>CM076583.1:197410860-197822152 GCA_034641835.2 Pinus albicaulis | reverse complement strand
TTTCTGCCTACCGTGGTTGTGTTCCACCACGTACTAGCTGCAACTCAAAATCTGTTAAGTTTCAAAACAAGGGCCCCAACAGGCCCCGGCCACATCCTATTGACTCGCCCCGAGTCAATTTTCCTGCACTATCTCTACTTCCATGGGTCCGCTTGACCCTGCACCATGTTCTACCTGCCTCCCTTCTCCTGGATGTCCAAACAAGGGCCCTAACTCTTGGACCTTGTTTAGAGATTATGCCTTGAGTTGTTGGAAGGTTTCCATGGCCTGCTGCCACCTTTGCATTAGCTCTTCAGTTTCAGCCATGATTTTTGTGACAACTTCTTCCCCTACATTCGGCAGCAAGGCACCAAACATAGTGTTGATTTGAGTGTTAGCCTCAGAGGCCAATTGCTGCATTGTCTGTGCACTGAGTTTTACGGACTGACGAAGCTCCTGGATGGATTGTTGGGCCGCCGTTGAGGTATCCTATATTTTTTGTATCTAGACCTTTAACACATCTGCCTGGGAGTAGAGTTGGTCTAGTCTAGTCAGGTCTGTGGCTTCTCGGATTTCTCTTGATATCTATTGAAGTTGTAGCGAGACTGATTGTGCCTTCAAAGTAAGGGCTATCGAGCATTCCTGTAGACCCTTCAGTAGGTCGTATGCTTCTCTTGCTGTAGTACTCAGAACTTCCTGCATTTTCATTACTTGGCCCTATCTTTCTAATATCTGTGCCAAGTACACAACCGCTGAGTCGCGTAATGTGGGTTGGGCTGCCAATGCCTCATTGAGTTCCACATTTTCCCGCTGGAGATTTGAATATGCCACCCTGAGGTGGACCACCCACCCGACTACATCAGTCTCCTGCATTTATTTTGGTATTTGGCTGCTGTTGGCCATTACTGTAGGACACACTTCCCTAAATACTCTGGTTACTATCTCCAGTTGTTTCCATAACTCCTCCTTTTCCGTCGTCAACTGTTCACGTTGTTTAGTAAGCGTGCTTATCTGTTGTTGTTGCTGCTCGCATTTCTATTGGAGCTCCGAGTGGAGTCTGTCAGCTTGTTGGGCTGCTCTCTGAATGAAATGGTACAGCTGGGATGTCCCCCAAGTTTCCATGCTTTCGGCACCAGAGGTACCCTGATTTGGCATTCGTGCATGGAGTGGGTGTCCACTAGCGACAGATCTCACTGATTGGTCCTGCAGTGATTTTGGCAGTGTTTGGTGCTATAGCTGATTGTTGGAGTCTGCCATCTATAGATCTTGTTGCCCTTGTTGACCTGCTAGGTCAACTAGGTGGAGCAGAGTCTGCTAAGGGACTGACCCAGCTGTTTCTACCATCGACTACTATAGCTAATTAATGAGGTTGGTAAAAGTAGTTTACGAGATCATGGTTGGGTTAACTATGGGTACCACTTCTATACCAAAGTTAACCTCCATTCTGTGGTCCCCATTATTTATTTTTATGATGATTGGATCAGAAAGGGTGGCTAATGAAGTGGATGGTGCGGAGCTGTGGGGTTCTCGGGAGATGGATGAGGTGGTGGGTGGTAGTTGGTGGGTGCGAGGTGGCGATGTGTGGATGTTTAAGAAATCAAGGGGGGATATGGGGTTGTGGGGTGGTAATACTCTAACCTCTTCGGGCTCAACTGCCAGCTCTTCTTAGATTGGTACCCCTACACTCAACTGCCGAGGTGGATCCTCCCCTATGAGGTCGACCACCGAGCTAGATTCTGCAACCTTGGCCCTTTTTTCCTTCAGTGCCGCTACTGGTTTCGCAGCTTTACTCTTTCCAACCAACATTGTAGTTGCCGAGGGAGGGGAATTAAACAAAACATTGGGTATGGGCACAAATACAGAGGCCGTATTGGAAGATGGATTAGACTAGGATGCCTGAAATTCTGAAAATTTTGGAAATGGAGTGGCATCACTTACTAGTACTTGAACTACTCTATTAAAGCTTTTTACCTTGGTGTTTAGCTACTGAATAATCAGGAAGAGATGTAGGTTTTACATCCTAGTCGCTACTTCCTCTGAAGTTTCTCCTGGTAGCAGGTTTGGCAGCATTCCGTCGAAGAAGTACGTGTACACTCCATCCCTGATCTCCATCGCCACTCCTGGCCATGAATAGACCTCTGTGTGGAAGGCTGCTTTGTCAATCTATAACTTCAAAGGCCTCATCTGGAACGTTGTTTCTAGTACACATGTAGGCCTGAGAAAAGTATTCTTATTTGTGATTCTGAACCAGACCTGCTTACTATATCCATCTAGTAGATTTCTTGGAATCCTTTGTTGACTCATTACAACATCAACCATCTAGCCATAATAGACTCTGAAAGCTTATGCATTCACTTCCTTTATGCTTGGGTCTCCAGACACATTCCACGTCAAAAACTTCATTGCCACAGGTGGGTCTTTCGCTATCTCTACAAGTATCCTGATGATGGGGAAGGTCCATTTCCACATGGCCAGTGCCATGATCAAATATCCATAGATAAACCTGGTTGCTCTCTTGTAATTTTCCTCGCAAGCTTCGAACAATTCTTTTAGCAGGAAAGAGAACCAATTCAGCCTTGTCCCTTGGACACAGTGCTCCACAACCGAAATTGTATCTAACGTGCACTCCCCTTTTGTATAGTGCCTCATTTTCTTGCTAGCAATTAGGTAGCAATTGAACTTGACCTCTTGTCTATTAATCAACTCAATATTTTCTCCCTTCCCTTCTCTTTGAGTGCCATACTTGGCGTAATAGTCTGTGTCTTCAGAATTCTTCCCCTTCTTATATACAGTTTGGAACGTTGATGATACGTCCCTTCCCTCTTGCGACGGTCCAATTAATCTATGGATGTCTTCACCATGAATTGGGATTTCCTTTCCCAGCCATAGAAAGTCATTCTGAATCCTGCTTAACAGAATTTTTGTGCACTGCATCGCAGTGCCTGTGATCCCAAAGACTAGTAAGTTCCTTAAATTCATTATTGTGGACTGTTGGATACCCCTAAACTCAGGCAGGACTCTTGTTGCTGCCCGCCCTGCTTCTGTTTCATAATTCGCGATGTACACCTGCCGTTTTAGTGTAGGAAACTCAAAAGAATCTGTAAGTTCTGTGTCGATCAGGGTCGCACTGTCATATTTTCCCACAAGGGAGTCCATTTTCTGAATTCTGCTGTCCATCTGCTATTCCACAACCACTGGACTTACTCTTGTCATTTTGGCTCGTCACTGGTATACCTGTAGAACAGTTCTCTCTCTTTTCTCTTGAATTCCTTCTTCTAGACGCCTTCTTTGTTCTGGTTTTGGTTTATCTTCCCTTGCTCTTTTGGAGGTTTCTAACTCTAACTCAGACTTTTCCGACATTCTCGCGCTTCTCTGCATGTGGGTTATGCAAGTAACCGGCATGGGTGAGGTTGATGAGACCCCATAACTAATTAATTTTTCCCTGGCTTCTCCCGCGGCTACAATCGTGCGATTAGTTAGCTATTGAGGTGAGTTCCGACATTGCTGACTATGGTTTTGGGATTTGGGTAGACACATTGGCTAGTGGTTATGTCTAATTATGGAAAATTTATTATGGTATGCATGATGCTAATGATGGAAATTATTTCCAAATCATGGTAATCCTACTGACTGACGCTGGTACTATGCTTAATGATGATGGGCTGATGTTCAGCACGCTTTTCTGTTTGACATGGATGACACACTGGACACTACCCCTCCCCAACCACTATTGGTTGCGTTGCGGTCTCTGCAACACAACTGTAATTTCTTTTATTATGCTGAATCCTATCTATGCTCATCTCGGGTGCGAGAGAGTTATTGAATCTAATCTACCCTACTGACTCTTCTCGGTTGCGAGAGTTATTGGAAATGAAATGGTTAACTTACTCGTGGTAGGGCTTCAGGGGTGCGTCGTTGACCCATCCCTGTAGAACTTGGTCGTTCAGTCGTGCCAACCGAACTACTCCTGACTCTTTGATTTCGATGGCATGAAATGGTCCTAGCCAATGCATCTAAAACTTCCCTAGGAATCTCTAGTACTTGCTATCATAGAGTAGAACTTTCTCCGCGACCCGAAAAGTCTTATGCTTAATATGCCGGTCGTGCCAAGCTTTCTATCTCTCCTTTTGTACCGTCTGATGAAATTCTGCAAGAACTCATCCTTCTTCAAGTTCTTGTAGCTCCTTCAATCGCTCCTTTAGGGATTCTTCTTCAGATAAATGTAGATTTGTTGTGATTAGAAGGCTTGGTATGATGAATTCCGCTGGGACTACCGATTCTCTTCCGTAAACTAGTTGCAATGGCGTTTGGTTGTTTAGTCTTTTTACCATTGTTCGGTATGCCCAGAGTGTTGCTGGTATCCATTCATCCCAGTCATCACGCTGCGCATTGCATATCTTTGTCAGGCCTTTCTGTAGTATCTTGTTGAATGCTTCCACTATACCATTCACTTGCAGATGATACAGACTGCTTTTATGGTGTTGTATCATGAAGCTCTCTAGGAGGGACTTATTATTGATGAAGTGGGTACTCTGGTCACTGGTCAAGCCTTTTGGGTACCCAAATCGGCTGATTATATTTTCAAATATGAACCTAGCAGCAGTCTCTGTCGTGCAGTTGCTCACAGGCATTGCTTCTGCCCAACGCGTCAGGTAGTCGGTCGCCGTTATGATGTACCTTGCCTTTGAGTACCTTGCAGTCGGTGTAATTGCTCCTACAAAATCGATGGCCCACTTTTCGAATGGCTGTATTACATTTATCGGATGAAACGGTAGCTCGTCCATATGAGATGGTCATCCTATCCACTGACAAACATCACATTATTGAACAAATTCTTTGCTCTCCTTATGCAGTGTTGGCTGCCATAAGCCTGCTTGTAGTACCTTTCGTGTTTTCGGTTTCGCTCCCATGTGCCCTCCCGCAACACCGCTATGGATTTCCCATAGTACAGTTTCTCTTTCGTGGTCTAGGACACATCTTTGAAGAATTTGGTCTAGCCCCATATTGTATATATGTCCCGCTATCAGCTGATACTCCACAGCTTGAACTACCAGGTGCCTCTTCTGTGTCGAAGTATACTCTTGCGGACACTGCCCTGTCGTGAGCTAGGCTAATATATCATTCAAGTATTCTAGGATGGCTTCTACTCTGAAAATATTAGCATCTGGCAACTGATCATCTAGAGATCCTCCATTTTCTCCATTCTCTAGTTGGGATAGGTGATCAGGCCCTATGTTAAGTCTTCCGGGATTTACAATTACTTCAAAGGTGAACTCCTGGAAAAGTAGGAGCCAGCTGCAGATTCTTCCTTGTAATAATGGATTGTTTACTAAGTATTTCAATGTTGAGTGATCTGTGAAAAAATTGAACTTACCTCCCAACAGGTAGTGGCGGAATTTCTGAAGAGAGTACACCATTGACAATGCCTCCCGCTCTGTTGTTGTGTAGTTTTGTTCTGTTTTTGACAACTTGCGACTGGAAAAATATACTAAATGATCGACTGAAGAGTCTCCAGGGGTAGCCAAGACCGCTCCGAGCACAATGATGGAAGCATCAATATGTACATGAAATTGTTTGTCCCAGTCTGGGTGGACTAGTATTGGTGCACTCGCCAGCTTTTCCTTTAGGGTGTCTAGGGCTATTTTGTAGCTGTCTATCCACTGTAACTGTTCCAACTTATTCAATAGATTTTCTAATGGCGTTCTTATCTTGGCGTAGTTGCGAATGAAACGCTGGTAGTAACCTGTGTGGCCCAGCAGTGACCTTAGCTATTTTACTGTTTCCGGCGCGTCCATACTGACAATCACTGCTACTTTGGTCAGGTCTATGCAGACACCTAGATTACATACCACATGCCCTAGCAGTGTTCCAAAGGGTATGGAAAATATACACTTCTTCAGGTTGAATGAGATCTACAGTTGTCGACATCTATCAAACATTACTCTCAACAGGCTCGCATGATCCTTTAGTATGCTATAAATAGTCCATTCATCCATATAGACTTCTAAGAACTTGTGGATGTATTATTGGAATGCGGCTATCACAATGTGCAAGAAGATTGTAGGTGCATTCTTCAATCTGAATGGCATCACTATAGGTTTAACCCTAAACAGAAATTATCTACACACGAATCTTATAATAGAAAATAAACAATAGTGAGAGCATAAAACATAAAACAGATAAACACAGATATTTTCCCCTGGATCCCAAATCGGGATGACTAGCTTGATTTTTAATTATATTCCTTTTAGTGTTACAACACATATATATACATGCCGAAGCATACATAAACCCCAATCCATTAACCTTGGATTAGAACATAATCATAGTTCCCTTGATCGGATCTACAAAATACTAGGGGCCGAAAACCATCGTACCCCAAAACCATGTGCAAACTCATGCACAAAACATGGGTCGGTCCGCCTATGAGTGGGTCTGCACACCAAAACAATTTTCGCCGAGGCGCTGCCCCAGACCCCAACAGTGGGGGTTGCCTTCCCCCTTGTGACCCCCCTGCTGTGCCCGGCGCAACATACAGTGCGGGGAGCTAGTCGTGGAAAGAATATAACACATACCCAACAATCACATTGTATGCAAAAGAGCCCCATTCGATGGTGAATGTTGTCTTTCTCTTGTCTTCCTCCGCTATTCTTACCTAATGGTATCCTGAGAACCCATCGGTGAATGAGTATGCCTCGTTCCCCGCAACGTTGTCGAAGACTTCGTCATTGAATGGAGTAGGAAACAGATCATGGATGCAAGCATTGTTTAAGCTTTTGTAATCTACACAGACTCGTATCTCCAATTTCTCCTTTTTGTTCTGTATAACTATGGGACTTACCCATTTTTCTTCTTCTACTGAGAATATTAATCCGACTTTCAACATTTTGTCAATCTCTGCTTTCACCTTTTCCTTTACTCTTGGGTTCAGAAGATATGGTCTATGTTTTACAGGCCTTTCATTGGGCTTTAGTATTATCCTCATTTCCCCCATCTCCCCTTTAATAACCTTTAGATTTGCTACTGATGAAGGAAACAAGTCCTCATATTCCTTGAGTAGACTGAATACTCCTTAGTTGTTTGTTCATCCCAGTAGTCTCCAATTGTCACCAATTTAGGTTTGTCTTCTGTTCCAATATTTACTTTCTTGGTTCTGAGAGGTAACAGATGGATCCCTTCTGTCATCAGTTCTTATTTTATGTCCCTCTCCCCTTCTTTTTCTTCAAAATACAGGTGCCTGAGATCCTCCAGATTGTCATCGTCCATCTCACTATTAATTTTTTGACATGCCACCTTTTGTTGGATACCCTGGTATTGACACAACTTCTCATCCGTTTGTTGAATATTTGGGAAGAACAGTACCTTCTTGATAGTCTGCAATGCTTGTGTAACCGGCTTGGTCTTTCCTTTGAAAGAGAAATACTGTGTGAAGTTGTCCGCAACTTCCTGCCATTTGAGGGTCCCTCTCCTTTTTTCCTTCGTCAAGTACCAGGCCTTTGGAATTACGTCCAAAGAGTGGATAAACCGGTTGACCCACAGTTCTTCTGGATATCCATCAGTTCTCCATTGGTCTTCACATTTCTCCAGATGGTTTCTGGGGTCTTATTCCCCTTGGTACTTGTCCTTACTTCTGGGTCCTTCCTCCTCCTTAAATCTGGCTTTCAGTGTTGTCACAACTTCGTCCCATTGCGTTAATGATTTGCGATGATTACTCCACCATCTTGCAGATGTGGATTGTAATGCCATGTCCATCAATGGTACTCTATCACTTTCTGGTACCGTAGTTTCTATCTTGGCTATGAAAAGGTTTATAGCCTTCATATTAGATAAGATTGGGTATTCCTGAATCTCGGCCCCGATCCAATTGACTCTTCCAATATTGGCACATCTCCTTGTATTTGTTTCATACCCTCCTTGCTGCTAATCTCCCAAGCTATTTCTGATCCCAATTCTCAGATTTGGATGCTTCTCCAGCTTATCGAGCCTTCTGTTGTTGGGTTAATGTAATCTTCTCTTCTTCTTGCGGTCATTTGATAGAGATGGTCCAGAATATGAGCATCTTCTCTATAATCCACAGTCTCTGTATATCTCGGTCCTTGGTAAGGTCAAGTGGCTGAGTGACTCTGATCTCCTCATCCTCGAAGACCATCAGTTCTTTCTTTAGATTGATTATTCCATAATTTTCAAAGGCACAATCAATTCCTAATAGTGCAGGATACAGATCTTTATCTCCCATGATGTTGATGACTTCAAAGTACGTAAATGACTTTACTCCCACAATGTCAACTTCAACCTCCTCTAGTCAGCCGATGGGAACAATGAAATACTAGTTCGCCATCCGAATTTGAATCGGGGAATATGTCAATCTTGGCTTCCCTAATGCCTCCCAAGTTTTTCTTGGTAGGATGTTGACATCAGATCCCAAATCAAGCATGGTGTATTTAATTTGGAACCCCACAACTTGTGTGTTCACTCAGAATTCCTTTCCCGTCCTTCGTTTATTTCTCTTTATTCTTTGTACATACTTCTGGTCTACCTCTGCTGATTCTCTTTCTCCTGCATTCTTCTTCAGCACCCCTTCCAGGTTCTTCTTTAGCCATTCTAGGATTGGTGCATTGTTAACAATTTTCAGGAATAGATGGAACCACTCCTGGATCAAAGCTTAAGAATTACTTTGGGTTTCATTGTCTTCCTGAGTTTTCTGTAACTCAATTCCTTTGTTTCCCCCCAATTGGGAAAATGTTTCTACTGCTTCCTGAAAAAATTGTTTATGTTGTTCTGGTTTGATCAGGAGCTTTGGGGATGCTGGCCTGATCAATTTTATTGGGTCCATAGTACGCGCATCTTCCCCCATTCTTTTGCTTCCTCATGTCACTATGGCCATGTTTTGCATTGTCTGAGTTCCCATTAACTTGGGTTCTGCATTTACTAAATTTCCCCCCCTCTGTCTAGCTCTTTCCTCCCATATTTTGATAAGCTCCGGGTAATCTTCTGTTGCATGTGTGTTAACTCGGCACTAAGAACACCAAGGTCTTCTAGGGTCTGGACATTATCTAGCTACATGTCCTTCCTGGTCACAGTTGTAGCATATTACTGGACCTCCACCACCTGCTCGGCCTCCCCTCATGCCTCCTCCTCTTCCTTAGGGAGCTTCGTTTACTCTGTATGAAGGCTGGTCCAGCTGCTCTGCTAGGGAATCCAGTGCTTGACACTACTCTATGTCGTGTGTTGTTGAGGCACAGAACTCATAGTATATATTATTTGGAACATTAGAATATTTCTGTAAGATCGAACACAGGCGAGGTTGATGGCCCATATTTTTACATATTTCACAGTACTCATTAGTGGCTAGAGTTTGTTGTGCAGGGAACCTTGTGTATTGATTTTGCGGTGGATATATCCCCTGGGTGTTTATTTTCACAACCCCTCCTAGTGGTGGAGCCCCCTATGCCCCTGTGGTCGATGTCCCCAGATTTTGGCCCCGCAACCGGGGACATTCAGTTGCCACATGTCCCTCCATGAGACAATGCGTGCACCATACATTTGGTCTCGCCGGTCGCATTTGTTGCATTTCCTTGAGTTTTTCTGCCAAACTAGCTATTTGATGCTGCAGACCCATTATAGAGGGGTCCTATACTGCTGCTCCTCCCTTAAACTCTTGCAGGTAACTCGCCATGGCTTCTATCTTCATTGCCTGCTCTAGTGCATCCTGCAACGTCTCGATCCTTTGTTGAGTCAATGAAGTTCAGGTCAAAGGTAGTAGAGCTTTAATGAACCAATCCCTCTAATGGTTTGGATCAATTGGATAGCTAAGTTTCATGATTTCATCCTTGAATCTCCGCATGAAATCCCAAGTAGTCTCTCCTTCTCGCTGCTTGAATTCCCACATCTCTGACAGGCCTTCTTGGTCTCTTTGGGGCAGTTTGAGTTTCTTAATGAAATCCCTCTTTACATCTGCCATCGCTGGATTCGAATGAGCTTCCGACCATTTCACAAAACAGCGTAGGGATCTCTCCCTGGGGGTGGTCTGAAATTCTATCAACTTCCCAACATCTGGGGTTTGTCGTGCCCTCCATATGGCCTCGCAGAGGTACCAGTGTTGTTCGATGTCATCCTTACCCCTCCCAGAGAATTCTAGATACCGGGTAAGTGATCCCGCCATGTTCACTTGAATAGGTGTTACTAAAATGAAGCCGTTGGATCCTGGTTGTGAGATTATGCCACTAGCAATCCTACTACTAGTATGTGTTACTGTTGGAGACTGAATACTGTGCAACTTACTTAATTCATGCAACTTAACAAAAATTTCACTTATGGGCTTGTAGAGCACCAGGGGAAGGATGGGACTAGACCTACTTGAACTGTGGGGACTAGGAATACCTTGAAATATGGAGGCCGACCTTTCTTGAAATATTTGCTCCATTGCAACGTGCATCTCCCGATCAGACATCTCCTCCGGGCGCACATCTGTACCTTCTCCGCCAGTCTTCTTTCCTTTCTCCATTTGGGCTAGACTCCTATACACCTACCGCACTTCTTTAACGACCCCTCCTAGATCATGGGGACCCACCTAACCTTCCATTCCCTTTATCATCTGGGGAGCCTCCTCTTTGTTCTTTCGACCACTTTCCTATCTCTTCAACTCCTTTATCACCCTGTCTCACCACTTTTCTGCAATCTGTACCCTCCGATGTGCTCGTCGCTCCCTGAGCCTATTGGCGGTCTCAACATCCATAGTCCTACTCCCCCTTTTCACTGTTCTTGTAGCATCTCTCCCTTAATCCCTTCCCCCAGCACCAGAGGTTTTACGCTTCCATCTCTTCTTTTTGGAATCCCATCTATCTTTCTTCTACCATCAATGCCTTAAGCCACAAAGGAATCTACTTCAGCAACTTCCCCCTTAATCTGAATCTGAAGGTATCTTCTACTCTTGAGAAAGACTGGTAGCACTCGATTGCAAACTCCACTATATATCCGTCCAAGGTAGATTCGACCCAAAGATATATGGCTTGGGTTAAATCGGTGTTTAATAGATGAAGGGCCACTAGATCCTCGTGCTCCCACTTGCGATTGATCTTCCGTGACTTTTCCTTGACAGCCTTGGTCTGAAGCCTCCACAACCAGTTATAGAGTTCTTCTGGGAGCTTTCCCCAAAATATTTCATAGGTATCACTTGCAGAGTTGGAGAATAGAACCAAGTTTTTAATCATTTTCTCTTTCTCTCGTCTCAGCTCAGCTTGCTGAGCAATGAACTGATCTAGGTGGTTATCCCACCAGCTTCATATTCTCTTTCGAAGATCTGAGATACCATGATCTAGCTTCCAAATGAATTTTCGGATCCCGGCAATGGAACCATTTGTTGGCGAGAGAACAGGTCTCGCAGAGAAGACCCGGGTTCAGGTTAAGGGCCAACAAGGTTTTTCGCCGTAGTCTAGCTTCACGCCGGCATTTTCACCTAGCTCTGAAGAGCCGAGAGTCTCACCCAAGGCGTGACGCGAACTTAATATTGTAGGGAGTCGATCGGTATCACCCCAACAACAACATTAATACGTTTGAGCCAAAGTTACGTTGAAAGTCAAAACAACCGTAATACAATGTTCCATAACATATATCTCTCAGAAATGCATTCATACTTGCAAAAAATAAAATTTTAAAAGGAGCTTGCAAAACCATTCATTCAAAACCATAACAGATACTCGGAACAACGCTTCTGATTATATTAAGCATCGGCTATCAGTGACAAACTATTACAAGGCTCAATTGTGTGAGCATGAATAGAGCAGAATACAAGAAGTCCTATTGGATAGAGATAAATACAGAAACACAGAGGAATGGAGAACAGTACAACACAGACATAGCTCTCGTGTGGCTCCCGGTTGCCTATTCCCATCTGCACCAACCTTCCTATCCGCTGGCTGGCTGCCTATTTGTTCTACTTCCAGCACGAATGACAGTTCCTCCTTTCTTCTCATGCAGCTGTCTTCTGTTTCTTTATGTTCATCGGGAGTTCCACTACTTGTTTCCTTCCGCGCTCTTCCGCCATCTGTGATTTCTCTCGCAACAGCCGCGACACCTATCCTTTGCTCCTTCGCAACCTTGACATCTTTCTGCCTACTGTGGTTGCGTTCCGCCATGTACTAGCCGCAACTCAAAATCTGTTAAGTTGCAAAACAAGGGCCCCAACAACAATCTCCGGGAATTTCGGGAAAAATTGTCGGAACATTAATTTGCACAAGAACGCCTTAATTCTGAATTTTGAATCACATAAAATTGGCACATTAAAATGTCTTTTAAATATAGAAAAAGCTTGGGCAGTTAAATGACCACCAATGTTTATGCCTTAGTGCTCACATAGGCATCTTTTTTGGTGTCTAGGGTGATGTCTTACAAACTAGCGGTTCGGCGGCAACTGTCAGGCGGAATGTTCACATGCCTGTTTGTGTGGTGGTTAGTGTTGCGATCAGGGTGGCGACTAGTGCTTTGTGCCCTTGGTTCCGATCTGTTGTTCATATGTAAAACATGTATGGCGGGTCGGGGCTAAGCCCTGGCCCCCTTCCCAAGAGCTCTACCATCTAAAACCTTTTTATAATGTTTGTGTCAATAATTTTAACAACAAATAACGTGGCTCAAGTGGTCATGCGGTGAACTATTTGGCAAGTGATCATGTTGTCGAATCCCTCTAGTGGCTCAATTTTACCTTCAACCAATTTTGGTGGCCGCCATGCTGCCAGGTAGCTGCCTCTGGTTGGGCTACGTGGCAACATGTGGTTGGCCATGAACCACCCAATAAAACTCGCCCAAACTGAAGCCAATCAGAAGAGGACAAGTGGCGAGGTCAGATTGAGCTAAAAAAAATACCTTTCGACCAACCAGAAGAGGCCACGTGGTAGCCTACCATTGGCTCAAATTACATAGTTACATGTCCTATCTTTTGCAAAATTCACCTGTTTGGAAAAGTGGGAAAAACCCGTTTCTGGGAGTATAAAGTGTTGGTTTTCCATGAAACAAGTTGCATCGAATTTAGAATGATGAGGTATACTCGGTCATTTAGGTTCAACACCATTCTGAAAAATTTCATTTTTTAGCATGATTTTGATCACGTGATCAACTGGTTTGGTTTTTTCCTAAATACATGATCAAACATTTTGATTGAGTAGTTCATTGTTTAACTCAATACCTAAAAGATACACAAATATCTATATCCAGTAGCTTTCTCACTTTCTTGATTAGTCAAAGATGGATTTCGTTGATTCCCTGAGCTTTAATTCTCCATTGGATTTGGATTGAAGCCTTGAAATATATGGAGTATCTAAGAACTTAAAATATTATGGAAGCCTGAATCATGTGGAAGGTGACATGATTTATATAGAAAAGGATAGTAAAGCAGAACACATAATAATGCATACATTCAGTGTTTACTTCTTTTATTTAGAAGCTCCCAACCACCATGTGAGCACCTCATGGTCTTGGCCTTTTCAAGGGTTGGGTACAGGATGAGTTAGGGTCTTAGAAAGAGTATCTCCTGCTTCTCTTATTAGTACATGAATTATTAGTACTTTGCATGAAATATTAGTAATTTTAGGGGAGGATATGGATCACAAGATCGTCTGCATGAGGATGTCTCGAAGGCGATATGTTCACTGTGTTTAGGTTCAATCCTAGCTGTAGGGTGAACTATAATAATAGTAGGGACTATTGGGGGTTGGTGACTAGGCGTTCCTCCGCTCCGCGACCATTTGACAGGAGTTATGAATTCTTGTACAAAACCTATCACTTGCTTGAATTATTCGTCAGGTGGTTTATGCACTCGATTTAGGTGAAGATGTTCCCTTTCTTTGTGAAGCAACCCTAAGAATTGTGAACCAACATGTAATTTCAATTAATTAGTCTAGAATGCAACCTTAAGCTTTCCTTATTTTAAACAATCTAAGTTTTTCATTTCTACTCGAAATAGTAAATATCTTATTTTTTTCAGACAAAGAAAAAGCAATTAGAGAAGCATAAAATCCTAGAAAAGCACTGGTATTATGAAACCTAGAACAACACAGAAGCATAGAAACACACTCATAGTATGAAAACTAGAAGAAGAACACAGAAGCTTAGAAAAATAGTGTACTTTGAAATATTTCTAAAATTTTTTGGACGAAGTAACCATACTATGATAATGCACCATATTTTTTTGTTCATTTTGTTGCAGGTAGCTCCAAGTCAGGCTAAGTGCTATTTCTTGTGTCGTTGTTGTTTATTCGGTACTTTCTTGCTTTCTTGTAGCTTGACCAAAGGCGACAATTTAAATTCTTTCCTCTAGGGTGAAATTTGTTTATATGGTGTGTGCTTGCTTGCTTTCTTGCAACTTGACCAAAGGTGACAACTTAAATGCTTTCCTGTAGGGTGAAACTTCTTTAGCTGGCGTTTTCTTGCTTTCTTTCATGTAGCTTGACCAATGGTGACAACTTTTATTTTGATGCAAAAAATTCAACTGATAGCATATCCCTCCATGGAAGTGAGCACCCGAAACCTGGTGGAAGGTCGAGCAATAATGGAGGGCTTCAATGGGGAGGTGTTATGTTTCCTCACAAATGTGGCACTGCGGGAGAAGGAAATGGAAGAATTGGAAGCGGTGGGAAATGATATAAGTGTGGCAAAAGCCATTGTTGTTGTAGGAGCCATGGAGAGCACAAGTCTGTATGCCGCTCTGAGTTGAGCTTTTGTCCTCTTGTCCATAAAATAATATCTATCTAAGTTCAAGAGGAAATTCTATAAAGCATTGGCGGGTCAAAGCCCATGAAGGTAATGGAGGAGTTTCATCCACTACAAGTTCCATCTTTGTGTAACATACTCACTGTTTCCACAAATCCAATGCTGAGAACAAAGCCTTCAACGGGAACAAAGTCAGTGCCTCTTGAACAGATAAGGAAAAGAGTAAGGTTGTCAAACAAAGATTTGCATGGCTCTATAGATGGTAGTTGTGCAAAGTTTTAATAGGTGGCAATGGTGGAAATAATTTTTTACAGGTGGCAATAGTGGACACAGCTCACTCACAACAGCGACATCAACCTAGTAATATCCTGGTCTCCCATCCACTAGCATCTGATAGTCTCAAATTAATGTTATCATTAGTCTAGCACAGAGAAAAATAAATGACAAAAAACAATATAACCTCTACTTATGCCTCGGGAAGAGGCAAAAACCACCAAATGACTTAGACCATGCTCTATATCCTCAACAGACAGCATAGACTAAAAAACATAGCGGCTAAAAAAAAATATAATGCTAAGTCTTACGCCTCCAATCACTATAATCTCAACAAGGACTAATAATATCACCATTAAAACATGAAAGATATTCAATTTCACAAATTACAATAATCCCAATATTTTAATAATGACAATATTTTATAAAACGAAAAAATAATATTAAAATACAAATAATAAAAAATAATAATATCAATACTTAATAAAATTTCTTTTTAAAAACATTAAAAAAAACAAATACAAAACTATATACTAAAATAGCATAATTCTTTTACTTGTAATTCAACCTACTTTCTAACCAATATTACTACATAACAAAACTAAACCGTCGTCGAAACGAATCAGATATCAGATAAATAATCCGATAGGATCAAACTAATGCGATATGAAAGCCATTGTCACTAGCTAGGCTCGGGTATTATTAATAAGAGAGTAATACAAATTAATGGGTCTTTTTATTATCCCCGGGGCAGGGCAGGAATAACAATTTGAAATAATTATTTTTTACCAAAAATCAAATTCAAATTTGTCGAGTTAACTTTATAAAAAATATTAATTTATTTTTTTAATTATATTGCACAGGACGTTCCATATGCTACGCATTATTATTCCCAAGGGATTATCTCTCTGCTCCAACTCTCAATAAAGATCTTACAAAATTCATATGGTTCTTCTAAATTCAAACCCTACTGCATTTAGTTTCGTCGTGTAAATTCAAACCCACCACATTTATTTTCACCAACTATCACAACCTCCTTCAAACTGAGGGAACTTTCGACCTTATTTAAGCTATTTTAACCATTTATTTATTTAAATAAAAAATGAATATAGTACAAACTATATTTTTTTTTAACTATTTAACTGGTTTATTTTAACTATTTATTTATTTTAATAAAAATTTATTTCTTCGAGTACAAAAATTTAAAATATAATCGAAGTTATACTTTATTTTTATTTTTATTCTTTACCCATAAAATATGACAACATTATCTATTTCTAATAATCCAAAGGAGAATGTCAATGTCATGATATGATATGTATGTACAATTATTTCAAGGATAAAAAGTGGAATAGCCTAGGCCCTACATTGTAGAAAATTACACAAGAAAATATAACAACAGAATAATCCAAAAAACAAAAAACAATGTTATGAGATGTATGTACAATTATTTCAAGGATAAAAAGTTGAATAGCCTAGGCCCTACATTGTAGAAAATTAGACAAGAGAGACTCTGACCAAGAAACAAACAACTACACCTTGTACATTGAACCTTCAACCTTATACTACCCCAACTCTAATTTAATTAAATAATTTTTTAATTTTATATATATATTCCAAATTTGTTTTAACATTTTAATAATAACTTTCAAATAAGGAAATTCTTTTGAAAATTTATTTGTTTATTTTATTTTATTTTTGGAAAAATCAATTATAAAATTTTTAATTCAATAATTTTTAACTTAATTCAAGTTACTAAAATTTTAAAAATTGTAATTGACATTTCAAAAAATGATAAAGAAAATAATATTTCAACTAACTTATATAATAAAGAAGATTAAGCAATAGTAAACATTATGACCAACTTTAATTTAATTAAACAATCTTAAAAAAATTGACTCTTAGTTATTAACTACTTTGTTATAAATGTGTATATTTATGTTGAAATATTATTTTTATATGTTCAATTATAGAAGTTTCTCAATACTTGTTAAGGTTTTAGCACAATACTTGTTAAGGTTTTACAAATGTGGTAGCAAGTTAAGTAGGTTTGAGTATCTAGAGAACTTCAAAGTTCAATGCACTTCAACCAAATGAGGATTGAGATGAGTGACCTATCAGGATGTCCTAGTTATCAGGTGGAAATCCCAAAAGCGATGATCGATGCTACATTATTCATTTTTCTAGTTTGAATCTCACTTCACCCTTTTGACCATCCCTTCATTCAATGTGTGCTAGGAGGACTATTCAAAATCATCAGAAATTGATCATTTGCAACTATTTGCAACTAATATTCATGGACATAGGTCTTAAATTAATGACTTACTCTATCTATATAATCCCAAGAATAATATCTCATATCATTCAAAGTTAATATTCCTTTTTTTCTACTGTAAATTTAAAACTAGTAAACAATCATTTACCTAGTTGTTTTTTTAATGCTAAACCATCTTTAATATCCAATTTCCATTATATCTTTATCGTTTTTAACTTTAATTTAGCTATATTAAACTATGTCCTTATTCAAATCTAAAAATTCATTCATATTTTTAAAACTTCAATAATTAAAATAAACAACCATAAACACTAAATATACAACTTTATTAATGTTTAAAAATACATTTTCATTCTCTCTATATATTTTGTAATGCTTATAAAGTAATGGTCAGTGCATTCACTAATGTAATTAATTGCTTTCTCTTCCTTAATATTCATTTGTGTTGGAAACCAACGTTTGATTCAATATACATTATTCACTCATTATAAAAAGTAATATTGGAAAAATCAAGATCAACCATATTGGAAAAATTATGATATTTTTTTTTTTACATTATACATATTTAATCATAATTTGTATATTATGATGTTATTCAAAAGTATCGTAGTTTTTAATTAATTTTTATACAAAGTTGGGTAGGATTATAGTAATGGATAAATTTATTGGGTACTTATTAATTTAAGTGTTAATCATAATTTTTTTATGTATTCAATAATGTTTAATATAAAATAATATTTTATTTTATTTATATGATAAACAAAACTTGTTTATTTTAAATATGATGACACAATAAGGTTTTGAGGTTTTAGTGTTAGGTTAACTCTTTTTTATTTATGTTATTTCAAAGTTGTTTCGAAATTTCATGTGAGATATCTTAAATTCCATATCTTTTATCTTTCCTATCCAAATTTTCATTTTTATAAATATCTTTTTCATTATATATATATATATATATATATATAGTAAAATTAGGGAAAATTTTAGGGGTTAATAAAATTATTCGCCTAAATTTTATAGTAAACCATTATTTTACCTTAAAAAACGCCAAAATATTATATTGACTAATCTAAAATCATTGGAAATATAAACATTTCTACAAAATTATAAGCAAAATTTTTACAATTTGCATATTAGGGACTAGTAAGATTCGCCAAATTTTCTAAACTTTCAGATAAACGTCCATCCTTCAAATTTTCCCTGAGTAAAATATGCATCTACGTATTATTGCAACCACAGTTTTCTCACCACCAGAATTGTCTTGGCATAAACTAAACCACCATGTCAACATACCACTTAAGCTATCTTATCATCTCACCACATGAGCAACCTTCATAGCAGCTTCGTCATTGCTTAAATATGCTCATGCACGATAATCTCACTACCTTGTTGCTTTAATATGCTTGATAAGACTAGAGTGAGGAAGTGTGAAGGCCCAATATCATATCGAAATTGATTTTTCACTTTGAGAGAGAGTTATGGGTGGCCATGGAATAATAAGAATCACTTTCAACATACACTATAAAACAACTCATGATAATAGGAAAAGTATAATGTGTTCAAAATAAGCTATAATGAAATTATAACGGTGACACATACATTAGAGCACAACACTTGAGGAAACACTTAGACAATGGAATGGAATTTTATTTCGAGTAGAGAAGAATAAGAGTTTGAGAACAATGTTTTAAGAATTTTACTAGGTAAGTTATTCAAAATTAACCTATTCCCTATTTTTAAAGATATGTCTTAAAAATTATTTTTATGCTTGTTCATATGTTATGTGTTACAAAATAAATATCAACAAAAACATTCTATATTTTTTGCAAAACTAACCCATTTAAAATATAACTCTAACATTTATT
The DNA here is from genome assembly GCA_034641835.2 of Pinus albicaulis. Classification (NCBI taxonomy): domain Eukaryota; kingdom Viridiplantae; phylum Streptophyta; class Pinopsida; order Pinales; family Pinaceae; genus Pinus; species Pinus albicaulis. The sequence continues at coordinate 197,803,060 of CM076583.1, read as the reverse complement.
TTATTTTAACTTAAATAAGTGCAACCAAAATATAGAAAGAATAAAAGACATGAAAGGATATTGGCTTCTTACCTAAATGAAAATACATTCTTCATTATTTATATCCCATAAAACGTGAGGACTATTGTTGGTGGGAAATAATCCCTAAGGCCAGTTTTGAAAGCCCTAATAGGGCGAAATAGATTAGTCAACAAAGAAAATCAATCCAACATGCCAAATACTCAAATTATTAAAATTGGGATTAGGAATGTACCTAGGGGTCCTACGTTTGAAGATGTTCCCATAGGGTTTAAACCCTCTGCTTCCTCCAAGATGTGCAAACCTACAAATCAATCACAAAAGCATATATAAAGTATATAATTCAAATTTCATGCATAAGAATATGTTATATCATCCTAAATATAAATTTATAATGTCATTCATAAGATGACAACATATATCAGGAACAAGACATGAGTTTCGTTATTGATGAATAACAATAATTACATGATAGATACAACCTGATCCAGGCCGAGGGCACTGACGAATCCTTCCTCTGAATTCGTCCAGCGCGAGCCATGAATACCACCTCTATAATATATGCAAGGGGATGCTAGATAAGAGGATTGAATTTTCTCTATAAAGGAAACCATGGTTTCTTAAAGACTAGAAGTGCAAGAGGTATCAGAAAAGCATACTTGATCTAGGGAAAATTGAGTATAATTTCGATATATCTCTTCTTCTCTATCCATTAGACCTACCCAAGGAGTGTATATATACCACCTCATATTGGTTTTTTCAGTTAGGCCACGGGCTCCTGTAAGGGGGCCTTAGTAAAACCCATAAACCTTGCTTGAAAAATAGTTATTTATTTATTTTTTCAAATTTTAAAAAGTATAAGCAGGTATAGTGTTTTTGAATCTGATTATGTACGCATTTTTGTGTGGTTTGAGTCGCATATGAATTTTTAAATATATATTTTTTAAGATAAACTCAATTCTGCAAAGGGTAAAGGGACTATCCAAGGCCATATAAGAGCATGAGGTTTACACGAGTGTTGAATGAGGCTACTACAACTATGAAAATGTATGAATCAAACACCACGTGTTTATGGGAAATATTTAATAAAAGTTCAAAGATCACTGTATTTAACCAGATCTTACTGATGGGTCGTTGCAAATTTATCCATTGCAAATTATCGATGGAGTCCCTATGTCATTCATAAGCTAGCAAAGGTATTAAGTACACCATCACTTCCTAGAAAATAGAGATGCATTTTCAACTATACCATCCTTTGAATTTGTAGTGGTTGGCACTCAATCCAACTTCATACCAAAACTACTCCAACGCCCTCAACTTCACATCAAAAATACTCCAACCCCTTCAACTTCACATCAAAACTAATTCAGCCCCCTATTTCTATAAAACTATAATTCAACAAGAAAATAAATGTGTTTGGAGAGGGTTTTTAAGGATGCTTTAGTGATATTGCTTTCATGTTTGGGAGATAGTTGAGTCTTCGGTTATTAATTAATGTTATTCTACGAGATTAGAAATATTTAGTTTTTTTTTACGATATTACTGAAAGTTAGTTGTGCATAACGAGCTCTTAGAATCCATCCTAGTTTTATCATGCCAGATCAATTTTCTGTCAGTATTATGAATAAATTTGTTAGAGCTTATGATTTTTTATTGACAAACATAATTGGACAAATTTAAAATAAAAACAAAATTAACATTTCATTAGAAAATTTGATAAAAAAAAATGCACGCAAAAATTGTCCAAAATGACCCTTGGGGGGGCATTTCGAGAAGGTACACTAACAAATTGATGAAGCCCCAAAATTTCTTCTAAAAAAAAGATTATTTTGTTGCGGAAATGGAAATGGAAAAAATTAATTAAAACATCCTAAATCCGCAAGCAACAATATTTGCAGTGACGTATAATGAAAGAAAAATAACTTGGAGAAGGTAAAGTTGAAAGAGGAGTATATGTGTGAATGGTTTGACATTTGGTGTTGTAACTATAAACAAGCACAAGGATGGACCTAGCCTAGGAAAAAAATATAATATGCAATGTTATCTAGGGACAAGCATAGGAAAAAAAAGATAATATGCAATATTAGTGACATATAACTAGGGATTCAACATGATATGTTGTGTAGCAGGTGGCGAGGTCAGAATTTCATCTGGAGGTTGAATTTCTTGCTAGAATTTAGCAACAATTTTTTCAACAAATATGACTGTGAGAGTCTCTACATCATTTTTTATTGTGGAAATAGACTTAGTGTCATTAAAACCATTGGACACCCAAATCCTAAAGCTTGATAACTATAACTTAGATTCTCAAAAAATTGCTCATATTATTTTCTCTAAATCATACTAAAAATTTTCTATTATTTTAGCAACAACTGGTTGCGTTGCAAAATCTTATCATATTAAAATGGTATATCATATTCTCATTCCATTTTATTCTATTTATTTTCACTTTAACGTTAAAAGTACAAATTTTGCTTTACTTTTGCATATAAAATATTTAATTATGCAATTTAAAGAGATGGCATATGACACTATTAAATTGGCATATGCAACTATAAACTTGTATAATTAATTTAAGAATTAATATTATAAATATTCCCTCAATATTGCCATCCTATGTCGAGCGTTGGCATCAATAGATTGGATTGCGTTGGATGAACTGCTTTCTGTCATAGTTCCCTATGCTATGTAGCTCTGACAGCATGTGAAAAAAAAATCAACTAATATTAAGATTCAAGCTATTTGTCGAACTATAGGGTTCAAGTTACATTTTCAGATACTTGGTTTTTTAAGTTAAGAGCACGATTCGATTAAGGAGTATCTTTAGTTGTTCCCAAAAAAATGGAAAATGTTTTTGTGAATTTATAACCCCATGCGGTGAATTTTGGGAGAAATTTAGAAGACAGTGTTAAGCTTATAAACACTAACTCATTTTTAACTAGAAACCTCTTAATACCACCACCTTAAAGAAACTTAGATCCTGTAGCATGTTGAAGGACGTGGTCTTCTTCACTTTTTCATTTCATTAGGTCTTCTTCACTTTTTCTACCATTAAGGTTTTAAATAATTGCAATATTGACTTTATTGCATATTTGGTATAAAATTGATTGTGGCAGGTGGAAGGTGCATTATTACATCCACCAAAAGACGTTTAGCAATGTTCTCTTATAAAACTTCAACGGTGGTTCATTTCTATCACATTTGGATTACGTAGAAAGGTTTTCTCATAGAAAGTAATTATTTGGGTATGAAATTGGTCCATGTCATCAATACTTACAAATATGTTTTTACTTCAATCATATTTTTCACAATATGGTAGTATTTTTAGTGTTGAATGGGGTATTGAAATTTGGAAATTCCTGCACCGTGTTAATTTGATGTTTCAGCCTTAGTGTATGGAAATACATTTTTTTTTCTGTTTAATCGTTAATTGTGTTAAATACATTGGAGTTTTTTTTTTTCTTATATGTAATGTTTAAATATGTTAAATGTTATAGTTTTAAAAGCTCGATGTTTTATTTTAGTGTATAAACATATTTAAGCAATTTTCTTCATGTTTAATTCTTATTTCTCAAATAAGTTAGGTATCATGATTTTAAAAGTAATTAGATGAACATTATTATTTTTTATATAGATTTTTCTAAATAAAATATTTGTTAGTATAGATGGCACATTTAGAAAAGTGTCATTATTTAGTTCAAATTTGAGAATTTGTTAATCTTGTTAGACTTCTCATCTTCATATGTGTAATGTTCCAAATTTTTCTTCAATAAATTGGAACATTAAATTTTGTCTAAACTCATTTAGGAGATGAATAATTGGGTAAGAAGGCCCAAAGATAATAAAAACATAAATAAAATCCCTCTAGTATAAAAAGGGATCAGCCATGGAACCATATTCCACACCCTCATGTGTGAAAGGAGATATTTGCAAAGAGGTTTGACCAAGTCAACTAGCGCAGGGTATGAGTTGGAAAGCACTACATGACAATGTAGGGGGGAAGCTTCTAGAGGAAGGGCCCATGAGGAGTCTCCAATTGCTATATAAATGGAAGGGAGGAGAGCTATTGTCATTCATGCATATGTTTATGATATTGAGTTGGTCATCTCGACTTCTTGAGCACGTTGGTTGTTTAACTAGTCTGCAGCACTATTTAGTGCACCGAGTGTCTCCGTTCGGAGATCTCACCCTCAGCCCCGGGGGATTTCAAGTGCCTTCTCGGGTGAGGTTGTACCATCATTATTTTGGCTCCAGACCGAATCATCATCCTCCAGGATAGTGTTATTGCTGCAGCAGCATAATACTGTGCTGTAGGGAGTTGTCGTGGAAACTCCACAACACCACTTCCATTGCTTGTTTTTCAGAGGGGGGCTCTTTCTTTCCTTTGGAGGATCAGTTTGGAAGCTTGAGAGCTTATTTTCAGATCTTGGCATTAGGCCAACACATATTCTTGCCCCTACTGCGCAATTTTCTCCAATAGCTGTGTTATTTTCATAGTGCATTTGTTGCGGGGTTTTGCAGATTGATTGGAGGGTGGGATCTCAAGTGTAAGGATCAGCCTTCCACTTTGGAGATCCATTGGAGGAGGTTTAATTCAGATATTTTTATCTTATTCAGCCTTCTCTACGTATTCCTAGTTCCAGAGTTGCCGTAGCTGCCCAGCTACTCCAGCATTTTTGCCATTTTGTATGTTTTAGCCAATCCTTTGGAGGATTGATGTATTTTTGCTTATAAGGGTTAGAGCTTTGCTCCCCTCATTTATCAGAGCTGATATTGTCATATTTAGTCATTTTTAATGTAGAATTGTAGTTGACTGCATTATTTTCTGCAATCCTACTTTTGGTACATGTAAATTGCCGAAAACCCTTGCCGGGTGTCCTTGTCTTGTGTAAAAGGGGGTTAAACCTCTATTTATCTACTATTTGATCAATATAAGCTATATATAAGTCATATTAAATTTCTTTATGTAGCAACCCTAGTGGGGATTACACTCTCATAGTATTCAGAAATCTTTGTTTAGCAAGGTCATGGGAAATCATGGTTTTCTAGACTAATCGGGAAAGGAGGAACTTTGTAACTTAGCTAGAATGCTTAGTTTGAGCTGAAATTCGGAGCATAGGTCCATCATGACCCAAGATATTAGGTACAACCATCCCCATCCCCTGGGTTTACGCAAATATCTCATATTAAGCTGTTTAGTGCATAAATTTCTGATTTTCCCCATCCTTTGGATTGTAAATCTGAATTAAAGTGGCTATTGTAGTTTAATATGATGTATTTATGCTCATCATTCCTATTCTAATCTTATTAATCATAGAAAGACCATTATACAGTTGATGTCTTACTGAATCCCTGATTTTGGGATATTACAGTGGTACCAGAGCATAGTTCTGGCTCAGCTTGTGGAGCTAGTTATCCACAACACCTTAAGACAAACCGTGAGGATCTCACAAAAGTGTGACCAACATTCATAAACCTTTAGTAGGCCAACCAGGATCACAATGCCTACATTCTTACCCCTAGTACCGAGTGAGAAAGGGAGGCAGCATGATCATATACCCTTTGGGGACTAATTCCGTAAATGGAAGTCCATAGGGAAAACTTTAGAGCATATTTTCCTTTCAAAGATTACTGTCAGCTCAGGCAGTATGAAAGTGAATGGAAAAATGGGGGATCTAGCACTGAGAGTTCAAAGTTGTAGCATACCACTGGGAGGTCACCTTTTCCCATGTATGAGGGATCCACTGATCCCTGTGAGTTCAAGGCCAAGAAGATCAAAACATTGAAAAATATGAGTTTATTCTCATCTATTTTTAGATCCAGAGGAAATGCATCCACCTTTGAGGAGGCCAAGAAGATTGAATAAAAAGAAGAGGAAGTACCATGCGCTTCCTATTCTCATCAAGAAGAAGATATTGAGCATGGAAGATATTTGGATCATCAGATTCTCAGTGATTACCTTGTTGAGTATAGATCTCAACCCAGAGCCTTCAGGGAGACTCTAGATTTTCCTCATTTCATCTAGCTGAAGGAAGAGAAGAGACCATGCAGCAGAAAAGAAATTAAAGGCAATAGATTTCTATTGTTTACCTTTGATGGGTCATCTAATGCAAGAACTTGGGTGAGAAATTTGGAGGCATTTTTCCTACTAGATCCTGTAGCAGGGAAAGAAGCTGTTGAAATCTCAGTGCTGCATTTGGAAGGGGATGCCTATGATTGGTGGTGCAGCCACTTGAGCCATGAAAGGGTGAAGAATTTTGCAGAGTTCACTCAAATTTTGATCCAAACCTTTGATGGAGAAAGAACAAAGAAAGAAGAGATCACATCACCTCTTGAGGAGGCTTGCGATAACACTGTCCCACTCATGGAGGAGCAGCCACATGCATCAACAGTTGGGGCAGCCAACACTTTTGAGGAAGGGACTCTTGTAGCCCTAAGAGAAGTTCCAAATGCACATAAAGGTATGAAAAGATTTCCACATTCCATTGTTACAACAAATTCTTTTGATCAATGTGGAGATTTACTTTTGCATGACCAAGAGTCAAATCTCATTGCTACTATAGAGAAGCTTGGTTTCACTACGCTATGCAACATGGAAACACTCAAGAAGGAACCCAACCATCATTCTCATGAGCCATTGTTGGATTGTACATGACATTGGAGGTTGCCCGGTTTGAAGCCTTGAAGATTGATGGTAGACATCTTGAAGTTAGAAACCTTTTCTCCCTTCAAGATGACACTTCCTCAATGAGCTCTTCTTAGCTCAAAGAGGAACTTCTACTTTCAGATCCAAGACCTCATTGGTTTTGGAAGACTATGGATGAAAGGGAGGTCTCAAGGAGAGATCTCATTGGAGATGCACATCGACACACCATGGAATGCAATGCTTTTCTTCCCTTCTCACAAGAGCAGATAGAAGATGGAGGACATCTTAGGATGGATAAAATATCTCATGCTTGTGTTGGACATACCTTGAGCCATACACATCATGATGGGAGGTTTTTTCCTACCACCTATTTTATTCTTGATAGGGTCTCATTGATCCTTGAGGAGCATTCATTTCAAAACCCCATGAAGTGCAAAGAAAGGAATTTGATTTGGGAGGATGGTAGCCCTCATGGGAGGAGTACAAGGATGAGGAGAAGAAGGAGGCATCCACAAGTGATTGAGTGGATGTGGGTGATGAGCAAGGAGATAGGAAGCTACCTGCAAATCTATTATACTAGGCAGCTGGAGGCTTGGCTGCGCTGGTTACTCTTGAAATAATTTGGCCATCACTTGGCAAACACTCTTCCTAAGAGTGGGAGGATGGAGAGAAGATGGCAGGATACCTGCACCATTGAATAGCATAGATAATGGATGCATGATGTTGATGTGACTTCATCACATGAGTTGTATGATGGAAGTATGGGGGAGGCAGCAAAATGTCTTGTTGCTTTGCCTGTTTCGGGGAGAACAAGAGCAGATTTTCTCTCACACTTTGTATGATGTTGCAAGAGGAGGGGATGGCACTATCTCCTTGGTCTTTGATGATGATTGGGAATCACTTCCATCTTGAGAATTATTCCACATTTGTTGCAAGATCACTGGAAGAATCTTTGACAAGGAGCATGTCAAAGAACATAGTTGTGTATTGACAGGAGCTTATTTGCATAAGCTCACAGCGTTGTCACCTTGGAGTAAAGACTTATGGATGAAGTGTGCACAGCAGAGATATGGTGGATCTATAACCCATAGGTCCTAGGATCACTTCATATTTGTTGCACTTGATGAACAAAGAGGAGGTAATGATGATAGAGACATCTATGGCATATTCTTCTTGACTTGGGTTTTCAAGCATAAGGAGGATTATCTTTTTGCAGCACATGGTTCATTCTTCTTCATAGCATGCCAAAAGACTATGAAGGACTCATGTATGGACCCATGTACCATCTTAATTCTAGCATATGGTGAGAAGCTTGTTTATACATTCATTGATTTTCACACTCTTACCATTCTTATGCAGTGCATTGCTTCACAAGAGGGCAAGCTTGTCAAATTGTTCCATGAATTGTATTGGGCCAATCTACATGATGGAGGCAGCCATCTCTTTTGTGGCCTTGGGAAAATGTTTTATCACCACATGTATGTTTAGTTGCTGAAATGCATGATTAACCATGTAAAAAGAAACATTTTTCCATGTCCTTTTATCAAGCAGCAACTTGCAAAATTGCGCTGTCACTATTGGGAAAGTTGTTGGTACCTTCTTGCATCACTTGTAACCTTCAGAATTTTCTTTATTTTGTTGCTGATCATGTCTTCATTTGTTGATATAGATCAGATTTGTATGGGAGGCTTGATTATGAGGGAGACACATGAGCTGGATGTGTCCTTGACTGGGAAGAATTCTCACAATTTCTGCACTACATGTTTTAATGGTTGCATGAGAGGAGATATGGCCACCACATCCAAATGTTTGTTCTATTTTGAGGTGGGCCATAAGATTGATATTCATCCATTTTACAGCCATGGGCAAGTGCTTTATCATGTATTATTGTTGTTACATTCAGCCATTTACTATCCTTTAGTAGATGTGATGAATTATGGACATTGCTTGCCATGTAATTTTCTGAAGTTGCAGTGGATGAGATTGCACTGTATCCTTGTTAGAAATTGTTTTCATCATGTATCATCATGTAAAACCTTCAGCAAACCTCTCATTAGGATGTTCTATGATGACCATGTCCTATTCTTCATGGATGGATTGTTTTGGGCCAACTTGTTCTTCAATGTTGGAGGAGCCTTCTTTGGAGGATTGTTCTTCACTTTGCCATTGGAGGGCAATAATTTTGTAGCCCAGGATCAGCATACACTCTGCACTTTTCATCAGTGGAGAGAAGGACAGCATGGGGTAAGCTATGATGCTTGCCAAGTTTATATTTTCAGCCCACCTTCATTACCAGAGCTTGAGGTGGAAGGAGATTTTCAGGAGTTTCCTTGTTGGAAGGTGGCTCATTTTGTTTCGATGATTGCTTGGGGATGGAGGATCCACATGAGGGAGATGTTCCTCATTATATTTCAGACTCCATGCCTTGAGTGGAGATTCTTCAGTTCTATCCTTGTAGTTTCTTGGGGACAAGCAACATTTGGGAGGGAGGATTGTAATGTTCCAATTTTTTCTTCAATAAATTGGAACATTAAATTTTGTCTAAAATTATTTAGGAGATGAATAATTGAGTAAGGAGGCCCAAAGATAATAAAAACATAAATAAAATCCCTTTAGTATAAAAATGGATCAGCCATGGAACCAGATTTCACACCCTCATGTGTGAAAGGAGATATTTGCAAAGAGGTTTGACCAAGTCAACCAGCGCAGGGTATGAGTTGGAAAGCACTACATGACAATGTAGGGGGGGAAGCTTCTAGAGGAAGGGCCCATGAGGAGTCTCCAATTGCTATATAAATGGAGGGGAGGAGAGCTATTGGAATTCATGCATATGTTTATGATATTGAGTTGGTTATCTCGACTTCTTGAGCACGATGGTTGTTTAGCTAGTCTGCAACACTACAGTGCACCGAGGTTCTATTCGTAGATCTTCACCTCGGCCCCCGGGACTTTGTGGAGTGCTCGTCGGGGTGGTGCTATTCCATCATTATTTTGGCTCGACATCACATCATCCTCCAGGATAGCGTTATTGTTAACATCATAACATCAGAGTTGTAGGGTGTTGTCGTGGAAACCCACAACACCACTTCCACTTTGCTTGTTTTTCGCAGGGGAGCTCCTTTTGCCTTTGGAGGATAATTTTAGAAGCTTGAGAGCTTATTTGGTAGATTTGGCATCAGGCCAACACATATTTTCTCCTACCGTATGTAGTTTCACCAATAGCCGTGTTATTTTCATAGGCTTGGCCGCGTTGGCGCGTACTGGATTCGGAGGGTGGGATCTCACAAGAAAACCCTTTCCAATTTGGAGATCCATTGGAGGAGGTTTACTTCATATATTTTTATCTTATTCAACCTTCTCTACGTGTTCCTAGTTCCGGAGTTGTCGTAGCTACCCAGTTACTCTGGCATTTTTGCCATTTTGTATGTTTTAGCCAATCCTTTAGAGGATTGATGTATTTTTTCTTATAAGGGTTAGAGCTTTGCTCCCCTCATTTATTTGAGCTAATATTGTCATATTCAGTCATTTTTAATGCATAATTGCAGTAGACTGCGTTATTTTCTGCAGTCCTACTTTTGGTACATGTAAATTGCCGAAAACCCTTGTCGGGTATCCTTGTCTTGTGTAAAAGGGGGTTAAACCTCTATTTATATAATATTTGATCAATATAAGCTATATATCAGTCATATTCCATCACTTTCTATAGAAACCCTAGTGGGGATTACGCTCTCATAGTATTCATAAATCTCTGTTTAGCAAGGTCATGGGAAATCAGGGCTTTCTAGACTAGTCGGGAAAGGAGGAATTGTTTAACTTAGCTAGAATGCTTAGTTTAAGCTGAAATTCAGTGAAGAGGTCCCTCGTGACCTACGATATCAGGTACAACCATCCCCATCCCCTTTTTTTACGCAAATCTCTCATATTAAGCTTTTTAGTGCATAAATTGCTGATTTTCCCCATCCTTTGGATTGTAAATCTGAATTAAGGTGGATACTGTAGTTCAATATGATGTATTTATGTTCCTCACTTCTATTCTAAGCTAATTCATCACAGCAAGACCATTATTAGTTGATGTCTTGCTGAATCCCTGATTTTAGGATATTACAATATGATCATGTGATAAGATGCTCATAACATAATAGGTTAGTAATTTAGCATCGAAAGATTTAAATTTATTTAAATCATATAACTTCTCATGTGAAAGAAATTTTTGAATGTTGTAACCTCTTACATTTTCTTTCTTTCATATATTTTGATTTCTTTATGTTGATAAAATCTATGTGTTTAGGAACATTTTTGCTATCATATGGCAAAGTAATATTTTTTAAAAGCATCTTCCTCTCTTGTCATAGTTTTTTAAACAAATTTTGTAGTGAAATCACTTCTTGATAGGTAATTTGGAAATCAAGTTCCAATCAAGTTTCAATTTCCATTTTTTTCTTTTGAATACCCTCTCATCCATCTATCAATAGTTTAAGTTCTAAATATCATAGAGAAAATTTCTCATCAAAATTTCTCTCAATAATGATTAGTTTTGAAACATCTTTTCATACAAAACTAAGTCATTATGTCTTTTGTCCAACATTTTCAACTTCGTATTCACAGATCAACCAACAAAATCATCATTATCCTCAACAAAATCTGTAAAGACATGATTATCATATATGTTCAAATAAATAAATAAAAACTTATAATCTTGATAACCTAATTAGTTGTTCTTTACAAATTTCCCAAGAAAAATGCTATCCCACTTTCTTTTGATTACCCCTTCCGATTTCAAAAACACTCTAATTGCATTTTCCATTTTCCTTTTGATACTTATTTCCCAATCACTCTAATTATATTCTATAATGGAAAATAGAACAATTTATTTACCTATCACATAAATGTAGAGATATAAAAATTCAAAAACATCAAATTATTAAAGAAAAACATAGGCATATATATGTAACCCTACTTATTACCGAACACTAAATTGATTTTTATATTTTAGATATCAACCCATCTTCACTTTACACATTCTTACCAATTAGTTCTTTCCCTATTAGTTATTTCACTCTGTTTTTTCAACGTAAGGCTACTTATATATTTAAGTGAACCTAGTATGCCTATGGGAAACTTTAGACATTATTATGAAACCAGCTCAAAAAATAGAAGAAAAGAGAGATCAACGCCTTATAAATCAGCCACTTCGAGGGGGAAACCTCCATTACATTACATAAATGAACAATTATTGGATGATACAAATGACCAAAACCTCCTTCTATATATAGGAGTCCATGGACCCACAATATAATCCTAGCTGACCTAACAATAACAATGTAAGGGCACAATAATAACAATATTGGGGTTACAGGGGTACAAAAATAACAATAAGGGGGGCTACACTAGTAATAATAAGGGACTAAACTAGTAATAGAGGGACCTAACATGCCCCTCTCCTTCAAAAAAGTGTTGTCCTCAATGCTTGAGTAGCTCTGGGTGCTTTTGTATAAAATTCCCATCCTCCCATGTAGAATCTTCAGTGGGTAAGTTCTTCCACTTGATGAGATACTCTTAAATTGAACGATTTCGTAGCTGTTGAGTTCTTGTTACCATGACTGCTTCACTTTCCAATATGATTTTTCCTTCCTCATCAAGTTCTGACAGTATTTTTTGAACTGGAAGATTTTCACCTATAACCTTCTTTAAGAATGAAACATAGAAAACTGGATGCACTCGTGAAGAAGCAGGAAGCTCCAATTTGCATGCCATAGTACCAATCTTTTGCAACACCTTGTAAGGACCATAGTGATTTGGCAATAAGTTATTATCCTTCTTAGCTTACTTGAGGGGCATTTGTTTGTATGGTTGTAGTCGTAAAAATACACAGTCTCCTACATCAAAACTTCTCTTGTTGTAATGTTGATATGTCTATTGTTTCATTTGATTTTGTGTCAAATTTAGGTTATCCTTTAAGAGTTGGAGAACTTCCTGTTGATGCTTGACGTAATCTTCCACTGCTTGAACCTTAGAATTTTCTCTTAAATATGATGTGATGGATGGTATATGATATCCATAAAGTGCCACAAATGTGGTCATTTTTGCTGCAATATGAAAGGAAGTGTTATACCACCATTCAATGAGAGGTAACCACTTGAACCATTGTGTTTGTTTATCAGATACAGAACAGCGAAGATATCCTTCCAAAAATTTATTCACTATCTCAGTTTGACCATCAGATTGAGGATGATAAGATGAGTTATGAGCTAATTGAGTACCCAAACAAGAAAATAACTCCGTCCAAAATTTTCCAGTAAAAATGAGATCTCTATCACTCACAAAACCATTGGCTTTCCATGTAGCTTTTGAATTGTGTCCATAAATGTAGTAGCAACTGTACTTCCTTTAAATGGATGAGATAATGCACAAACGTGTGCATACTTGGTAAGTCTATCAACTACCACCATGATGACACACTTTCCTTCGAACTTAGGTAAACCTGTGATAAAATCCATTGAAATCTCCTCCCAACGTTGTCTTGGAATGGATAAAGGTTGTAGAAGACCTGGGGTCATAATTGTCTCAAATTTATTTTGCTGGAAAACCAAATATTCCACCACAAACTTTTAAATATCAAATTTAAGGCCATCGCAAAAAAAAAATCTTTCTTCACCCTGTGGTAAGTTTTTAAAAATCCCCAGTGTTATCCTAAAGGAGAAGTGTGCACTTTCAAAAGAATATTTTGTTTTAGTTGGGAATTCTTACAAACATATAAGCGATCTTTGTACCATAAGGAATCATTTTTCCAACTAAATGTATCAGATGTACTAGGATCTTGCTGAAACTTTTGAATGAGTGTCCACACTTCTTCTTCCTTCTTCCATTCATCCCTTGCTTCAGTTATCTAATCTGGTTGGATAATAGAAATGGCACAAAATAATGCTTCCACCTCTTCATCCTTTCTTCAGAGTGCATCTGGAACAACATTTAGCTTCCCTTTTTTGTAGATTATTTCAAAGTAATAACCCAACATATTTGTGACCCATTTTTGCTGCTCTTCTGAAGATAGTATTTGTTCCAAAAAGTGTTTAAGAATATCATGATCATTTTTTACCTTGAAGTGTCTTCCCATTAGGTAAGTTTGCCATTTCTCTAGTGCATGTAGTATTGCTAACTTCAGCACCTCCCATAGGAATGGAAAGCATTGGAATATTCAATACATATTCCCCCATGGTTAGCTTGATATTATGACATTTTCCAGAGCAATTCATAGTTTCTCCATTTGCAACCATTACTTGACATTATAGTGCTGGGTATAGGGAATAATTAAATTCTTTGGCTACCTTACTATGAATAAAATTATGGGTACTACCCCAATCAGTCAACACTATTACCTTTTTATTCTTGATATGTCCTTCTATCTTGAGAGTTTGAGGAGTGGTAGTTCCTGCCAATGCATTACACGATATGGTCAGACTCATTTCTTCCTCTTCTAGGGTTGGCTACTGGTGTATATGCTCTTCTTTTGAATATTCTTGTTCATTTTCTTCTTCCTCTTCACAATCTATGTAAAATAATTTCTTCTCAGCACACATTGACCTTTAGTGTATTTGCTATCACAATTGTAGAAAACCCCTTTTTCTGTTTTTTCTTCCAAATGTTGTGGTGTCAACCTTGTAGGTTGTGGAAGTCTATGAGTAGCAACACTTCCATCTTTATATATGTGAGTGGTAGGCTTCCTTGTCGCCATAATTTTACATTCAATTTTTCTTGTCAACCTGAATGTCTTTTCTAATGAATCAGGTTCCCAAACATGAAATTCATGTTGGATGTTATCCTTTAAAGTCCCTACGAAGACATCAATCTTGTGTTCCTCTGGAATATTATTTACCCTTATATTCAATTTTTGGAAGTCCTCAATGTGCTCCACCACTTAACCATTTTGTTTGAGATTTATCAATTGGCTAAAGAATATGTTTCTTTTTTTATCCTCATAATGTGCTATCATTTCCTCCCTAAAAATTGACCAAGTGACAATTTTTTTACGAGAGCAAAGCTATCGATACCATACAAATGTATTTTTTTCTAAATGTAAAGTTATTAAGATCAAAATATTTCTCCATCTGTAGTATCCATGTTACGGGATCCTTTCCATCAAAATTCCTCATATCCATCCTTGGAATATGGTGGTTCTTCCATCCAACATTAGAGTTTATGAAATCAGGATTAACATTTATTTTTTTCTCATTATGAGTTTCCTCTACTATCTTTTCGCCATTAGGAAACATTTCTTGTATCAACTTTTCCAAACCTTCAATGTCTACTTTTAGATAATTCTTCATGTTTTCCATGTTGTCTTTCAATTTTTCATCGATCTTAGCTTCCATGCCATCCATATTAGCTTCCATTGCATCCATCTTAGCTTCCATGCCCACTTCCATGCCATCAATATTAGCTTCCAAACCATTCATCTTAGCTTCAACGCCTTTCTCCAAACCATCCATCTTCATTTTCATGCCTTTCTTCAAAACTTCCATTTCATTTTTTTTTGCTCTTTGTGATAGTGAAATTTGGTGTACTTGCTCTTGTATTTTTGATATCTCATGTTGTGTTTCTTCATCTTCATGAGTCATAGTAGAGCCTTCTGAACGCTTAATGGGTGTTGAATTCTTTTTATAGGGCATTTTAGAACCCAATACTGATATCCATTCTTCAATATGCCCTTGGAATAAATTCAAACTAATTTTTTGGAAATGAGATTTATGTAATTCGAAAAAAATACACACCTTTTTCTTGCTTTCGAGGAACTCGATATTGAAACTAAATTATCTCTATTATTTCAGATCTTCAATATCTGAAATTTGGAGCTGACGTTGCCCTCTGACTCTTCTTTCAAATGCCATAGTTCTGACATGATTTGGATTCTTCAAGGAAAAGTTATACCCAATCTCCCACGATGACCTAATTATGGACTGGTTTGGTAGAGCGAAATTGTACGACTTGCCATGTGTCATTGTTTCCTCCTTCGGCTTTAAAATTTATGTACCAAAAACTAAAATCCGTGTAATTGTAGCCACTTTTTACAGAATCCTAATCCAACGCTCAGAGAGAGAGTTATGACGTTTTTCCCACGGTCACCTCTTTGAGAGGAAATTCAGAAGCCTGAAGAAATTCTAACTTCCATAGATCATATCGCCAAAAATGTTGCGAACCAAGATTTGAAATTTTTAAAAGAGGTTCCTTAGGATTTCGGCTTCGTACTGTAAAAATTTCAACTTCGAAAACTTCGTATACATAAAGTTATAGCGAAAATTCCACGATGACCTGTTTTAGTTGAAATTCGGGAGCTTGAAAAAACCCTAACTTCCCGAGATCATATCTCCAAACATATAGCGAACCAAGATCTGAAATTTTTACAAGAGGTTCCTCAGGATTTCGGCTTCTCGTTGTACAAATTTCAGCTTCTGAGCCTTTGTAGAAAAAACATTATTGCGAAAACTCCATGATGATATGTTTGGAGTAGCGAAACCCTAGAATCCAAAGCTCTGATACCAAATGTTATGAAACCAACTCCAAACATAGAAGAAAAGAGAGATCAACGCCTTATAAATCAGTCATTTCGAGGGAGAAACCTCCAATACATTACATAAATGAAAAATTCTTGGATGATACAAATGACCAAAACCTCCTTCTATATATAGGAGTCCACGGGCCCACAATATAATCCTACCGACCTACCAATAACAATGTAAGGGCACAATAATAACAATATTGGGGTTACATGGATACAACAATAACAATAAGGGGGGTTACACTAATAACAATAAGGGACTAAACTAGTAATATATGGACCTAATAGACATTCTAACCAATTAGTTCTTTCTCTATTAGTTATTTCACTTTTTTTCTCAACTTAAGGCTACTTCTATGTTTAAATGAACCTAGTATGCCTATGGGCATCTTAATTTAAGTGAACCTAATATGCATATGGGCATTTTATAGGGATCTGCTCCCAACTTATTATTATCCAAAATATCAATATCATTACAAAAGGCATTTAAATAAGTTACCTATCTATGTATATAATTTTATAATTTATAATTTTATTTAAAAATAAAATATAAAAATATATTTAAACCAGAAAACACTTGATATTGATAAACTATTATTATTTTAATTTAAATACTTAATAAATTATTATTATTTTAATTTTAATTAGAATTGAAATAAGAAAATTATTAAGATGTAATTACGATTTTTTAATATTATAAAATATAATTATAATTTATTTATTTTAATATTTTCAAAAAAATACTACATTTAGGTTCAATTATATTTAGTGTATTAAGAATAATGAGAATTTTATAATGAAAAAAATAAATAACTGTGTGTTTAATTATGCACATGATAATATGTCATATAAAAAATAAGAAGGTTGTTTTTTTAAAGTATATTTAAATTTTAGCTCTATTAAATATTTAAAATAAGAGAGGAAGCCTCTAACCACCATGATGTACCAGAATATGCAGAGGTGGATACCATAATGCCATTTGGCACATACAATCCTTATCGAATGCATAACAAGTGACTTTTCTTTTCTCACGTGCTTTGTCATAGATTATATTAATTCATTTTATTATAACGATAAGTTTAATTTTATTTTTTATTTTTAAATATTATAATTTTTTTCAAATACTCATTATAATATTTAATTTCTAATTTTTAAGTGAGGAGAGTAATAATTATGATATGAATCATATAATTCTTAGATTATTGCTTTCATTTTTATTAGTGGTGCATCATTTATCATTATTTCTCGCAGGTCAATTAGTGGAAGAATATGTAATTTCAAATAAGTATTATTATATTCACTGTTATTATTCAGAAGGCCAAATAATGAAAGAATATGCAATTTTAAATAGGTATTATTATATATATTTTTATTTTGACAATGATTTGTATTTTTTATTTGATCATTTACATTTATGATATTTTTGTAAGAGATTCTCAACATTTGATCTTGGTTTTAGCTTTTTTGTTTTTTTGGTGTGTTTCTGTTAAGGACAAGAAGGTTGAAGATGTATAGCTCCTTGGTAGATAGTATTGAAACATTTTACTCTCATATTCAAGAACTTAAATTCATCTAAAAATTTCCTTTCATAAAATCATTTTATTTAGTACACCCTTTTTAATATGAATATAATTTAGTTTGCTCATGATATTTAGTTCTCCAAAGCATTATGGATATTTTTAAAAATTAATAGATTTAAAAAATATAGAAGTAAATTTGGAAATTCAACCCAAATCAACATCTTGGTAAAAAACATAATGTTGGGGTCAAGATGATCTAGATAGGATAATTATATTGTTTTCCATCCATATCAATGATTTCGGGGTTGAAAAATAAAAGAAAGTATAGAGTAACAAAAATGTCTTCTTTTCTCCAAAACCAAAGACTAGTCTTACTAACTTTATGATAAATAATAATTTAAAAAATTGAACAATAAAGAAACTTTTGGAACATATACATACAATTCAATTTGAAAAAATATCCATTGTTACAACTATGATATGGGAGGTCAAAATCCATTAAACCTAGAAATGACTAAATAAAATTAATAAAAGGAGAGGAGGTTCCCACTTTTTTTTTTTTTGCTCAAACCCTTCTAAACCTAACATGTCTTCTAACTCCTCCACTATATATGCACTAAACATAGGAGAATTTAGAGCATTTAAAGAAAATGATTTACCTTTAGCCATATCCTTGAAAGACACTACCTATGAGGATGAAGTTACTCAATTTCCCATTAGTCCTCCATACAAATGAAAAGCCCATGCTATAGATGAGTATTTATAAAATCTATAGGTAAATAGTAAGAGTGATGATCAAGGTGTTTATCTTAAAAAAGAAATCATTATTAGTCCATTAGGTTTCACATTGAGTGTTGCAATTTATATTTTAGAACTATCACGTAATTGTTGGAGTTCACCTAAAAGAGTAAGGATTTTCCTATTATAATTGTAACCATGATTTGAAAACATCCTAAATCATAAAAGTCCTCTAGTATTAAGACTTCCCTAGTAAATTTCCTAATATCATGCATTTTATCAAACTCTTGGTAAATGGGCATCTTAGTAAAACTAATTCTTATAGAGACTTTTTTAAACACTTTTTTGTCACACATGAAGTCAAACACCTCATTATAATCCTTATGATGCAAGATAAGATGGTACTTGTACATGTCTTTAGAAAAATAAAGGATAATATATGTACCTGAGAGAGCGAAGGGTTGTTCTTTCACAATGTAGGGAGCTACAACTACCTCAACCACAATTTGAATACAAGGACAGGATGAGAAACAAATAACCCCTATTAGATCCCACCCTCCAATTCTCCAACATCAAAGATTTCAGTTTTCCATTTTTTTTATCAATGGAGCATAATAGCATTCCCTCATTAAGAAAATTCATAGAAAAATTGAAAGATCCATCCAATCTCCATGCACAGGAGCTTCACTAAATGAACCACTAATATATCATGTGCAATTATAACATATTAAACAATACCCTTAATTTTAGTACATATTGGAAAATACCTCTAAAAATCAGATTATTTAACCCCTACCAATATAAACCCAATACACCTTCCCAATTTAAAAATCCCCTACTTTCACTATATATTGTAGGTATCCATTTTTTCATTTACATTTTTTATACCCCTTTATATTTTTTCATTAACTTTGAGCTCCATTTTTTATACCTGCCAATATAAAAACCCTTTACCTGCTTATATATCTTCAAATATATTATGTAATTTTTCCCTCATTATATATCCCCCAATATGAACCCACATGCTATGGTATTGCTCCCACAGTGAATCCCTCATGTCTTCATGTCACATGATAAAACAAGGCAACAAATGATCTTGTTGTAGAAATATAGGCCATAAACTTGTTCCCACATGTTCTATTCACTAGGTCAAGGAATAACGGGGTCCATTCTTACCAAACAAAGAGTTAAAGAGATCATCTTTCATAAGCATATTTGAATTACCATGTTCAATTTGTAGAGCCACCCTGAAATAAATTATATCTAATTTTCAAAACCAATTTCATACAAAAAATATCCTTTGAAGATTAAAAAAATATATCATAACTCAATTCTCAATTGATAATGATGATAGCTATCATTGCGGAGACAAAGAGGTTTTATTCTCCCAGTTATCTTTAGATCTACAACCTTCATGGCTTCTTGAATTACCATCACTCTTCCAAAATTTCATATTCTCAAGTTCTATGTACAAAAGTGTACCACACAATGTTTCTACTATCCTTTTGGGTTCCAAGGTCGCGGATTCTGCAGTTTTTAGTACCGCATTCTTGTCATTTGTTGAAAGGATAGTTTTGTGGTTTTGAGTCCTTATGTATAATATTGTTTTCACGTAGAAATTTTAGTCCAACAAAAAGTTGGATCATTATTTGTCTCGCAACAACTCTTGAAAACCTTCCATAATGTTGAATATATGCAACTAAATCACCACTAGACATCAACTTTGTTACAATGCACAAATTTGGTGGCCTTGTGAAAGCACCAATAAACTAGAATATGTTTTTATGCCATAATTTCCTCTAAATGAAAACATCTTGTACTGCTGAAAAATGTGTTGCAGTACACAATGAAGTTGTCGTGACTAAACATGTTGTTGTGGTTAACATCGCAGAAGCTGCTTAGAACAATTAACACTCCTGATTTCTTGTAGTGCGGCTGCATCCATTTCCTTATACATATCTAGTTGGATTCCTACCATAGAATAATCAAATTTATCCTACATATGCATCCAAGGATCCATGCCTAGCCTTTGAAAGTTAAAACCCTAAAGATGTTTCTCTTTAAGAACAAAACAAACACTGTCAAAATGATTCTCATGTGAATCAATAATTGATTACTAACAAACCTTTGAGTGGGTTTCCTTACTTCCCTCTTCCACTGTATTAATAAACTTGTTATCCTGTTTTAAAGAAATCTAGGAAACTTTGTAAACCTCTTCCAGAACTGTATATTAAAATAGCCATCTGCCTCTCTTTATGCACACCAACAATTAGCTTATCAATACCCCGATGAAACCTCATATATTGTAAATGGTCAACTTCATCAAAGTACGAGCACTTTCACACCCATAAAAAAACTTGAGATAGCTGGGGTATTCTCTTTATGGTCCAAAATCCTTCCAGGAGTGGCCACTAATATTTGGAAAGGATTTGTTTGCAACCATTTATGTTCTCTTGGTAATTTAGTGCCCCCACTAACCACTTGTACACCAATATTTTCATGGAATTTTAAACAAAAAATTGGCCTTGGCAAAAACATCACTTGCAAGGTCTCTAGTGGGACGAATGACGAGAACAAGAATAAGTGACCTTTTATGATCTTGCAGGAATGGTAACTTCACTATCACCTCAATAGTAGGAAACATAAACACTATTGTCTTGTCGGTGAAATTTTTAGCCTTAGCCAACACATCCTTGCCTTTGAGAACAGATGGAAGAGTTTCTTCTTACACAATGGTCATACACTCATATCCCACTGCGTTGGTTTCCTTGAGTGTCAATGGTGAGATATTGTGCCTATCAAATCTTGATTGGCTCAAATAATTAGCATCCCTAGTAACCTTCACACCAATTGTTTTTTTTATCTTCTTTTTCAAGAAGACTCAACATTGGCTTCTTGTGCTCCACGAGCTTCACTCAATCAAATTCATGATCTTCATATTCATATTTAGACACATATTCATCATCACTAATATTCAGTGCTTGGATACCAAAGGATTTAGAGCCTCTTTTTTTCAATAAGTCACCTTCTTCTTGGCTGCCTCTTCCAAAGACCCCATTACTTCTAGAATTTCTACAGAATCCATCATTATCATTATTTCTATCATGCTTCAGCCAAACAAACATAGATATTCCCCGCTTATTAAGCTAGTTATCCATATACAATTCCCCTTCAACTAGACGTTTGAATTGGGCCTGCCTTTGATTACTTGGGTTTACTTAATGAAATCCAAGGATGACGTATTTACCAAATTTGAATAATTCAAAGCTGAAGTAGAGAAACTTACGTAAAGAAGAATTAGTATATTAAGGTATGATAAAGGAGGATAATACACATCTGAGGAAATCATATCCTTCTATAAGGAATCTGGGATTAAGAGGGAGCTGATAGTCCCATATAATCTTGAACAAAATGGCATTGTAGAATGAAAGAACCAATGCATTGAAGAAAGTGTAAAGACCATGCTACATGATTCAAATTCTACTATAGAAAGGGAAACTAAGACGCACAGCTCTCTCACCCAGTCAACTTGACCTTTTAGTCGAATCAATTATCAAAATTCTTTAGTTTTCTTCAGGAGGGGGTGATAGAAATAATTTCAATCAACAAATTTTGAATTCCATATTAATGTAGTTTTAGCCTCATACTAGTGAGAGACTCTTAGCCTTGCAAGTTGCTACCATGTATAAAAGTTTGGTTGAATATGGAAGGTATTGAACTTTAAACTCTCAATAGAGTCCTTCTAGGAAAAATATTGAGAATTTTTATCAAGATTTAGCAAAAAACGTATCATTTTTTGATAGATTATTAATTGATGCATTTTTTATTTATACTTGTTTCTCTTTCTTGAATTTTTTGTGCTAATTATTTTGAACTAATTGAGGATCAAACATTGGTGGTATTTTTGTAATATGTTCAATTATTGTTTGTATTGAATCGAGTATTTGCAGTAAAATATCAATCAATGTATTATATCTTGGAAATTACAAGTATGGTAAATATTGGAAAATTATTGGTGCTTTGCATGTAAATCTGCAAAACATATCAAAACTAATCTTATTTTATCTTTTCATTATAATGATCATTGATGTTTTGAGTTTGAGTGATTGAGGATGGCCACAAGTGTTCCCTCAAATTGGATGTTTGGTGTTAGAATTCAATGTGGATTTCCCATTCAAGAATCATATAGAAACTGGAATCTGAAAGTTACATTCCAAAATAATCATTTTTGGGGGATTATTAGTGGTGATTGCTACATATTTTTGATGTTGTAAATTTGATCCAATTCACAGCTAGTATATTGTACCACAGGTGAGGAACACAATGGGAAAGGAATTGTCTTTGCAATTTATCCACTTATATTGTAGTGATCCATAAATACCAGCCTAGATCCATCTAACTCTGGATCTATCATGCGCCGAGAGGGATCAAATCTCTCGAGGTGCAAACCTATTTTTTGAGTGCAAAACTTGAGGAAAGGTTTGCACCTCGAGATATTTGATCCCTCACAACAAGATGACAGATCCGTAGCGTATGGATTCAGTCGGTTCTAATGGAGACATCAACATCAAATTTTTCGATTATTAAAATTTTTGTATATTTTTGAGATGTAAGATGGATCTAGTCAAGTCAGCTGTCACAAGGAAAAACGATCAAAGATATGATTAATTTTACCGCAATATATAAATATATCAAATAATAATATAATAATTTTAAACATGCTAAAATATTTCTCACATTAACTTGGTCATTTTAATTTTAAATTTTCTTAACATTTCGTTCGTTGAGATGACAATTATTTTTATAACTATATGATGAAAAATGATGAAATATTTTTTGAATGCAAAGTGACAATAATAGTATGAAAGATAGAAAATGTGAATAATAAGCACGACCATGTTACAATCAAGAGATGCAACTATTTTCTTCTAATATTCTTATTTCCTCCCTTATTAGTTTTGTTATATTTTCATATAGATTATATGAAAAAGAAAATTTAAATCGTAAACCATTTAAATATTAAGCTCGATCTGTTGTAGTAAACATGATACCTTGTCTCTCTTTCTCTCCAATATTAATAGGTTAAATTACTATAACACAAAAATCAATCTACATTGTTAATAAATTTTTGTGCTTACACTAAAATCAATGCATATTGTTAATCCAATCACTTTAATATTAATGTACCATCATATATCCAATTACATCAAATCATAAATCAACATATACATTGAAATCAATGCATTTAATGCAAGCAATCAAGTAAGATTAGAAAATAACTTCTACATTGAAATCAATGCACCTAATGCAATCAATCAAATAAGATTAGAAACCAACATCTACACTGAAATCAATGCATTTACTCAAAGCAATCAAATAGGATTCGAAATCGCCATCTACACTGAAATCAATGCATTTAGCAAAAATAATCAAATAGTATTAGGAATAATATACATTGAAATCAATGCATCTAGTTCAAGCAATCAAATATAATTATAAATCAATGTCTAAATTGAAATCAACACATCCAGTGCAAGCAGTCAAATAGTACTAAGAATCATCACCTACACTGAAATGGATGCATCTAGTGCAAGTAATCATATATCATTAGAAATAAATATCTACACTAAAATCGATGCATCTAGTGCAAAAAATCAAATAGGATTATAAATCACCATCTCCGCTTAAATCAATCCATCTTGTGCAAGAAATGTTCTTCCCTCTCTCCACCCTCCATCCAGATCTATATCCCCATCCATCTCTTTTTTTCTGTCTCTATCTCACCCCCCTAAACACACATGCTCTCACACTCCATATATATCATTCTCTTTGTAGATCACCCTCTGTCCCCATCTCTCTCTTCTTCCCTCTCTTCCCCTTCTCTCCCTCTCCCCTGCTAATATCTCTCTTTCCTCCTTTTGTCCTCTCTCTCTCTCTATCCATCTTCCTTATCACTCACTCTCTCTCTCCCTCTAGGAACCAACATCTACACTGCAATCAATGCATTTAGTGCAAAAAACCAAATAGGATTAGAAATCATCTACATTGAAATTAAGTCAACTAGTACAAGTAATCAAATATAATTAGAAATTGACATCTAAATTGAAATCAACACATTTAGTGCAAGCAATCAAATTGTATTAGAAATCACCACCTACACTGAAATCAGTGCATCTAGTGCAAGTAATCAAATATCATTAGAAATAAATATCTACACTAAAATTGATCCATCTAGTGCAAATAATCAAATAGGATTAGAAATCACCATCTCCACTTATATCAATCCATCTAGTGCAAGAAATATTCCTCCCTCTCTCCACCCTCCATCCATATCTATATCCCCCTCCATCTATTTTTTTTTGTCTCTCTATCTCACCCCCCTAAACACACGTGCTTTCATACTCCATATATATCAATCTCTTTTTCAATCACCCCCTCTCCCCATCTCTCTCTTCTTCCCTCTCTTCACCTTCCATCTATATCTCTATCTTCCCCTTCTCTCCCTCTCCCCCATTAATATCTATCTTTCCTCCTTTTGTCCTCTCTCCCTCTCTCTACACCTTCCTTATCACTCTCTCCCTCTCTCTCTCTCTAGAAACCAACATCTACACTGAAATAAATGCATTTACTCAAATATATCAAATAGGATTAGAAATCGCCATCTACACTGAAATCAATGCATTTAGTGCAAACAATCAAATAGGATTAGAAATCATCTACATTGAAACCAATTCATCTAGTGCAAGTAATCAAATATAATTATAAATCGACATCTAAATTTAAATCAACAAATTCAGTACAAACAATCAAATTGTATTATAAATCACCACCTACACTGAAATCAATGCATCTAGTACAAGTAATAAAATATCATTAGAAATAAATATCTACACTAAAATCGATGCATATGGTGCAAATAATCAAATATGATTATAAATCTCCACTTATATCAATCCATATAGTGTGAGAAATATTCTTCCCTGTCTCCACCCTCCATCTCTTCTTTTTTGTCTCTCTATCTCACCCCCTTAAACACACACACACTCGCAATCCATATATATCAATCTCTTTGTTAATCCCATCCTCTCCCCATCTCTCTTTTCTTCCCTCTCTTCACCTTCCATCTATATCTCTATCTTCCACCTCTCTCCCTCCCTCCCCATCTTCCTTATCACTCACTCAGTCTCTCTCTCTCCACCTTTCTGTCTCTATTTCTTTCTTCTTACCTCTCTCCCCCTCCCCCTCCAAGTCGATCTCTCTTTCCCTCCCTCTCTCCACTCTCTCACATCCTCTCTCTTCCTTCCTCTCTTTCCCTTTCTCTCCCATCTCTCTCTCCCTCTCTCTCTCTCTTCACCCACCAACTATGTTACTATATCCCTCCCTCTCTCCTTATATATCCTTCTCCCCCCTTATCTCCATCTCTCCTTATTTGTCTCTTTATCTCAGCCCCAAACATACACGCTCTCTCTTTGTCTCTCCCTTGTCACTCCTTCTCTCTCTCCACTTCTCACTCTCTATATTTCTTATTTTCTACATCTCTCCCCCTCCAACTCCATCTCTCTTATCGATCCCTCTCTCCTCCTCTCTCTCAAGTCCTCTCTCTCGTCCTTCCTCTCTCTCTCTCTCTCTCTCTCCAATACTCTCTCTTCCCCCATCACTCTCCTCCTCTCTCTCATCCTTCCTCTCTCTCCCTTTCTCTCCCACCTCTCTCTCTCTCTCCAATACTCTCTCTTCCCCCATCACTCTCCTCCTCTCTCTCATCCTTCCTCTCTCTCCCTTTCTCTCCCACCTCTCTCTCTCTCTTTTCCCTCCAATCCTCTCTCTTCCCCCATATCTCACTCTCTCTTTCTAATACTCTCTCTTCCCCCATCCCTTTATTTCTCTCTCTCTTTCCACCCCCCTCTCTCTCTCCAACTACATTACTATATCCCTCCCTCTCTCCTTCTCACTTCTTCTCTCCCCCCTTCTTTCCATACATCTTACTTTGTCTCTTTATCTCACCCCTAAACATACACACTCTCTCTCCATCTCTCCCTTATCACTCTCTCTCTCTATTTCTTATTAGTTATGTAAACTAATGAACATAAATATTCGTAAATATAAAGCAGATTATGGAATAAATATGAAAAGAGGTTTTATTTACTTACCATACCTCTAGTTTATTTATATTTTTATTTATTTACCATACCCCTTTTCTTTACTATGGTATTTGGCCCATAGGCTTGTTATATAATTAAATTTTTATTTATAGTCCTATTTGATATATTGTTATTTATTTACCTTACCTCTTTATGGCTCTTTTATATTTATTTATTTACCATACCTCTTTATATCCATTTTATATTTATTTATTTATTTATTTATCATACTTGTTTATAACTCTTTTATATTTATTTATTTACCCATGGTATTTGGCCCATGGTATCAATATTAATTTGTTCCATGGTATTTGTCCCATAGGATTCATCTAAATAAAACCTCTTTTTAAAGTTTTTTTAAATATAAAAAGGTTTATGGAATAAATATAAAAAGAATTTTTATTTATTTACCATACATCTAGTTTATATATTTTTTTATTTATTTACCATAACTCTGGAGTAAGTATAAATTCATTTTACAAATATTTAATTAAAATAAATATTAAAAGATTTTGGATTTTGATTGTTTGTGTTGAATTAACTCTTTTCCTTTGATTTAGGAAATAGTATTGACTTTAGTAAAGAGTAAAGATGTTTAAAATTTTACTTAATTTGGAAATTCAATGTGGTAATTTTTTTTGTTAAAGGTAAATTTATGATCCATTCAAATTCACGTATATAATTTACTATCCATTCAAATTATATAAATAATAAATAATTTTATTAGAAATTGATATATGTTCTAGCACAATGCGATTTCTATTTTTTATTTCTTTTTTTAATTTAAAACTTAAGCCGACATTTTGTATGAGGACGTGACCCACCTAACATCGGGTCATATTGGGATGTAGATGTGCCTCTCGGCACAATAAGAAAAACATAATAATTTGATATATACTAGTTGGCTTATTCATATGTGATAATGGACCCAAATAGTAGTTCTTATATCAAGAAATGCTCATCATACTTGGGCATTCTTGACATCATCGACCTATAGCCCTAGACTTATTCACTTAGCTTCTACATTATCCGGTTATACATGTATACAAGGCTATCCTATTATCGTATACTTTTTAGTTCATTTCATTTTGTTCTAGACTTAGCTTTGACATTTTCTAAGATTTTTTTTTGCACTCCCACATTGTATAAGTAATCTACAACTTGATATATTTAGCATATAACTTAGTTGGGATGATTGTGCCTAATATTTTCTTGAATTTTGAATACTAATTTTACTAAGGTGTTATTTTCTATAGAGATGTTTTATTTGAATTTTTTATACAGGTCATTTGGCGACATAGAAGCCACTATTTCCCAACTGAAGAAAAATTGTTCGAGTTTCTTACTTTTATGGGGGGGAATGGAATTGAAAATATTGTTGATGTTCAGGTATATATTGTATAAATCCTTTATAGTATACTTTAGTTTATATTCCAGTGTTCATCATATTTCATGTATTATACCCTCCATTACATCTTCTTGATTTTTCAGAAAAAAAAGAACTTAGTATTGATGGTAAGAAGCAAGAATTGAAGAAAAAGGAGAACAATAACACTGGAGTGACAAAATGAAAATTAAAGAGAGAGAGAAGAGAATTGGTCTAGTGGTACCTGTAGAGCCAATATCCCTCATAAGACACACACATAGAGATTGATGGTCAAGTCCTCAGAGTTGGTGAATTCACCTGCAATGCCTTGGCAACACAATGACAATGTTTTGAAGTGATGAACCAATATTTCATGTGTAAATTGTACTCCAACGAATGTTAAGTTCTAAACTCATATTGTAATACTTTATATTTTATATAATACAATATATGTTGTTAAAATTATTTATAGTTTCACTTGATATTTTTTAGTATTGTATTAATGTATGTAACTTTACGTTTTCATATTAACTGTAAATGTACATTGTATGCCATTTTTTTTTAATTTAGTTGCGAAATCATACTAATTAATCTATGTTGATTAATAATGAACAAGCAAAATCAGCCTAAAAATGCTAAATTAGTAGTTTATGTTTTATTTTTTTTGTAAATTATACTAATTCTATTAAAAAACATATG
Source organism: Pinus albicaulis (assembly GCA_034641835.2). Classification (NCBI taxonomy): domain Eukaryota; kingdom Viridiplantae; phylum Streptophyta; class Pinopsida; order Pinales; family Pinaceae; genus Pinus; species Pinus albicaulis. Next base: position 197,774,382 of record CM076583.1, on the reverse strand, counting down.
GTACATAAAGGACTACAAGCAAGAGAGGCTAGAGATGTGGGTGACCGAAAATGATGAATAGGCAACCTCGGTCGCATGATTAGCCAATATTGAAGCACAGAGAAGCCAAGATGAACATGGGAGCTAAAAGATACAAACAGAAGTCTACCCAGAATGGGTAGAGTTCTCAGTACGACATTTTTTTTTCCTTTATTTTTTGATGCTCTTACCCAACCATCCTGGGGCAGATTAGCTGGAACCACTTAAAGATTGTTGGTAACTAAAGGAGATGGCTCCTTATCTTATTATGAGGAGGAGGTGTCATGAGGCCATTTCTTAGCACTTGTGGGACTGTTGGGCTCACTAGGGTCTGTCGGGGTCATGTCTGACTCCTGTTTTGCCTCTTCCTTATATTCTTTCATCTCTTCCTCATTCGAGATGAAGGAATCGATGCCATCCATGGGTGGTGGTGCACATGGTTTTCATATTTTGGATGTTGATTTATGGTTTCTATTCTTCTTTTGGGCAGGGAAGGAGAGGCAAGAATTTTGAAGATGCTCTATTTGATGACAATGATGGCATTAGAAAGCTGTGTTCTCATAATCCAGGGTCTGAGTCCAATGGAAGTCCTCCACTTTGAGAATATTTTGATCAGGAAAGCCTTTGTTGATGTCTATTTCAACACGTATTCTGCCATAGGTATAAATGCTTGATTCCCCCCTAGAGGTATCCGTTGATAGGAAGCGACCAAGGGTGTCTCTGATTCCTTGAAATACTGAGAAGTGCCAAAGACGAGTAGGTAAGTTAGGGAACATGACCTGGATAGAGAGCTTGGTGATGAAGGCCATGGAGGGATCGAAATCTAGGAACCATAGTGTGAGGAATAGCCCTGCTTTTCCCCAAAACTAGGGTTCCTCTATTAAAACTTTTTGATAGTCCTCGCTGAAAGCAAACAAAACTATGAAGAAACCCTTTGAGAAGAAGAAGACCTTGGTGATATTGGTCCAGGTAGAGTGGATCCATTTATAGAGTTCTATTGAGCGAGGCCATAATCCATTGAATCAGAAAATGATGACATTTTCTGCCATTAATTGAGTCTGGTTATCTAGAGAAGGATGGGATATTTCAATAGCTAGAATGTCCTCCGATTTGTCCACTAAGAAGGGATTGGGAGCCCCAGGGGGCTGTGCAGCTTTGTTAAGGTGTTGAGCATTGATTGTGTCCTTATAAGAGAATACTTGTGAAGAGGAAGGTTTCCTGGATGCGCCTTCACGTAGTCGAAGGATTAAAACCAGAGGAGAATTTTTCCCTATATTGTAAAAAGAGAGAGGAAGAGAGTTTTCGAGCTTCCTACCCCTATACAGGAATATTTGTAGGGCAGTAGGGCTCCCCAGCTTATGTTTGAGGTCTTGTGCAAGGCTCGGCACCATATCTATAGATTGAACCCAGCAAAGCAGGGTTTTACCACAAAGTCTAGAAATCTGAATCAGGAAGGTGTGAGAACAGTTTTGGCCCTCGGAACCTGGGGGTGCGGAAAAGAGAGAAGGATCACTCTTGAAAGAAGCCAAGGAAAGTGGACTCCCTTGGCCTTTGGACCCTAGGGATGTGAATCTGAGTGAAGGAGCATTGAAATAAGGAGCGGCATCGAAGCTATCTGCATGGAGGTTGCAATCGTGACTGCGACCCATTAGGGGGTGTGCTGGGCAACTGCATGCAAAGGCCTTGTCTAGAAGGGGCGTGCCTTTTACATTGAAGAAGGGTTCAAGATGCTAGCTCGTGGTCTGTCTGAAGTTATTGAGGTCAAAAAACGCATTAGATCCATGCCCACCGATGGCGAGCGCAGCGACCTGCACATTGTGGGAAGTTGTAGCTCTACCACGTCTATGTTAGACGTGCGATTGATGGGACCAACACTTGAAATATTTTTCATCTCTGCTTCATGGCCACCTTTAGTGTCTATTATACAGCCTGGCGGGAGAGGATACTGCGGCGTGCCTGGAATCTGGCCTTTTTAAGCTGCAGAGCCAAGCAAGAGCAAGTCAGCGGCGGTTACTGTGAGGAGAATAGCATTTGCGTGAACCCTAACCATTTCACTTTCCCTCAAACCCAAATGTGCAATTTCCTAGTATTTTATGTTTATTAATGGTGAACACAAATAAAATAAATATATGACTAAGTTAGTTGCTTATAATGATTGTTAATGAAAGTAAATGAAATGAATATAAACTACTAAATTAGTCATTTACATAATGAAAATGAAACTACAAAAAAAAGATAAATGACTACTACAAATAACGACTAAATTTTGCATATATATGACTATTAGTAGCTAATTTACATTATCTTATAACACGACCAGAATTTAGTCATATTTCTTTTGTCCTTAACTGGTTTCGAACAATGACTAAAATCTGCATATATATGATTATTAGTAGCTAATTTAAAGTATCTTATAACACGACCAAAATTTAGTCATATTTCTTTCATCATTAATTAGTTTCAAATGATGACTAGAATTTTCATATATATGAATATTAGTAGTGAATTTACAGTATCTTATAACACGGCAAAAATTTTGGTCATATTTCTTTGATCATTAATTAGTTTTCTCAGGTGATCATTTAGTAATATTTTTTTGTAGATTTGGTCATTAATTATGACTATTAATGACTAAATCAATGACTAAATTAATGACCAAATTAATGACTAAATATAATATTAGAAGATAAATTTGAGACAACCAATTAATGATTAAGCTAAAAATGACTAAAATTTGGTCGCGTTGTAAGATACTGTAAATTAGCTACTATTTGTCACAAACCAAAAAATAGTCGTTTGTATGCAAATTGTAGTCATTGTTTTAGTAGTTAATTAGTTATTGTTGGACGGATATGTCATTCTTGTGGACAAGACAGACCTCCCAAGTGTCCTACGGACATCTAGCAACAAACAGACAACTAAATCTATCTTTCTCTAGATATATTGCGATTCATAATTAAATGCTATAAAGGCTTAACGATCCTACCTTTGATCCAATGTTTGTTCGTAGTAGTAATCCTTCAGTCACCCGAAAGAGTTTCCTTTGAAGATCTGCAATCACAAACAAGAAAAAATCAAATAGCACTTGCATAGCATATATTCATAAATCATATCTACTATGGTGATCATGGAATCCATAAAATAAACCAATCAATTGAAAGCTTATTGAGAAAAACTAATTTATTTGTATTAACTTAAATAAGAAGAGCCTTACAACCCTGTCTGCCTTGATGTTGTACAGGTCTTCCTAGGGTCTGGAATAGGCGTTTCCTTTACTCTGACAAGCCTTCAACTCTTCCAACCGAGATACATACAGGTATGTAATCCTTCCCACATAAAATATCAGCTAAAAGGGTCTGAGTTTCAACATCACTTCGACTCCAATAATACAAATAACTTCAACTCATCAATTGTAACCCCTTGAGGCTACCCCATGCCTCTTTTTATAGTGAAAGAGAGGAAGCTACAAAACCATACAAGAAGGGATAGAATCCTCCTTCAAAGGGATTAGCTCCTTACATCAAGGGGTTAGCTCCTTATTGGATGGGATGCATGAACATGAAAGGAGTGGACTTTCCACCGCAGGAATGTTTCTAGAAGCTTCCAAAAATGACTTTAACTGAGCTTCTAGATTTTACTTGCACCTTTTTCAATCTTTTACAGGGGTCCGCACTATTAATAAACAGAAAGTGTGTTTGGCTACACATGATTTATAGCCAAAAAGTGCGGGACCGCAGGAAATACTAAGAGAAAGTGCAGAACCAGAGTTTTAAGGCTTTAATGAGCTTCTCTCTTAGTTTCAAGGCTTGAATTTAAGAACTTGGATATTATAGACTTCCAAGGGAATATTAAAATGTCATGGTGACAAATTTCAGTGTAACAAATTCCCCCCTAAAGTGCGAAGTCTGAGAATATTTGAAGAGTGATGTGCTTTATCATTTCAAGGATCATCCTATGGACACCCCAGTCGGAACCTTGTAAAAACATTCAACGCAACACATATATATATATATACATCATCTCTGAGGTAGGCATTTCCATACTCAGATCAAAAGCTAACTAAACTTGTTCTGATACAGAAATGATTTTAATATTACATCAATAGTGTAGACACAGCATGGTCACAACCATCTATAATGAATAGTCTACTGCATAATGAATAATAAAAATCCTCGCAGCCTGGATGGTGGAAACTAGTTCCAGGGTCTTGATTTCTGCTTCTTGAACTAGTACGATTCTAACCATGCGATTAAATGTGTTGAAGTCGAACATGGTAGAAACCACTTGATTACCAGTCAATGATGTGAACTGTTAACAAGTGTGAGAGAAACCACCAATAATGACAATGGATCTCATAGTAATCAGTACAATCCATGAAATGTGAATAAGTGATCTGAAGTTGAACATTTCACGGAATCGTTCGATCGAAGGTCAATGATGCAACCTGTCGTCGAAGGCGAGAAACCTGCCATTAAGGCATGCAGATTTCAAGGTACTGAAGGATTCTAGATCAACTTCCTAGATGATGAGTTGTCATTGATAGAAAGCGATCCGTCGTAAGCAAACTCGCGACACGAAACCAAAGATTAAGTTTTGAATAATTTTTTTGCAAGGACTGACTCAGGGATGGTCAGCGCAAATGGAGACAAGTATTGCAGATGAATGGTTTGTTTGACTATCCTCTTGAACACATAACGACACTGCAAATGGTTTGGTGACAGATTCCCTAAGCTAATACCCAGAAACCGGCTAAAGAATTTCAATGTGGTTTGATTAACTGATAGACAAAGGATTTCCCAACCCAGGTGGAAATGTGACAGAAATTGTCATGTTCAAGAGTGGTATAATGCTTTTACAAATCAAAGTGTAACAAATGAATATGTTTTTCTCTCTTTTCCCCCACCATTTCTGGCAAGTACCTCTTTATTTTTGATAAGCTTGAGGAGGATAACATTTGCTTGTTTATAAGTTCATCCTTCGGATGAGTCCAACTTAGTTTAAAATTGAACCCTAAGAAGGAGTGGTTCATTCCTGTTTGTAATCGACAGGTCCTTTATTGTTAAATTTTAACGATTCCAATAGAGGAGAAACTTGGTGTTTTTCATTTTTAGGGAGTCGGAGGAAAAAACTTAAGAAAACTCCATGGGTGTTCTTTTTCATAAATTTAGTCTCTCAGGCTCGAAAAAGGATAAAATAGTGCAAGAGAGAACTCTATTGACCATGATTAGTCAATGTATACATTTTTTGTAAATAGTCCATTTCAGTCTAGAAAAGGGGTAAACTTATACTAAAGGGACAACCATTCATTTACTTTAACGAGTTCAAATAGTCAAGTACTCGGCAATCTTTTCATTTTTAGAGAGTCTGAAAAGGGATTAAAATAGGACTCAATGGTTTCACTTTTTTGTAAAATTTTAAGAGCCCGAAAAAGTGATAAAAGTTTACTCTTTGTCAAAAATGATCATTTTTCCTGAAAAATCCGTTATTTTGCACAAAAACTCGAAAAATTAAACATACATGTTTCAATAATAAAAATTATTTTGAAAAAATGAATTTTTAAAGTGAAAAATAAACAAATTTAAAATTCATCTTTTCGAAAAAACTTATAAAAAGGAGTTTTTCAAGTTCATTTTTACCGTTTGGGTTTGGAGTGAAGTTTTTAGAGCTCTGGGTAAAAAATGCTTCGGAGAAGATTCTAGGCCAACCGACTGTCGAAATCGAAAACCGTCTGTTTCAGGTAATCCGCAACCTCCTTATCTTTCATTTCATCAGTTCATTTTTTTTAATTTAGGGTCATAATTTCATTTTTGGGAGGAAAATATGTTGAAAAATCTGCCCTTGGGGGTCCGCACCTAAGACATTGGGAACCTGTGGACCCCGAAATTTTTCTACAAAGAAAAATGTCAAGGCCCCACACTTTTAACATAGGGCCCGTGCGTATCTATGCACTGTCCTTGAGTGTAAAGTGCGGAGGCGCCGTAAAAAAATTTAAAACATATTTTCGTCCTAAATTACCCAAATTTTTTGCTTCAAAATGATTCTAATGCTTCATTTTACTGATTGTAGGATATCTAAAATGCTCATTTGGCAAGAACGAGAGCACAAAGAGGTAGATGAAGCAACGATATTTCATTGACATACTTTGCAAGCTTTAAGAGCATGTGGGCTTTACAAATTTTGGGCTATCAATGGCATGAGAGGTCAGGTGGATCTTCTTACTTGGCTGGTAAGAAAATGGGATGTTCAAGATGAATGCTTCGTGATCGGAGGACACTGGCTCGAGATTGAGCTGAAGGATATTTATTTTTTGACTGGTTTGTCCAGGAGAGGTGAACCACTATCTCTATTATGGGCTAGGCCAGGTGGCCAGTCTATCGCCAGCCTCCAATTAGAGTTCTGTAATGATGAAGCCAATCCCAGGGACAAACGAATTGACATTAAAACTATCATTCGTCCTGAGCTAAAATTCATTGCTTTTACTATTGTCAAGTTGTGCGGAAGTCCAATTTTGCATGTAGCCACCGGATCTGAGATGCACATAGCAGTAGACTGCTTTCGAGGCACCATATTCAACTAGTGCGAGGCAGTGTTGGCAAATGTTAAAGGCCAACTTACTAGAGCAAAGAATGGGAAGCTAAAAAACTTTGGATATGGGTCCATTGTAGTCACCTTTGCTCTAGAGAGGATCCCCATGTTAGCCCTGCAGCATATTCCTGTTGATTTTGGTCAACCTCGAGAGCCTAAGATGGTTCGTTAAGTTGCTTTGATGACCCGCCACAGTGAGGGTGGGGAGATTGTGAGATTTCCCTCTACATATTTTTGTTGGCTGGAATGCCAAATTTTTGTTATAAAAGATTTTCCTTATGCTGGCATGGACTTTCATGGCAACCAAGAGATGCCCCTTCCTCTAGGAGCTCAGTGGCATGAGTCACGTAAAAATCTCTTTTGACATGTTTTAATTTATAATTTTTATTTTGTTTTTTTTTTTTTAAATCATCCAAAACTGATAACAAAAATTTCAAATGCAGATGTGGGTCCGACTCGACCAACCATTCTCCACCCCTTTGAACGGAGGCAAAGGGATGCAGCACCACCACCACCACCCCCACAGGATCAGACTGCATAGATCCTGATTGATTTAGAGCACTGTTACACAACAATTTGTCACCGTCCCTACAATTCCCCATCCCACACAATTGGAGGGATCATTCTGTGACCTGTGATCAGTGACATAACTTGAAAACACTTTCATGGCATTCCCCTGAACATGAGCTTTCATTGCACTAAAGACATCTCCTTGTGAAAAACCCTAAAATTGGCCCTTTTTGCATTGACGCGGGCAGACATTTCAGTACCCGCGCCAATGGGGAAAATCCTTCAAAGGGGGTGTGCCAATTGGCGCTCTGTCCCAGCGTCGCACTTGCACCAGCCATTTTGAGTGTTTTAAAAAAATAAATGGTGGAAGTTTCATCCTAACTGATCCAGGAACTGGTATCTAATTTTTGTTGGGAGGTTTGGCTCCGGATCTCCATGTAGAGGAAGTGGTTTGCCACCTCTCATGGAAGCTTCCTTGAGGATAGGGCCAATCCCATGGTTATAGGGATCCCAACTCCCCTTCCTCCATCTATAAAACCTTACTCATCTCCTTTGGAAGCTAGTCTCCAAGTTCCCAAGAGCCTAATGCTGCAAGAGCCCTGATTCATTCCCTTCAGGCCAAATCCAAGCAAGGAGATCATTGTCGACACATCCGAAGAGAGAGGTTTGTCCCATCCCTGACAGGCTTTATCGAGACACGTTCTATTGACGACCCTCCAAAGGAGAATTTGGCATCAGAGCTATGGTTGTATTCTTCTTTGATTGATTAATGATAAGCAACTATTAGTTATGGTTCCACTCTTGTTGTTGATTATGATTTTGAGTTATGTCTTCTCTGACTGACATATAGTTTCATATACTGGATTTTACGCTTGTGTTTGTTTTGTTTATGGCATGTGCAGGTGTCCGATCACGGAGATCATGAGGATTGTGATCTTCCAGAGCTAAGGAATGGGAGCACTACTTTCTCTACGAGCGACAGCATTGGATTCCAGGTAAGTCGTCATCGCTAGTTGGTTTATTTGCAATTAGGAACCTGCACTATAGCATGAACGATTGTTGCCAGACCTGGTCTAGGCTAGTAGGGATCACCTCTGTCCGCAGAGGGGATTTGCCTCCACAAAAAATTGGTGACTCCACTGGGGAACGTCTAGCTTTTTGTTTGCTTTATAAACTACAGACGGAGCCTGAAGTTAGCCAGATAGCCTTGGAAACGTTATTGCTCTGCATTAGCGAAGTAGATCAATGCTGCTTCAGTCAATCTCTGGTTTATTTTATGAACTGAACACTTGGAGTATTGTCTTTTCTTTCGATTGATTCTTGAATTTCCTTGCTTGATTAGCTATTTTGGCTGGCTCTTTTCTATGTGTTTGGATTTTTTTTGGCTTCCAGAGGATCAAATCTGACCTCTGTTTTTCCGAATTTTCACCTTTTCATGGTTGGCTTGATTGGCGCAAGTTCGGTCGTGACAGTCGTGCTATTTGGCGTGGGTTGTCAGTTTATCAGTCGCACCATCCCTTTTCTGGTGCGGATTACAGCCAGACAGTCGCGCCATCTCCTGTAGGTGCTAGGGTTTACCCTTGTTCGGAAGTTTCTTTTGGTCAGTACTTTGCTTCTGGGTTTTTTTTAGATTCTGCTTGAAGTGGTGAGTCTGGTCTTGGCTGGGAGAAATTATTTGTTTTTTCATTTTCAGGCGTTGGCGCTTGTTGTTAGTTAGCAACCCGCGCCAATTGGGCATTGGCGCTAGTTGTCAATGAGCAAGTTGCGCCAGTTGGCGCTAGTTGTCAATGACAAAGTCAGGCCAATTTTAGGGTGTATGAAACTTGAGATTTTTTTCCCTAAATCCTTCACAAGTGTGTCTTTCCCTTCCGGTCTTTTCACTGTATGAGCATAGATTACATTTCTCATTGTTTGGAATGTCTTCTTTCCATGATTGCTTGATGTAAAAGGGAATGAATGCCTTGTTTTGATCTCATGCTTTGGAAGTCCTCTTTGTGTTTTTTCACCTTTGAAGGAATTTCTTTACAAATTGTTTTGAAACAACGATTTCATTCTTAGTGTTGGTTTACATCTCTTTTTCATTCATCTAGAAGATTTGTGTTCATTTAGTTTTCGTCTCAAAGTTTTCTTTTCGTTAAAATGCATTAGATCACATTGCATTGAAAATTATTTTTGAGATCCATCATTGAACTTAGATTACATTGTTTAATGATTGAAAACTAAAAATCGCATTGAGTGCATTCTCTTTCATTAAAATCATGCATTAAGTAGATTCTCATTTTATCCAAAAATGCATTGATTTCATTCTTATCATTTGAAAAGAAAAGTAAATTGTGCATAGATTACATTTGCATATTTTTCGGAAAAGAGGATTTTGCATAGATTACATTGCATTGTTCGCATCGTTGAATGTTTGAAATTACTTTTGGATAGTGAAAGTCATCTACTTTGGAAAAATTTCGTTTGCAGTGTTTTTTTTTGTTGCATCATTGTTTGAAGCTCTTCCCTTAACTAGATAACTAGATAGCATTCATCGAATTGAAAGATTTCTTTCATCATATAGCTGCATATAGGAGATTGTCATGTGACATACGGTAGGGCCTTGAAACCGAGACATAATTGAAGATCAACCATAAAATTTATTCAATTTACACTAAGGCAGCATTGAAACATTAACGAAATATTTATAGGTCTAGGTTAGAGACATGTTCCAGCGTCGTTAAACCTAGTAGCTGTCATTCACCTTTTGGCTTTAGACAGCGCTAGTACAGACTTGTGCTCCCCGTACCATCGCGTATATAAAGGGAGACCCCACTAGGTTTCTATCCTTTATCCATAGGAAGCCGTGTCTGCAACCCTATACCCGTGATACACCGAACACAGCATTCGGGGAGATTTCCTGCACGTACGTCAAGTCCTTGGTTGATTTCTCTTTCATTTTTGAAACCAAGGTGTATATTGCAGTTCACAATTATTTGGTACACCCTTTGCCTAAATTCCTGAGCAGTCATTTCGATCTTTTTTGACTCATTAAATTTGAAAAGATCATCAAGCGCTTGTCCTTTCACGCTTGTTTCCAATATGAAAGCGATAGAGTCACCTTTTGCCTGTTTCTTGACTCTTAAAAGATGAAACGGTAGATTTTTGTTTCAATGTTTTAAAAATTAACTGCCCACGAAATATTCCTGGTTAAAGTTAGTTTCCTTAGGGTGTTTTTTTGGGTCATTTGCGATGGCAACTCTTCCAGAGTTCACCAACCAAGAAATCCCCTCCGATGGGAATCCTGGTCATTTTCCTCCTTTTGGGAATGTTGGTGCTCCTTACATGGCAACGTTGTCCCTTCCTGGGTTAACTGTTGGGTTGCCTGTGTGGTTTTTTTCAACCTTTTTGGTTCGGAATGTCCCGCCTACTGTTCAATCAGTTCCTCCACCTGAAAAACATCATGTTGATTTCAAGGTGGACCTCTCCCCTTCTTCGCCTGTTTCTGCGTCCTCCTCTTCTACTTCTCCTGGTGAAAGTCTGGATTCGAGTAACCAGGTGGCTAAGAAGAAGAAGTCTGATAAAGGAGAGGCTAGCTCTGCAGCTATTGTGCTTAAGAAGCCTTCCGTCGATAAACCTCCCAACCCTTCGCGGAAAGTCAAGTTCCCTTGCATGTTGTGCATGGGAGACCATCTTCTTCGAGACTACCCTGGCATTCCCAAGGTGCTCGAAGAATGGTCCAATGGTTGTCCACCATTGCCTTTGGCTTCTGGGAGTCAGTTTGGAGGCACGTCTTCAACTGGTACTAGAAAATAACCTAAGAAACAGGGTAAGCTCACCAATCCCTGTAAGTTGTGTGAAGGGCATCATGTCATTCACCTTTGTCCATATATGGATGAAGCCAAATGAGTTTTGGACAACTTAACCGGTTCTACACCATGCCTTCCAGCTGGTTATAATTGGCTTTCTTTGAGTCCTCCACCAGCTGATGCTACGATTGGTCAAGAGTCATCCTTGGTCGATCCCGCTCCCTCGGAAATTCAAATTTAGGAATCCGTTCCTGACCAACCATTGGTTGTGGGATCGGTTGAACGAGCCCCGTCTGTGGTGCACCAGGTCTTTTCTATTGAGAGTGAACCTCACATCCCTCAGGTTCTTCTGATTTCTTCAGATTCTTCGGACTTGGAGAAAGATTCTCCTGTCCCTATATCTCAAGAAGCTGCTCCTCCACCTCCTGTGATGGAGGTCCCGGAGGATACCCCACCCACCTTCGAGATGGAGGTCATGGAGGATGCTCCTTCTTCTTCCGTAACACCAGGGGAAGACCATCTCGGTTCGATGGTAGCCCCTCCGAGTAGTTTGCTCGCTTCCTTTGATTGGAATCGACTTTGAGGATACCGTCTTCCGTCTTATGTGCCTTTCGAGATAACGGTACAGGCCTTTGGTCTGGTTGTACCCAACACCATTATCGACAAAGGTGCCTCTGTTAGTGTTCTATCCTCAACTACCTGGCAAGCTTTTGGTTCGCCACCGCTTGTGCCTGTTACGCAGAATCTGTTTGCGTTTAACAGAAGAACTAGTCAACCCTTAGGGATCCTTCCAAGGTTGCCTGTTACTTTGGGAGGTAAAACCGCCCATATGGACGTGATGGTTGTTCCAGGCCCCTTGGATTTCAATCTGCTTTTGGGTCGTGATTACACCTATGCCATGGGACTACTTGTCTCCTCCCTTTTTCGTGTGGTCTGTTTTCCACATGAAGGACAGATCGTGACCATTTATCAGCTTTCGTTCTTTGGTCCTGATGTGGCAGTGGCCCGCCATCATCCCTTCCTAGTTTTTATCCACCCGTTGCATCTGCCCCATTACAGGTCAACTATGTGGCTACCTACCCTGTGCCTGTACTTAGTGATGATGCTGTCATGCATCGTGTGCTGGGGGCATTGGGTCCTGACTTCCAGGATGTTTTCCTTCCATCGGGAGTGGAACTCCTGGAAGCCATGACTTCTTTTTCATTATGACGAGGTCTGTCGGAGCAAAGTTCCTTGTCTTTTGTCAAGCTCCTTAAAAAATGAAACAAGGTATGTCGGAGCAGAGTTCCTTGTCTTGTGTCAAGCTCCTTAAAAAATGAAACAAGGTTGCGGAGCATGGTTCTTGTCTTGTGTCAAGCTCCTTAAAAAATGAAACAAGGTCTGTCAGAGCAGAGTTCCTTGTCTTGTGTCAAGCTCCTTAAAAAATGAAACAAGGTTGCGGAGCACAGTTCATTTTCTTGTGTCAAGCTCCTTAAAAAATGAAACAAGCTGGTGGGAGCCGAGTTCCTTTTTTTGTGTCAAGCTCCTTAAAAAATGAAACAAGGTTGTCGGTAAAGTTCATATCTTGTACAAAATATTAGACAAACAAAGGTGTGCGGTAGTTATTTTAATGTGTCAACCTCGTTAAAATAATGAAACACATTCCTGTTGAATTCGAGTCTTTGATAAGATCTCGTAAAATCAAAGTCGAGTCTTTCTCTTTCTCTCGTAATTTGAACCTTCACTCCATCTTCCTTTCATATGGATTGAAGCTTGGGGGGCATGCACCTCGAATTGAGTCACCATGCTGGGGGGCATACTTACTTTTTCAAGCATAGTTTGTTTTCGTTTCAAGCTTGTGTAAAAATGAAACCAGTTTCAAGCATAGTTTATCTTTGTTTCAAGCTTGTGTAAAAATGAAACCAACTTCAAGCAGAGTTTTCTGATTTCGAGCTTGTGTAAAAATGAAACCATTCCCATTTTACCTCTTGTAGTTATCTTATCGGCTGTTTTGCCATATGAGCCTTAGTTTTCTCATTCCATCGTCCCTATCTTCTTGGCCGATCATATGCCTTCACTTGGTTGTTTTACCCATTCCTGAGGAACCTCTGTAATGAGTGGTCTTGTTAGCTAGCCTCTTAACCTTTACTTGTTATGAGCAGTTCCACCATCACCGGAACTAGTTCCTGCCCTTTATACCACTCGTTCCTCGAGCACTTCAACTTCGACTCTTCGTCTCCCTCCATATTGCCGAGTCCCATGTCATTTGATCTCGTTAAGTGGCCACGGCATGTCTGATATAAATTTTATGCAGGGTACAGGATAGATTATTTATGAAAAAAGGAATACCTAGCCTATCGCGACTAGGAAGACTTTCTCGGACATAGTTTCTACTTTGGATGCGAGAACTATTTACAGGCAGCATTACATTGCTGTCTTTTCAAACTTTCTAAATATGAAAAAGATGTAGGACTATCCCTTTGTTAAACTCTTTACAAGACGATGACATTGGATTCGGTCGTAGTGACGTTATTCCAAGTTCCTCCTTCTAGGGCTGCGTTACATGTCTAGGATAGTTCGTGCGAAGGGCAGAGACTTATGACAAGCATGTGGTATCCTCTTGACTTGTGTAAAAATAAAGAGGTACTCGCCAGAAATGGTGGGGAAAAATGGAACCAGCATCATTGTCGTGTCGGCAGTATGTCGCTCTTGAACATGGCACTTGTCTGCATTTGTGTCGGGTTGGGGACATCTCACCTCATTATCTGATTGCCTCTGTGGGTTTAGGTAATCCCTTTTGACCTCTCATCTGATCTTTGTCCCGTCACCATGACCTCTTATCTTTTGATGTCAAATACTGCCAAATCCACTGTCGTGCCGCCGATATGTTCAAAGAGAAGTTGACCTCTACAAATTTTAACCTTCCTATGATTCTCATCTGATCCTCATTCACAAAGGCATTATGTTCCTATATCTCGCATCGATGATGTGGGAAACACTATGTCCCACCTTTGATCAAGGTCACTTCCTGTCGACTTCGGCTCATTATCCAAGAAGCTGATCTAGAGACTCCCTTCTGGTACCTTGGAGCCTGCATGCCTCAATGTCATGTTCTTCGCATTCGACGTGAGGTTTTCATCATTGGCCTCCGATCGAGTGATTCTACAGGTGTTCGACGTCAGCTCATTATTCACATGCTGTGGATTGTACCTATAATACCTTGAGGACCATTGTCATTATTGGTGGTACCTCTCACATCTGTTAACAGCTTTCATCATTGGTTGGTAATCAGGCGATGTTCTTGCATGTTTGACTTCAGCTCACATATTCACATGCTTGAACTTGTACTTTTTTCGGGTCGAGATGGAGAGAAAGACCCTGGATTTTTCCTATTATAATCTAGGCTGCGATTTTGTGGATTATTATGATTAGTTACATGACTCACTGATTGCATGGCTGTGACCATACCTGAGTCTATTTACAGATCCTCACGGGATGGCTACGTCCATGCCTTAGATCTAGATTATTACATACTCTTTTATGGATGGTTGCACCCATACCATGTATATATCATGTATTTGAGATATCAGTTGTACTTCTCTACGCAGGTTTTTCGACGGCGGTGTTTTCAGTTGGACACGTTCTCGTAAAGCATTTCACCCCTCTCTCTCTCTCGAGCCTCATACTTTAGGGGGCATCTGTTACACAACAATTTGTCATTGTCCCTGCAATTCCCCATCCCGCACAATTGGAGGGCTCATTCTGTGACCTGTGAGTATTGAAATAACTTGAAAGCACTTTCATGGCATTCCCCTGAACATGAGCTTTCATTGCCCTGAAGACATCTCCTTGTGAAAAACCCTAAAAATGGCCCTTTTTGCATTGGCGCAGGCAGAAATTTCAGTACCCGCGCCAATGGGGGAAATCCTTCAAGGGGGGCATGCCAATTGGCACTTTGTCCCAAAGTCACACTCGCGCCAGCCATTTTAAAGAGTGTTTCTAAAAATTAAATGGCGGAAGTTTCTTCCTAACTGATCCAGGAACTGGTATCTAATTTGAGTTGGGAGGTTTGGCTCTGGATATCCATGTAGAGGAAGTGGTTTTCCACCTCTCATGAAAGCTTCCTTGAGGATAGAGCCAATCCCATGATTATAGGGATCCCAACTCCCCTTCCTCCATCTATAAAAGCTTCCTCATCTCCTTTGCAAGCTAGTCTCCAAGTTCCCAAGAGCCTAATGCCACAAGAGCCCTAATTCATTCCCTTGAGGCCAAATCCAAGCAAGCAGATCATTGTCGACACATCTGAAGAGAGAGGTTTGTCCCATCCCTGACAAGCTTTATCGAGACACGTTATGCTGACGACCCTCCGAAGGAGAATTCAACGTCAGAGCTATGGTTGTATTCTTCTTTGATTGATTAATGATAAGCGACTATTTGTTATGGTTCCACTCTTGTTGTTGATTATGATGTTGAGTTATGTCTTCTCTGAATAACATATAGTTGCATATACTAGATTTTACGCTTGTGTTTGTTTTGTTTCTGGCGTGTGTAGGTGTCTGATCACGGAGATCGTGAGGATTGTGATCTGCCAAAGCTAAGGAACGGGAGTGCTAATTTCTCTACGAGTGATAAACGTTGGATTCCAAGTCAGCCTTCATCGCTAGTTGGTTTATTTGCAATTAGGAACCTGCACTATAGCATGAACGATTGTTGCTAGACCCGGTCTGGGCTAGTAGGGATCGTCTCTGTCCGCAGAGGGGATTTATCTTCACAACAGGTACCATATAGAGTAGCTCACTATAGATATTCCTAAGACTTATTTAGATGATATCCCACTCCATCTACAGAGATACGTCATAGGTGTTCCTGGCCATTCATGAGGTTTTTGACTAGGGTGGCATGAGTAGTGGTTTATTATCGTGATCATCACCATGGATAGTAGATGATTGACTTGTAGACTCATTTTTTGTATCACTTTTTTCCGATCATAAGGTGTTTTGAGCCTATGATTGAAGAAGATGTATTATTTTTTGAACACTACATCTATACTATGATATACTATTATTTCAAGTTACTTGTCCAATCATGTTTATCGAAATTTGATTTATTACTTTGTTATTGCAAATGTCTGTTTATAACACTAGAAGAAATTGCGTCTGCTAATGTATTTAAACTTCTTGGAATGTGTTGATACTCAATATAATCGAACTCTCGTTCCAAGAGACGAACCCTTAAAAATAATCTTAATAATACTGAATTTCTAATGGCATATACTCGATTTAACTGTAATACAACCAGTTCAAAATCTAACTTAACAATCAAACTCCGAATTCCAAATGAAATGGATTTCAATAATAATTCAATAACTGCACTATATTCGGTAATATTGTTCATTGTTTGACCGAGACTTACCCCATGCATCGATACTAACTTGTCATTGGGTGAGTAAATAACCCAAGTTGTGGAAGAGATGTTCCGTGTACTACGACAAGTTCCATCATCAAAACCAATATATGTTTGAAAGGATGTCAACATCTACGATAAAAGTTTCCAGATAAGCAGGAATAATAGTAAGAGCACACTTAAGCTAGGCACACGTTTCTAATCTATAGCACAACAACTAAAAAGTAACTAATATACAGGGAAGATCTCCACACAGAAATCAAGTGTAATATCTCTTCAGATAAAGTCCATTTCTGGGTTTACCTAAAGAGACCCCGTCAAAATCAATTAATTCATAGGCCCCTTTTGCAAGCTGTCGCTTGACAATATAAGGACCGTGCCACATGGGTTCAAATTTCCCAGCCCCTAGCTTATCGTTGGCTTGATCATAAATTAAAATTAGGTCTCCTTCTGAAAAATTATGAGGGGTAACACTTCTATCATATTGAGCTTTCATTCTTTTTGCATGAGACTCAGTAGCTAATGCAGCGGTGTGTCGATTCTCATCTAATTGAGCCAAGTATAAAAAATGTTTCTCCTCTTCAGAAGTGTCTTGTAATAACTCTATGGCTATTTGGAGTGACATTATCTCGTATTCAATGGGTAGTACCACTTCTAAACCGTAAACCAGTTGAAAAGGGGTAAAACCTGTCGATGTTTTTACTGAAGTTCGATATGGCCAAAGTGCTGAAAAGAGTATGGTATGCCAATTCGACTTATGAATTCCAATGATTTTTTTTATCATGGTGACTAAAAATTTATTAATCGCCTCAACTAAACCATTGGCCTATGAATAATATGGAGTAGAACTGTCATGGCACAGGCCAAGTTGGTATGTTAACTCAGTCATCATGATATTCTGAAAATGGCTCCCGTGATCAGTAATTATCACTTGGGGTACATCGAAATGAGCAATCACATGATTGAATACGAAAGTAGCTGCAGTTTTTCCATCTGCCGCAAATGTAGGCATCACCTCGGCCCATTTGGTAAAATAATCTACTGCTAGAATAATATACCCATGCCCCTCGGTCGAGTGAGGGTTACATGTAATGATGTCAATTCCCCATTATGCAAAAGGACCGACAACAATTATGGGGTGAAGAGGAGCAGGTGGTGCACGCATTTTTTGATCAAATATTTGACAATTATGACATTTTCGTACTGCGTAAATACAATCTTTAAACATTGACGACCAGAAATAAATTGCACGCAATATCTTTTGGGCTGTGGCATACCCAAACATATGACCGCCACATGCTCCAGAGTGACAGTAATTTAAAACCTTTTCAGCTTCCTCATGGGTTAGAAAACGTCGAAAAATTGAATCCGCACCACGACGATATAGTGTGTCACCAACAATATGATATTGTTGAGACTGGAATTTTTCGTTGTTGTGACTATGAAAGCTCAGGTTGAAAATATTGGGTCTGAATATAAACAATAATATCTTCGTACCAAGGATCAATGGTACTAATGAGAAACAAGGATTCATCCGCAATTGGTTGTTCTGCCACAGTTTCTATATCAGTACTTGGGAAATCACACATAAGTTCAGCAAATATCAATGATTTCTTTGATTTGGATTTTTCAAATTCCAAATCAAACTCCTGGAGCATAACTATCCATTTGGAGTATTTTCCCCCTAGCAATTGTTTAGTTAAAATGTACATCATAGGGTTACAATCAGAGATCATTGTTGTTTTGCGTAAAAGTATGTAGTGACGAAAATGGATAGCTTGAACAGCTACCAAGGCCAATTTCTCCACATGTGAGTATTTGATCTCAGTCGGATGAAAATTCTTACTAAGAGAATAAATCACATGTTCACTATGGAATTCATCTTCCTGAACTAAAGCCATTCCTATCATGGAATCGGAAGCGGCGAGGTACAAAAAGTGATCTTGGTTGTAGTTGGGCGGATGCAGTAACAGTGCATGGGTCAACGCATTTTTCAGAGCATCAAAATATCTATCAGTGACCTCATCCCAAAAGAAAGGAATGTTCTGTTTCAACAACCTAGTGAAACCTTTCGTTAACTCAGTGTAGTTAGGAATGAATCGACCTAAAAAGTTTGCTTTCCCTTGCAAAATTTGGAGTTGGTGAAGAGTAGAAGGAGGAGGTAAATTGATGATTGCCTCAACCTTCGATGGATCAACACGAATTCCTGCCTTCAAGACAATAAATCCCAGTAATCGTCCGGATTGTACGCAAAAAACACATTTGTGAGGATTCAAGCGAATCTTATAATGCCTACATCGTATAAATATGGATCGTAAATGATTAATATGATCTTCTCTATGCAAATAATGGGTAGGAAAATCATCGAGGTAGGGCTGCACAATGTACTTAATGTTGTGAAATTCATAAGACATGGCCCTTTGAAAAGTGGCGGCAACATTCTTAAGGCCAAAAGGTAGTTTGTGATAAGAAAAAGTCCCCCATGGAAAAATGAAAGTTGTTTTAGGCTGATCTGCAGGTAGTAGGTTTATTTGATTACAGCCAGAAAATCCATCCATGAATGAAAAAATTTCACTTCCAGCACAATCATCGATAATTTGATCGATGTAAGGGGTTGGATAATTGTTTTTTGGACAAGCTTGATTTATATCCCTATAGTCGATACATACTCTTAATGTTCCTTGTTTTTTTATTGACTAGAATAATATTAGATACCCAGTCCATTAACGGGATTGGATAAATAAAACCTGCACGAAGTAATTTTTCAACTTCAGCTTTAATAGCGGCAGCTTTTCTCGGATGTATTTGATGTAATATCTGTCGAATGGGTTTAGCATCCGGGTAAGTCTTAATTTCATGAACAACAATTGACGGATCAATTCCTGGCATTTCTTTATATGACCAGGAAAAAATATCATGGAATTCCTAAAATAGGGTTTTATATGCTTGGATTTCATCTGACGTACAAGAAGCACCTATATGAATGTTTTCAACAATTCCGGGTTTTACTTAAATGTCAAGAGGAATCATTACAGAAATATTTTCTAAATTCAATTCAGAATAGACATGTGAGACAGGATTCTGAGGTTTTTTGACGTAATTAGTGGTAAAAATGGAGGAAAAATCATTCTCAAAATGATCGAGATCAAGTAAAAATGAAGACCTATGATGAAGATCTTCCCATGGTAACTCATCTACCGACAAGAATTCACGAATATGTTCATTAGTATTGAATACTTGTTGAGCAGGCTCCGGAATTGGTGTCAAAGCTAAACTCAATATTGAAAATGACTCCTGATTCATGACATTCACTAGATTAGAGTCAGTAGAAGGAGTATCATAAAATGACTGTACATGCTAATATGCTAACTCAAAAAGACTCAAAGGCATCGGGCCATCGAATGAATCCAATTATGATTCTCAAGGTACTATCCAAGGATCATCAAACGACATAGTACTTGATGTAATCATATTTATATTAGCAATAGGAGTTTCTACATTGGGAGGAGGTAGGAAAAAAGTTCCCAGTAAACCAGAATCTTTAACTAAACCTACTCCAACATCTTTATATGGGATATTCGTTTTTCCGATATGTTGGATGCTATTAGTAGAGGCTGGGTCGGATGAATAATATGAGAGCTGATATATCTTAAAGATCTTTCCTTTATGAGCAAACATGATGAGATGAAAGATCGGTGATACAACAATAGTCATAGCGTAAGACCAACTAAGACCCAGGAGAAGGTTGTAATCCAGAGGAGCATCAACCACTTCCACATCTAGAGTAACCATTTTTCCTTTGACCGCTATTGGCAGATCTTGTAAAATACCATATGGATGAAAAAATATTCCATAGAAAGCTTTGAGAATAGTTGGTGATTAGTTAATTATCGGAGAACTAAGTGATTTCCAACATTTAATCGACATAATACACGTAGAAGCCCCTTCATCAACAACAGTATGAAAAATTCACTTGTTTTTACTATTACCGGAATCTGAAAATCCATTTGATGAGGTAGGCGGGGTGTAAAATTCTCTAAATCGAAGATCATAAGGTTCTAATCCTAGATATCTACAGCTCCTAAGGCTGACAAAAGTAATTTTCTTTGGGCTGGGCATGATTACAATACTTCCAAAGCTAACATTTCTGAAGGGGAAATTTCCAAATCTTCAACAATATTGTAATTCTGAGCAGCTCTCGCATGTGGATTGAAAGCTGATTTACGAAGTACACCTTTTTCAGGTAGTTTAATCACGAAGTTAGGATTTTTTTCTCGATCTGTAATGGATCAGAAACTGAAGGAGATGTAGTCGATGCAGAATTAGATGTTTCTGCTTTCTCTACCAGTACTTTTACTACCATAATCTTGCGATCGCTTCGCAACCATTAAAATATCCTCAACCGGATTGGAGGAAGATCTAACCATGTTACTATCTTTAGTGGGAAAGGGATCCTTCAAGATAGCAAGTATAGGCGAACCTTTAACGAATTTTGATACTTCGGCCCTATGCGGGCACTCTTTCATGAAATGATCCTGGTCACAGATGAGACAAGGATATCGAGGTTTACGTTTTTTTTCAGTAGGTTCAGTTGTATCGTTTTTCTCTTTTGAAGATTTTTTATTTTTATTCTTACCTTTCTTCTCACCACCGGTTTTATATTTGGTTGTATATGACTCTACAATGTGAATATAGACGGAAGCTTCCTGGGAAGAATCTCCTTTAGGTGAATCAGGTAAAATGATAATAGGAGAAGTAGTCTTTGAAGACTTCTTCTTACTTTTACCAGTACTAAGAGAACCAATTACACTATTAGCGGCATGAGAGCCAGAAGGAGTTGCAGTTAACTGACCAGGTCTTGGTAAATCAGGGATTTTATAATACAGAGTACTTGACTGAGTATATACAAGGTCAAGGTACTGAGCTTCAACCATAAATTTCTCTTCTGTAACAATGCCTCCTTTGGCCACATCTTCAGTAATTTTGGGCAATAACGATTTAATAAACCATTTAGCCAAAATTTGATCAGGAATAAATACTTTGACTAAATGCCTTCTACGTCTCCATTCATGAATGTAATTAGATATGTACATAGATGTAAACTATTTTAATGAAGTTGGTAATTCTGTGCCGTTGTCGTATCTGACAGGCAACTGAAAATGGGTTAAGAAAGTAGTAGCTAGCGCATTAAAATTATTAAAAAAGTTGCGTGGTAACTCAATGTACCATTTGGCAGCTAGACCAATGAGAGTTCTCTGAAAAAGACGTAATCGAATCGAATCATCGACTAACGAATTGGATGCACACCAGAGGTGATAAGTCATAACGTGATTATATGGGTCCTCTCCTAACTTACCTTCGAATTTTGGAATATCACTGGGAAACTTGTTAGGCATCGGCGGCCAATATGGAAGATAAAAAATGGGATCGTTTGTAAGGCGAGATAGATCCAGTAAATCTAAATTTTCTATGAATGGTAACCAATAATTAGGGTCTTGATAACCTTGTCTGATCAAACTAGTGCCAGGAGAAGGATATCCAAGATATCCTGGAATTGGATATGCATTTTGAGTCATGTAACCTCCTGGGTAACCAGGACTAATCGGACCATACTGGGGTTATTGAGGTATTTGATAAGTATAACTAGGGTACGGCTGCTACTGATACACTAGATTTTGTGTAGTCTATCTAGTTTGATATTCTCCCTGGTACGATTGATAAGTAAATTATGGTTGACTAGAAACAATTGTACTTGTACCAGCTTGTCTTGCAAGCATCTGGACCGAAGTCTGAACTGTAGGTCCTAACTGTGGCACAAAGACTTGAGGAATTTTCACTGATGCAGGGATAGAAGAAACCGAAGCTACAGATACTCCAGAGATAGTTGTTGTAGGTTGAACAGAAGTTGCAGTAATTGAGGCAGTTTGAGGCAGAGTCTGAGGTGTACTAGGCTCAAGCTGCTGAACAGAACTAGGTGCAGGGACTTAAACAGTAGGCTAGATAGGTTGCTGGGTTGGAACAGAAACCAAAGGCTGTCCAGGTTGATTAGGTAACTGCACATTAGGTTGCATAGTCTGTTGAATTTGGGATGGATTCGACACCATGTTCATTCTGGGGTATTCACACGTAGATGGTTGTACATATGAAGGACCATAGCCTGGTTGAATGTAGGGTTGATAATTAAGTGGTAGATTTCCAGCTCTTTGTAAAAATGATTGACTGGAAGGTGGTTGGAAACCTTGAGTTGGGTACTAACCTTCAGGTTGATAATCTTGAGGCACGTATTGAATCTGGGGTTGATAAGGACCCTGAGGAATATACTGAGTCTGGGGTTGACCTTGGGGTATGTACTGTCCTTGAGGTTGATAACCTTGAGGTATGTAATATCCTTGAGGTTTTTCCCTAGGTAAATAATACTATCCTACAGTTTGTCCTAGTAAAAAATTACCTTGAGGTTGACCCCCAGGCAGTAATTGACTACCTTGAGGTTTCCCCCCAGGTGGTAACTAACTACCTTGAGGTTTCCCCCCAGGTGGTAACTCACAACCTTGAGGTTTCCCCCCAAGCGGTAACTGACTAACTTGAGGTTGAGGATTTGGAATATTAGCAGACATCATAAAAATTTTCTCTGCTTTCAATGTTTCAGTTTTAGCTCCATTAATACCAGATGATAACACTTGTTCAGTTGGTCGACGAGTTGCTCTTGATAAAGTACCAGAGAGTGACTGGTACCTCGAAGGAACAGAAGGACCACCGTATAAAAATGTCTCCAGTGATTGGGAAAACATAGATGACTCACCTGACTAATTGATGAAGGATAATAACCTCTTGGTGTAGGATGAAAAGGAATTCGGGGTGGTGAAAAAATAAGACCCGTTTTTTCTAAAAAATCTGTCAATGATAAATACCAAGCGTCACTTCTAAAATGACTGTAGAATATTGATTCACGCTCCCTAAGATTCAAATTCTGTTGGTTATCGGGAAGAGTTATGTCTTCGTCTAGACCGACAAGTTCTTCAATAGATATGAGGTCAGAAGGAACATTTTCAGTAATGATATTTCTTACCCTAGGTGAACCAGGATCACTAGAAGTTGGAGTAACAAATCTTGAAGATGGTTCCAAAACATCAGGTTCAGTGTCAAGCTGAGAAATTTCAGGTTCTTCAGCTAATTCACTGGAAGGAGAAATACTACCAGTAACTTCGGAAATTGAAATTGGCTCTTGAATATGCTCTATTGTTTGTAATTTATAATTAGGATGAACAACTATAGATGACTCTCCTGCTTCTGTTGATCTAATTCTACTGTCACCAGGTGATACTAGAGCTCGCAGCCGTTCAAGTTGGCTTGGTGTATACTCAGGGGGCTTCCCCTAAAGTCTGCGTGATTGTCTCAATAATTTAGCCACGATTAAAAATTATTAATCACACGCAATCAAAAAAATATTCAATAAAAACTCCTATAGTCACTAAGGAAACAAACAAATGAATCACACACCTAAAAATCTAAGAGATAAATCCACACACAAACAGTAACTTCCCACACTAAAACCACTAGTTGGTGATGAAATCCAACATCATCGTATTTAATGTAGAAAGAGCGGTTGGAACAGTTACCCCAACAACCTGCTTAATGAAACAGACCGGTGCAAGTTTCTCCACTAAACCATCTCGAGTGAAGATAACCCTCCGGAGAGTCCAAGTGAGTCTAGTCGACATCTGCTCTAGGTACAGTGGGATCTTTCCACCGCCGTCATCTTAGGAAAAAACCATAACATTATGGTCACTATGGTTACCAACAGGAACTAATATACCTATGGGAATAGTCTACGGTCTGACATACGCGCAAGTGCATAGTAACAAAGCTCAATCCCCTTGAAGGCTCCTTGACATAATCCAAGGTATATCGACAAGTGACCCCAGGCTCCTCGACAATGGTATATTCGAGGTTTCCCGTTGTTAATATGCACATATATTATATCATTCCCAATGAGATAGAATTTATTATCCCACTGGTTCATATATGACCTCATGCTTGACTCCTTTAAGAGGAGATTCCAAGAGCATACAAGCGACTATTGGATTTTTTCCCTACCACAAAATCAACTACTTTTTTGTTTTAACTGTTTTGGAGAGTTAGTTACTCCCTACTCCAAGACACTAGCCTAAGCTATATTGGTCAAAAGAGACCTAGAAATTTAAAAATTACTAAATTGATTTTAAATTAAGCATTGATTTTAAAAAGTTGTTGCTTAGGAAAATAGGTGCGAAAGTGAAACTGATGATATATAGTGACCCGACTCAAAACATACTAAAAAATGCATCTATTATGAGAAACAATCCGTTTTCTTTCAATGAATGATATCTAAAGGAAGAGTTGAGAAATGCAATATTTTAAAAACAAATCTTTCCTTCAAACAAGAATAAATGAGAAGAAATCTAATTTCAATGAGAACTCAAAATGATCTATTGATCAACAAGAAATCCCTTTTATTCAAGATCGTAACTATAAAAAAAAAAATTCTTCAAAAAAAATACTAAAATTTCTAGAACTAACACTCAAAACTGAAAACACTATTTTTGAGATCTAAAAACTCTAAGACTAAATCTGAATTAAAACTTCAAATATTTTGAAGATGTCTTACGTAGCTTGTTATCTAACTAAGAAATTCTTTGCTTGAATCAGAAAGAACTCGAAAAAACATCCAATTTTGGTTTTTAAGTGAAATTCCAAACTTATTAACAAAAGTTTTATAAATATTTGCAAATGAGAGAAATGGGATCTAAGTCTCATAAAAAAATTTCTGCTATGATGTCAGACTCAGCAAGAAAGCAAGGAAATACTAGTGATCTAAAGGTATGCCAGGGTTTCTAATCTTTTAGCGGGATATATGACAAAGAAAAAATAATTATACCATGCAGATCTTTCAGAAAATTAGTCAAAACAAAAATGTTGAAATAAACCCTTAACCAAGGCTTTTTGACAGAAGACACAGCTCTGGGGAATCATTGAAAATCAAAAAAACTAATCTAGAAAAGAATATTTTTAAGATTTTCAAAATATTTTACAAGGTCTGCAGGACTTAATGCAAAACAGTGTGGTCCTGCACTATGGGTACAGGAAAAGTGCGGACTTACCCACACTATCTCTAAAGGAAAAGAGCGGACACAAGAAAACTAGAGAAAAAACAAAAAATTCTCAATCACTTTCAAAAGGATTCTACAGCGAAAAACTACCCAAGCCAGTTTTAATCAATCAAACTCAGAAAAAGTAAACTCACAAGTCAAAAATATAAGAAATCAGAATTCAAAATCCTTCCCCAGTCGATTCGCCATTTTGTTGGACGGATAAGTCATTCTTGCAGACAAGATAGACCTCCCAAGTGTCCTACGGACAGCTAGCAACAAACAGAAAACTAAATCTATCTTTCTCTAGATATATTGCGATTCATAATTAAATTCTATAAAGGCTTAACGATCCTACCTTTGATCCAATGCTTGTTCGTACTATTAATCGTTCAGTCACCTGAAAGAGTTTCCTTCGAAGATCTGCAATCACAAACAAGAAAGCATCAAATAGCACCTACATAGCATATATTCAAAAATCATATCTATTATGGTGATCAAGGAATCCATAAAATAAACCAATCAATTGACAGCTTATTGAGAAAAACAAATTTATTTTTATTAACTTAAATAAGAAGAGCCTTACAACCGTGTCCGCCTTGATGTTGTACAGGACTTCTTGGGGTTCGGAATAGGCATTTCCTTTACTCTGACAAGCCTTGAACTCTTCCAACCGAGATACATACAGCTATGTAATCTTTCCCACATAAAATATCAGCTAAAAGGGTCTGAGTTTCAACAGCACTTCGACTCCAATAATACTAAAAATGTCAACTCATCCATTGTAACCCCTTGAGGTTGCCCCATGCCTCTTTTTATAGTGAATGAGAGGAAGTTACAGCACCATACAAGAAGGGATAGAATCCTCCTTCAAAGGGATTAGCTCCTTACATCAAGGGGTTAGCTCCTTATTGGATGGGATGCATGAACATGAAAGGAGCAGACTTTCCACTGTAGGAATGTTTCTAGAAGCTTCCAAAATTGACTTTAACTGAGCTTCTAGATTTTACTTGCACTTTTTTCAATATTTTACAGGGGTCTGCACTATTAATAAATGGAAAGTGTGTTTGGCTATGCATGATTTATAGCCAAAAAGTGCGAGACCGTAGGCAATACTAAGAAAAAGTGCAGAACCAGAGTTTTAAGGCTTTTATGAGATTTTCTCTTAATTTCAAGGCTTGACTTTAAGAACTTGGATATTATAGACTTCCAAGGGAGTACTAAAATTTCATGGTGAAAAAATTCAGTGTAACAGTCATTTTGTAGTAGTGGGTAACATCTCGTTCCACGTACGTATGTGTATCAAATCGTTCTCCACATACCTTCGGGTATATCAGTCGACGCTCCACGCATGATAAGTATAAAGGAATGCTCTCATCAAAAGATTACGCATTAGACATCACTACCACATACTACACTCCCACATACCGTAGAGTATATTTTGGAAGTCCCCTATAGGTTTCTATCCATCCATACATGACCGAGTCTGTCGCCTTGTATACCATGATACAACAAACACAACATTCAGAGAAATTGGATTTCAAACATTAAGTCCTTGGTTTTCCAAGGTGTATATTGCAGTTCATAGTTGCTTGGTAAACCTCTATGCCTAGATCACCCTGTTTGATTTCTTTTGTGTCCTTAATTTATAAAATCAACTAATTGACCACAGATTAACATTCTCTTCGTGGAAAAAATACTTATTTGATCTTAGGTTGAGGCTCATGGCAACAATTCCTGAGTCCACCAATCAAGGAAACCCCTCTGACGAGGATCCTAGGCCCTTCCCTCCTTTTGGAAATATTGATGCTCATTATATGGCAACGTTGTCGCTTTCCTAATTTACCATTGGTTTGCCAGTTTGGATTTTTTTAACCCCTATAGCTTCAAATGTCCAAAATATTTATCAACCAAGTTCTCCACCACCGGAACAATATCAACCTTAAGTTGATCCTAAAGTTGACCCTTTTCATTCTTCACATGTTTTTTTTCCATCCCTTTATACCTCCCTACCTAGTGAAATTATTGATGCTAGTAATGAAGAATCTAAGAAGAAGAAGAAGAGGATGATGAAGAAGAAGAAAAATAAGCATGAGGGAAACCAAGCAACCATTGCTACCCATGCAACTAGTATGGAGTAAACTTCCAATCAGCCCCACAAATTTAAATTCCCTTGAATTCTTTGTAAGGGTGACCACCTTCTGAGAGATTGTCCTGGTATTCCCAAGATATTAGAAGTGTTGTCCACAAGCTCACATTGGCCTTTGTCATCAGCCTACTGAGATCATGCAGGTGATAAACCCTAAACTAGTGATAGTAAGGTCCATGGGAAAAGGGGTAAAGTCAAATTTCCCAGTAGGTTCTTTGAAGGCAATCATCTTATTAACCTTTCTCCTTATTTGGATGAAGCTTCAAAAATGTTAGACAACCTTACAACTTCGCAGCCACGTCTTCCAGCTAGTTATCAGAAGCTTTCCCCTAACCCTCCACTAGTTTATGAAGTGACTGATTAAAGTTAGAAATCAATCAATCCCACTCTCTTCGAACATGAATCCCACGAGTCAGTTCTCGAACAACCATTGGTTTACTCAATTCCACCTTTAGTTGATCGTACCTTTCCCGAAGAGAGTGAAGTTCATATCACTCAGGTTCATCTTGCTTCTTCAGATTCCAATGAACTGGGAGACAATCCTCCCATTCTCAAGATATAGGAGCGAATTTCTCTAATTCCCATGACACCCCCTCTAAGTAGTATGGTCACTTACTTTGATTCGATTTGACTAGTAAGATATCATATTCCTCCTTATATTCCCTTCGACATCATAGTACAAGATTATAATGTGGCCGTACCTAACACAATCATAGATGAAGTCACATATGTTAGTATTTTGTCCTCAAATCATTGGAAAGCTTTAGGTTCTCCCCATCTTCTGCCCGTTACCTAGAATATGTTGAATTTTAACAGAGGAACCAACCAACCGTTAGGGATCCTTCTAATGTTTCATATTACTGTAGGAAGAAATATTGTCTATATCGATGTGATGGTTGTCTAAGGCCCTCTGGATTTTAATTTACTCCTTGGTGTTGATCACTTTAATTGCTTATTAATTTAAACAATCAAGTTCTACATAAATTGTCAACCCAGGGAAGTCTGTTTATTTCAAAGGCAATCACACACTGTATATGCTCAATCTCAAAAGCAATGAAAAGTTGTAGTAACAATTACACTAATCACACCTTGCTTCACACAAACTGAATTTCTACTTGAGTTACAGCAAATACAATCTTTCTATTGCAGACAATCACCAAAAGGCTCCTGGATTACATTAAAAGGATAAAAATCTAGGAAAGGAAACCAATCTGCAGAAGTAAAGACTAGTTATGCTATAACAAAGAACAAGACCCTATTCCCCAAGTAGGAATCTTCAGCACCTATTTCTGATTACCACGCTTTCACAAACTCATTCTGTAAACAATATTAACTTATTAAAATAATCCACAATTGCCTAGGAATGAATTGTATGAAAGTGATGCAACAATTAATGGAAACAGAGTTCAGCAATAAATAACATATTCCAATACTGCATAAACAATTTCAGGAAACAGAGTTAACAAGGCATAAATGAAAAGAATAGTTAACACACTATAGAAATAAATGGGTGAATCTTGTGAAGAAGGTGGGCCCTTTCCTTCTCACGAGATTCGCTAAGCGAAGGAACTAAAATGAAATGCTTAGAACAAGCTTTTATTCATCTGTCAAAAGTACATATTACAAAGGATTCATGTCCTTCTCTGTAAGTCTCTCTTAAAAAAAAATAAACCTCCCGTAGTCTGTAATTTTCTCTAACGTTGATGTCTCCTCTTTTTAAAGAGGAGACATCTAATACACAATTGGTTACATCATAGAATATCCTATTTTTGACCCGATATGGTATTTTATACTGAAATAGGATATTATGTTCTTCCATAGCAAAATTTTGTTACAATGGTTACAATGGTACTAATTCCGAGGTGCAGTTGTTACGGCCAGTGTAACAGCTTCTTTACTTGTCTTTTCTTGTTGCTATCATGCCTAAAGTACTGCTTCAAAATCTCAAATCACAGGTTGTTTCAGCAATAGGATTTGCGTAGTATCTTGACTATTTCAGCAACGCGGTCTTCATACCACCATGATGTATTAACTGCAGTCTTCAACTGTTTTAGCAACTATATATTTTCTATTTAATGGAAAAATATGAAATTAATGTAAAATTACATGTAAAAAAAATTAAACATATAGTAAATAGAAGAATGTTATATACCTTGGGAAGAATGGATGAAAGTGATAATATATAGGCTTTAAATATGGACTGGAAAAGATTGGAATGATAGCAAAATGTATGGTCAAAAAGGTACATTATCGAATCCTAACATCCCCCCAACTAAAAAGGTTGCATGTCCTTAGGCAACTTTAATCTGAATCAGAGTCCAGATACTGGCTTTTGGCATGAAAATTACTTAGGAAGTAGCTATGGAAGGTGTTGTCTGTTAAGGCTCTGAATCCCTGTGCATTTCTGAATCTCTGCTAGGCTACTGCTTCATCCTTGTTTGCCAATCTATGATGAGCATGATATTCCTCTATTGGCAACCACAAAATAGGAAAATGAAAGTGGCGCCCTATCCATTTTTTAGCACATTGCTGAACACATTTGATGTAATTGGGTACTCTAGAGAGTGCAGTTTTGAGATTAGTCAGACTAAAAGGATTGTATTCCTGCTTTTCCTTAGAAGATTGTTGCAAAAACATATTATTTGCTCTCAAGGTAGCAGTTTCTTTGGCTTTAATAAAATGGTGACAATCCCAAAGTACCGAAGCCTGTAATTTCCGTATACATTCACTCGTCCCTGGTTTCTTCAAAAATTGATGATATTATGCCACAAAGATGGCAGGATTCTGGGTTTTTGGCCTTATCTAGAGAATATGATTATCTTCGTTTTTCCTAGCTGCAAGAAAAGCAGTCTGCCATGTAATCTGATTAGAAAGGAAAGAGGCAAATGCCCTGATCTGAATATCGCCAACAAGATGATTGAGATTAAGCCTTCTGTTTTCAGGAATGGCTTCATTGTGAAGATACAATTCACACAATAAGTGCTCATCACTAGTGGAGGCTTCTGCAAATGTTTTCACAAACTATTCAGATGTAAGCACCTCATGGGGTCTTCCATCTTTGACTGCTTTCAACTGAAAGTAAACAAGGCATTCTGTGAGAAATAAAGAGTAATTTAGAGATGGTTTCCTAGTAGCCAATAATTTTTGTAGCAGTTTAAACATTATGAGAAGTTTGCCTTTTAGCTCTTTATTCTCCTTCTTGTAAATTCTAGATTGTTGGAGTGTTTGTTCTAAGATCTCCCAGTTTGAATATATATGATTCTGCCAAACTAATTTGTGCTGCTGCAAGGTTTTATCTTACGAAATGGCATATTATTTCCTCCACTTGGTCATTATTTCCAACTCATCCCATGGTTCAGTTTGTGTTTCAGCATTACAAGCGGTAGGCTGAGGTATAGTCTGAGTAGCAGAATCAATTACAGGAGGGAGGGATACTTGTAATTAAACTTCTTTTTCTGAAATTTTTGAAGGCCCTACTGGTTCTTGTGTAATAGTAGGGAATTCCTCTTTGACTGCAGAAGATGTAGATTCTCCCAGCATTGGAACTTGAACTATTTTATAACCTGCTTGATGATAAATATTTCCACATTGGCCGCACATGTATTCCTTATACTTATCATTTTCTTTGTCTTTTTCTTCTATGGATGCTGCATGAGCTAGGGTATACAAATTAAGTTCCTTGTCATAGGCTTCCCTTGCCATTACCAATTCTCGCTTATAGGCTTCTAATTATGATTTTAAAAACTCATTTTCTTGTAAGAGGGAAGCCATGGTGACTGGGCCTTGTGTAATAGTCACAGTCTTAGTAACTTTGTAGCAGCTACTAAATGAGTAGTTGGTTCATCTTTAATAGCTACATGATGTGCAGCATTCTGGGCATCTAGTTCCTGTATATCAGTAGCTGGTTCTTGTGTTTCAGCTGTAGTTGGTTCTTCTGTGGTAGCTATAGCTGGTTCTTGTGTGGCAGCTACGGAATAAGTAGTTGGTTCTTGTGTGACAGCTACTTTTTCAAAAGAAAATGATGTAATAGTACCCTAGGCATCTGGTTCTTGTGTTTCAATGCCTCTGGGTGAGATAGGTAAAAATTCAAGGATTTGGGGTTGTGATGGTGTATGGGCTGTTAAAATAATGGGTGGAGAGTCTAAGGTAGTAGCAATGGTGGCTGCTTCAGTTGACGCCCTCATTCGTCGTCTAGGTAAAAAGGCAGAAAAGGTAGAAGTTCGCTTCCTTTTATGAATGGATTTTTCTTGAGGGGGAGGGCTATCAAAATTAATGGCTGCTTGGGTTGAGGTCCTCCTTTGTCTTTTCGATAGAAGGGCGGTCGTGGTTTTTCTTTTTCCTTTGGAAGCAGAGGAAGTCGGATTATCTGTTTGGGAATCATCACTAGAGATGTGGACAGTAGGGTCAAATGATTCTGCTAAATTATGGGATGGATTGGGTATGGTAGGAGGGGAATTTGGGTCAATTGGTTCTGAGGGTGGGACTTCTGGAGGGTCAAGGATGTTCTGTGGTTGTTGCTCATGGGGATTTTCAGGAATTTCTTGAGGATTTTCAGCAGCTTGCTAAGGGTCTATGGGTAGATTTTCCAAAGGAGGGTTTTGTTCAGCGAAGCCTTTTTGGATTAATAACTGGACAAGACGGTGATGAGTAAGGGAAAGGAGAGGGAATTTTACCTGTCTACAATAATATGACATGTTTCTAATACATCCAAGTAAATAGTAAGGAATGTTCAAAAATCTACCATGTCTTAAATGATTTAATAAGATAAAATCATGTTGGTAGACTACCTGGTAGTGGCCTTCACATGTGAGGTAATGTTTGATGAATTCAGCAACTTTCGGCCAAGGAGACGGTAATGAGTGAAGTTCGACACCCCGGCCTTTGGGCTCGACTTGTTCTTCAGGCAGAAGAAAATCCAGTTGTGCATTCAGAATGATATGCTTTCAACTAAACCATCATGTGCCAATGACCGGCAGACTTGAAACCTGTGTTATGTCACCCTCTGAGACTGGAATTTGAACTCCCTAAACAGTAGAATGATCTTCCTGAAGATTTTGTGCAAATTCAAGGACCTTTTGAGGATCAAATTCCTGAAGTCTCTGAAAATATCCTACCTAGCCTGCCTGCTGAAAAATCTGATACACCTCTAGAAATAATTCAAGCAGAGCTATCGAACTGGGCTTATGTCGAATAGAAGGTCCTCCCATAGTTAACCAGCTTTGGTAAAATGCACAGTCAAAAACCATGTTACCGCACTTCAAACAGAGTAAATTTTGCGAATGAGAACATGGAGTAAAGGTGAAGAGGCGAGGTAATGGGTAAGAAAAATGATGGTAATTGGCATGTTGTGAAATGATGGCATATAATTTCGATATTCCCCCCAACTACGACTGAAATGATGTCTTTAAGTGCGTGGGGATTGTAGTGATAATAAACAAAATCTTCTGATTAACCATATTTTAATTGTACTTACATATAAAATTACATACCTCATGTTTACCTTTAATTCATACTTCGAAAAATATAGTGCTTGCTTATAATGGCTCAGCAATAGTCATGGAAGAACTTTAGAAGCTTTTTGAAACATGAGGGAGATTTTATTAGAGGTTTGTTTAATCATAGGAGAAGGCAGTGAAAGGACAGGAGTAGCAGTGAAAATGAACGAACTGAAGAAGATGATTTCATGACAAAGAATGTTGCATAGTCATGTCTTTTGGAGAAATAAATGGTGTTTCAACAACGGGAAAAATGGATGAAATGATGTTGAAGAGTGGTGTTTCAGCAATGGAAAAATAGGGAAAGTGTTGCTAAGGAGTCATGTTTTAGCAGTGGGAAAATGGGGAAAATGTTTGTTGAGGAATGGTGTTTCAACAATGTGAAAAATGGGGCAGATATTTGTTGAAGAATAGTGTTTCAACAATGGGAAAAATAGGGAAAATGACATGGAAAGGGAAAAAGGAATGAAGGGAATGAATGATGAAATGTTACTGGGAGATAGGGAAATGAACTATGAATGGGTTGAAGTGAGGGGAGCAATTCTCAAAATGAAGCTTGGATCTGCTTGTGGTGAAATTGTCCTTCCTTGGTAAGCCTTTCCTTAATCAAGAATCTACAAAATAATCAATTGTAACATGTCAGCCCTTGACAGGGATTACTAGTTAAGAAATCTAATTCTAATGCTAAGAATACAATTCAAGAAAATTAAATGCAATGAGGGGTAGGAGACTCCCCTAAAAAGAGATAATGTGAATCTTCCATGCAAGTGGCCTTAAAATCTTCTTTGGAAATAGGGCGCTCGTACAGACGAAGTCGATGACCATTTACTAATAGTGGTGTTTTAGAGTTATAAATTGTGAAGAGCCTTACTGTTCCATTGGGAAAAAAAGTATCTATTTCGTATGGTCCTAGCCATCTTGTACGTAGCTTCCCTTGAAAGTTTTCAAACCGAGAACCATACAATAAAGCCCAATTACATTTTTGGAACTTCTTATGCTTGATGATTTTATCATGCCACTTTGTTCTTTTTTTTTGGATCATAGTTGTCTGATGAATGGCATCTAATAGTTTTTCATCCAATTCATGAAGTTGTTGCAACCTGGCTGTCTGTGCATCAGTCAAATCAAGGTTAATAGCTAAAGAAGTCCTTAAGGTTTTAATTTCAAATTCCATAGGAAAAATAACACTTTTACCATAAACCAATTCATAGGGGGAAAATCCTGTAGTATTTCTCCAGGTAGTTCTATAAGCCCATAGCACTTCAAGGAGCCTTTGAGACCAATCCTTTCGGTTTTCCTTCACTGTTTTTGTTAGAATGGCTTCTATTACTTTTTTTGTACTCTCCACCTGCCCATTGGCTTGGGGGTGGTATGGTGTAGTAATTGTATGATGAATATGATATTTCTGAAGGGTGTCTTTGAAACCATGAGAAGTGAAAGGAGGTCCTCCTTCTGTAACTAGCTCTCTAGGAACTCCAAATCTAACAAAGATTTCTTCAAATAGGAAAGCTAGGACAGCTTCTTCGTTAGCTCTAAGGAGTGCTTTAGCCTCCACCCATTTAGTCATGTAATCCGTGCAGACTAATATATAAACTCTTTGGTTGGATGGAGGATTAATGGGTCCTATAAAGTCTAAGGCCCATCTTCCAAATGGTTCAAGTATTACCTGGGGGTTTAATGACATTTCATCTCTATGTTAGGTTGACCCGTTCTCTGATAGCTATCACAAGCTCAAACATATTTCTTTGCATATTTAAAGAGTGAGAGCCAATAATAACCCATCTTAAGAATTTTATGTGTCGTTCTCTTATCAGAAAAAATCCCTCCACAAGGGCCATCATGACAAGCTTTTAGTATGCCATAAGCCTCATCTTCTCTAAAGCATCTTCGGATTTCATGATCAAGTCCTGTGTAGAAAAGACACCCACTTATCCAACTATACCGAGCACATTGTTGAATGATTTTTCTTTTCTCTTGATGTGATAGGTGTGATGGTAACTTCCCTGCAACCAGATAATTGGCAATGTCTGCATACCATGGTGAGTGAGCAGATACTGCAAATAAATATTCATCAGGAAAGGAATCATCTACTGGAGTATTATCATCATCTTTTAACCGAGAAAGGAAATCAGCAACAACATTTTCTTTACCTGGTCGATCTACAATTGTAATATCAAACTCTTGTAATAACAATAACCATCTGGTGACTGGAGCATTTGTGACAAATTTGTTCATTAAATACTTAATAGTCGAGTGGTCAGTATGGACAAAACTAGAGTAAGCAGTAATATAATGTCGAAATTTATTAATGGCATAAATTACTTCTAAAAATTCCTTTTCGGTAACTATGTAACTAAGCTTAGTAGGAATCATATTCTTACTAATAAAGTAGATATCATAAGGAAGATGGTTTTCCTCTTGTCCCAAGATAGCTCGAATTGCAGTATCCGAAGCATCAGAGGATATATGAAAGGGAAGTGCCCAATCAGGTACCCTTAAAATAGGAACTGTAGATAACTGATGGTTCAGTTTAACAAATGCTTCCTGGCAAAGATTATTCCACTTGAATTCAACATTTTTCATATGTAACACTAGCAAAGGAGAAGCTATTTTGGAAATTTTTTTAATAATTCTCCTGTAATATCCTACATGTCCTAAGAAACTTCTCACATCTATTTGTGTTTTAGGAATAGGAGGATTTTGAATGACTTGTATTTTGGATGGATCTACCTGCATTGCTTGAGATGAAATAAAATGTCCAAGCACTACTCCTTCACTCATCATCATATGACATTTTTCGGTGCTTAAGGAGAGGTGAGCTTGTATACATCATTTAAGTACTTTGTCAATATTATGTAATGCATCTTCAAAAGACACACCATAAGGGGTAAATTCATCCATAAATATTTCCATAAAGTCATTAATCATATCAGAAAAGATTCCTATAACTTCTCTTTGAAAGGTTGCTGGTGCATTACATAGTCCAAATGGAAGAACTCTATAGGCAAAATTTCCCCAAGGACTTGTAAAAGTGGTATTATCTTGGTCTTGGGGTGCAATTATGATTTGATTATACCCACTAGACCCATCTAAAAAGGAGAATAATTTCTTCCCTGACAAACTATCCAACACCTGATCAATGAACGGTAAAGGAAAGTAATCCTTTCGAGTGGCTTTATTTAATGCTCTATAATCTACACACACTCTCCATTTCCCATTTTTCTTAGGAACTATTACCAATGGGGAAACCCATTCACCGTCAGATAGAGGATATATAAACCCTGCATTAAGTAATTTTTGAAGTTCCTCTTTGACAATTTCCCTTAAATTAGGGTTAATTCGTCGTTGGGGTTGACAGACAGGTCGACAACCTTCCTTGATATAGATGTGGTGAGTACATAATTCAGGGGAGATTCCCTTCATATCTCTATAGACCCATGCGAATGCTTCCTTATTTTCAAGAAGTAACTTCGTTAATTGTTGTGTTTCAGCAACTGTCAAGTTGGGGTTTATGTTCAGTGTTTTTCTACATTCAATTTCTACTGTTATGCTTTTAGAAGAGATGGTGGTTGATGTTTGAGGAAGATCTTCAGGTTTAAGCTTTTCCCTGGATATCTGATTTCAAAAGTGCAACCAACTGATTATGTGTTTCTGGAATCACAAAGGAGGGTTCACAAATAAAATTATTAATTACCTCATCCTCAGTGGTATCTTTAAGACTTAAATCTTGTCTGATAGTCAAAATAGGTTGAATAGCATGATCGTCATAATCCATCCATACAGAATTATCATTATTAATCATGGGTGTAGCGTGAGGGTAGAGAGTAAGCTTCTTAGTTTCATATCCATTGGAAATTGTCATGAAGCCCGATCTGCAACTGATAAAGGCATTGACTGTAGCTAACTAGGGCCTTCCCAAAATTAGAGGATGTCCCCCCAACTTTGTTTTAGTCTGTAACACCACAAATTCAGCTGGGTAATTCCAAGATTCAACTGAGATAACTAGGTCTTTAATAACTCCTCCCAGTTTGATTGTAGAATGGTCAGCTAACTCTATAATGGTTGGTGTATCTCTGATTACGTTTTTCAGCTGTAACAGTTGTGAAGTTTCAAGAGTCATAATGTTTATAGCAGCACCTAAATCTACCAGAACTTGAGGGATTATTGTTTTAATGATTTGGACTGTCACAGTAGGATGGCCGAGGTCACCATATTTAACCGGAGGAGTTTTGCCAGACATTAATGCAGATAGATCACCCATAACATGGACTGTAAGGGGATATTTAGCTTTCCTACCGGGTTTCTTGATACAAACATCTGATCTGGATTTATGCAGGAATGCAACAAAAAACATATAACCATAAATACAGAGTTGTAGCGGAAATAACACTTCATTTCATTAATATCAAAGAACTGAAATTTGCTTACAGACAGAATGGAAATAAAACTAGCTAGGGCGCCGGTAGCTATCTCTGAGAAGAGATGTGGCGGCTACAGGCCTCTGAACTGAGTTACAATGAGGCTCGAGGGCCTATTTATTATTTATAAACAATGGGAAATCCTAAACAGCCAAAACCCTAACCCTAGGAGATGAAGCGCCAAAACTATGGGCCCCGTTTGGGTAAATTGGTGTTTCAACTTCCCAGGGGCGTAACTTTGGCATACGATCTCCGTTTGACGCATACCATACCTCGTTAGAAATATCTATCCGAGGAATACAAATTTGGAACGAGAAACATTAGTCCATAGACCCATGTTGCTCTCCGTTTTCCCAAAAAACGTCTTTTAGGGCCTCAAAACGGCTCCGGAAGTTCAGGACCCGAAAAACTGCTAAAAATAGTAAACTGTGCCGAAACTGAAAAACTGAAAGAGACAATGGTGAAGCCCCAAGTGGAATAGGCGGGTGACCACCAATATCCACCTGGATCATTCCTCCCCCCTTAGGAAGCAATGGTCCCCATTGCGTTAAGTTCCTCCATGAGATGAGGAAATTTATGCTGAACTTGGTCCCTGGTGAACCACTTTCCTTGGTGCAGGAGTTGGCCAGCTTTGACAACCCGATATAGTTGGATCTTCTGTTGGCGAGTGTTCTTGATTTGCATGTCCATGATACAATCTGTGGTGGCTTGTTCCATGCAGTCTGGATTTAACTATGTTGGTGTGAGTTGTTCTGCAATGTCCGAGGTGTCCAGTAGAGGTGGGAAGTAAGGACGAAGGCGATCCACATTGAAGACTGGGTGCAGACCAAGGAATGGTGGAATACTGAGCTCGAATGCATTGTTCCCTACAGCTTTGGTGATGGTGTACGGCCCGTATCGGAGCGGGCGAAGCTTGCGGTGGGGTCCAGTGAGGCGCTCCTTCTGCAAATGTAGCCATACTTTGTCACCCACCTGGAAGTTGTGTGGCACCCGGTGTTGATCATGGCATTGCTTGTACTTGGCATTGGCTCTGTCCAATATATCATGAACCTGTTGGCAGATGTGTTGAATGTGCTCGATGAAGCTACTTGCTTTGTCAACTTCAGACTGGACATGAGCTGAATTGGCCTGAGCAGCTGCAAATGGCATGGCTACGTCAATGGGACATAGTGGCTAGAATCCCAAGCCCACCTGAAAGGGGCTATGGCCAATTGAACTGTGGAGAGCCTGATTATAACTATGTTGTACATAGGGGAGGCTCTTGTCCCATGTGCGTGGATGCTTTGAATTGTACATGTGAAGAATGTGTACAATCATTCTGTTGACGACCTTTGTTGGGCCATCTATTTGGGGATGGAACGCTGTGGAATTGGTGAGCTTGGTATCCAACATTGACTAAAGGCTGGACCAAAATGTGCTGAGGAACCTGCTATCTAGATCTGATATGATAGATTATGGGATCCCAAAG
The DNA here is from genome assembly GCA_034641835.2 of Pinus albicaulis. Lineage (NCBI taxonomy): Eukaryota > Viridiplantae > Streptophyta > Pinopsida > Pinales > Pinaceae > Pinus > Pinus albicaulis. The sequence continues at coordinate 197,735,444 of CM076583.1, read as the reverse complement.
TGCACCCACACTCGTTCAAAGAAGAGTTTAGCAGTGGCTTCTGCTGTGATATTCTTCTTGTAGGCCGCCATAATGGCCATATTCGAGAATCTATCGACAACCACGAAAACACAGTCATTTCCCTTCTTAGTAGAAGGCAGGCCCGACATGTAATCCATGGAGATGGATTCCCAAGGTCGACTAGGGGTAGGTAGAGGAGTATATAGGCCTTGCCTCTTGATGGTCAGTTTTGCAATGGCACAAGCAGTGCAGGATCTGATGTGCTTCTCAACATCCTTTCAAAGGTTCAGCCAATAGAAATACTTCTGCAAGATTGCTACTGTTTTCTCAACCCCGAAATGCCCAGCGAATCGACTGTAGTGTGCTTCCCATATCATCTTGGCACGCTCACTTGAAGGAACACAAAGGTGTCCCATGTGACATAAAAGTACATCTTGGAGGTGAAAATTTGGAACTTGCGTACCCCCCAAGAGTGCCTTGTAAGTGTGGCCGAATTCTGGGTCACTCTCATAGAGAAGCGGCCAATCAGAAGTCTCGTGCCCACAAGAATTGAGCACAGTGGTGAGCACCATGATAGGTGGTCGACTGAGGTAGTCTGCAACATGATTGGTGCTACCCTTATTTTACTTGATGTTCAAATGAAACTATTGCAGATATGTGGACCATTTTTGAGGGGGATCATTCTGCAACTTCCCTTGTGTCTGTATGAACTGCAGGGGCTGGTGGTCTGTGTGGATGATTGTTTCCTTCCCCAAAATGTAATTCTTGCATTGTCGACAAGCTTGCACAATGGAATACATTTCTTTGTCATAAGTGGGATACTTGTGAACTGTGTCAGACAATGTCTCACTATGAAATTCCACTGGATGTCCCTGTTGAGTAATAACTACCCCAATAGCATAGTCAGAGGCATATGTCTCGATCTCAAATGGTTGTTGCAAGTCTGGTAAAGTGAGCACTGGGGCAGAAGAGACGCGATTTTTTAATTCTGTGAACGCCTTCTGTTGAGGGTCCGACCAAAAGAATTTTTCTCTCGCTCCTCCCTTGGTGACTTGACTCAAGGGCCAAGTGATATGATAGAATCCCAACACGAACCTCCGGTAGAAATTAGCAAGACCGAGAAAGCTGCGAAGCTCTGTTATAGTGGTTGGGGCTGGCCAATCCCGAATGACTTGGATATTAGCTGGATCCACATGCACCCCCCTTTCATCAATAATATATCCCAGATATTGAACCTGGGTCATGCCAAAAGTGCACTTCTCCAAATTGGCACACAACTTGTTTTGTCGCAATGTTTGGAGGACTTGTCAGATGTGGTGAAGGTGTTATTCCCAAGTCTGGCTGAAGATCAGAAATTCATCCAAGTACACCACTACAAATGAGTTGGTGAATGGCCGCAAGATGTCGTCCATCATCCTCATGAAGGTTGCGGGAGCATTCGTTAACCCGAAAGGCATGACCAGCCATTCGAAAAGGCCTTCCTTGGCTTTGAAGGCAGTCTTCCACACATCGAAGGGTTCAATTGGTACCTGGTGATACCCAGACTTCAGGTCGATCTTGCTGAAATATTTTTCACCTTTGAGTTGGTCCAGAAGGTCATCAATCCGTGGGATTGGGTACCTATTCCGGACAATGATCTTGTTCAGCGCCCGATAGTCAATACAGAGTCTCCATGTCCCATCCTTCTTCTGTACCAACATGATCGGGATTTGACAGGGCGATGAACTTGATCTGATGTGACCCTTCTCCAACAGCTCCTGAATCTGCCTCTTGATTTCATCATTCTCCAGAACGCCGATAGATCGGTCCATTAGGTAGCAGCGCACCTGCGGTCAGATCAATTGGGTGCTTGACCTGACAGTGTAGAGGAACCCCTGTGGGTGAGGCGAATATGTCCTCGTACTCCTCCACAACCTTATCCATTTGTTTTTGTCGTGCAGAGGAGCCCTGTCTGGAGGTCGTGGCCACAGTCTTCTTCCTGCCCTGGGGGAAGATCATCAGGAAAACAATTTTCCTGGTTTGGGAAATGAGTTTATTGCATTGTTTTGAAGTAACCAAAGAGATAGCGGCGGGAGGTGGTACCTATGGTATCCTGTACAACTTATTTCCCAAAGTAACAATAACAGCACGAGGTCGAGACTCATACACAACATGATGCTTCCACAAATATGGTTGTCCTAATAATACATCAGAAACATCAATAGGAGCAATGTCACATAATACCTCATCCGTGAAGGGCTTGATGTTATAGGGAAGGCGACACTGCTAGCTGACGTGGAGATCTCGTCCTTGGTGAAGCCACCCGATGGTGTATGGATGTGGGTGAGCTGTGGTCAGCAAGCCCAACTGCTTCATGGCCTCTGCTGAAATGAGGTTCTTTTGGCTCCCATTATCGACAATGAACTGTACCGAGGAGCTCTTTACCCACATCTGGGAGTGGAAGAGACGTTCCTCCTCCTCTGGATCTTCTGGTTCCTCCTTATGGATCTTTGTAGTGGCAACAATGGCATTGGGCTCCACATCAATAATTTTTTTCCCTTTTTCATTCCCCTTTTCAAGTTCTGATTCAGAGTCGGAGCATGCATCTGACTTAGAAGCCCTCATCTCAGCCACTAGCGACTTCTTGGCCCGACACTCACTTGTGTTGTGAGTGGAGCTCTTATGGAACTCACACTACTTTCACGTGTCCTTCTTTGGCTTTGCGGTGTTGTTCTTTTCTTATGGCTTCGATGAGTTGTCTTTAGCTGCCATGCCTTGGCTCTGTCCTTTTTTCTGTGGTTTGGAAGCACCTTTCCCTTGCTTTTGATTCGTAGATCCAAAGTCTCGCTTCTTCTTCTTGAATTTCTGCTCAATCTTGGCAGCATACCGGTATGCCGTACCAAGTGAGGAGATGTTGAGGAAATCCATTTCCTCCTGAATGTATTTGTGCAGACAACTTCGATACTTTAGCACCAGATGTTTCTCTGAATCTTTGATACCCAACTTTGTGCACAGGGTATGGAACAGATTCGTCAGCTCATGCACATCTTGATCCCTTTGTTGTCGCAACGTGGTCCATTGTATGTACTTGTCCTCATGGCTCCCCACGGGATAGTACTGTTCCTTGACGGTGTCTCGGAAAGAATTACAAGTTGGTAGGGCCGAGAATAGAGAGGGTTCTGTCTGGTCCTTGTTCTCACAGTAGGTTTCTCACCAGTCCTTAACATGGGGGGTAGCTTTGGGGAGTGCAAAAATAATCTTCTCCCGGTCTGAAAAGTCATGAACTGAGAAATATCCTTCTAATAGATTCAACCATCTATCTATGGCATCTACGTCTATTTGACCCTCAAATATGGGAATGTCAAAATTTACTTGTACCTTAAAAGGAGTCGCGCCTCCAGAGTGGCTGCTCGATGCAAATGCGTTGCCGGTGGGTAGCCATTGAAGGATCTGAGCAAAGTTATCCATCATCGCATTCCTTTGTTTTTTGAGGGCCTCCTCGAGCAATATTTTGATAGGATATCCTGCTCCCTCATCTTTCTTTTCATCCCCCATGGGCGTCCGTCGAGGTTTGCAAGGCTGATCTTGCAAAGGTTCCACCAGATCTAGCCCTAGCTCCTTATACCCCGACCTCGTTGGGGACATGCAAAGAAGGATCGAGAAAAAGCAGACCACTCTGATACCACTGATCCGGATTTATGCAGGAATGCAATAGAATAAACATATAACCATAAATACAGGGTTGTAGCGGAAATAACACTTCATTTCATTAATATCAAAGAACTGAAATTTGCTTACAGACAGAATGGAAATAAAAATAGCTAGGGCGCTGGTAGCTATCTCTGAGAAGAGATGTGGCGGCTACAGGCCTCTGAACTGAGTTAAAATGAGGCTGGAGGGCCTATTTATTATTTAGAAACAATGGGAAATCCTAAACAGCCAAAACCCTAACCCTAGGAGATGAAGCGCCAAAACTATGGGCCCCGTTTGGGTAAATTGGTGTTTCAACTTCCCAGGGGCGTAACTTTGGCATACGATCTCTGTTTGACGCGTACCATACCTCGTTAGAAAGATCTATCCAAGGACTACAAATTTGGAATGAGAAACATCGGTCCATGGACCCATGTTGCCCTCCGGTTTCCCAAAAAACGTCGTTTAGGGCCTCAAAACGGCTCCGGAAGTTCAGGACTTGAAAAACTGCTAAAAATAGTAAACCGTGCCGAAACTGAAAAACTGAAAGAGACAATGGTGGAGCCCCAAGTGGAATAGGCAGGTGACCACCAATATCCATCTGGATCAACATCTCTCATCATTCTGGCATAAATTGGTACATCTCTTAGTACTTGTAAAAGTGGAATTTTAACATACAGATTCTGTAATTCCTCGAGAAGATTAAAAGCAGGTGGCTTAGGTGTTCTAGTTAAAACTAAACACTCAGGGAATGGTGGTTTTGCTATTTTAGCACCCTTATTAGAGGGTGGTGGTACCTCTTCATGTGAGTGACATTTTCACTCTCTTCTTTATCAGAATCAGAAGAGGTAACATCATCGATAATGGGTTCAATTATTTTCCCAGATAGTAAATGAATGTTATTACATTGTGCAGGGAAAACAGGAAGTATAGGCTGGTTCTGAATATCAATAACTTCCACAGATTTATTATTGGGGTTAGAATTTGGTTGTACAGGTAGCTGGGGTCTCATCATTTGATTGTTTGGTGGAGAACCTAATGGTAGAGGGAGTGGTTGCTGAAATTGAGGAAATTGATTTGGAAATGGGAGTTGTTGACCCCTCCAATTTGGATTCCATTGGTTAAAGTAATATTGTTGTTGTGGAGGCCAGGGATTCCACATTTTTGGGTCTACAAAGGGAGGTTTTTTTTATTGCATGGGTGGGTAATTCATTTGACTAAAGGGCAGGTATTGCATTTGATTAAAGGGAGGGTAATTTGCTTGATTAAAAGAAGGATAATTGTTCCAACGATCAGAAGATGTAAATGGCACATTAGAGTTCATACCTTTTCCTCGTGGTTGCCAGTTCCTTCTTTGTGTCAACAGATAGACTGCTTCATCTTCTTCTTCGGTTGGTTGCAATGCTACTTTTATTCCTGGTAGAGAAGGGCATTGTTGAGTTTCATGATCCTTCTCATAAAGGGTGCAAATTGGCACCTTGTCCAGTGGGCATTCCCTTAGTGGATGTTTATCTCTTCATTCGGAACAAAAGACAGCTAAGGCTACTTCTACTTCGGCTTGTTTCTTCTTAACCTGCAAGGTGTCAATCTGTGAAGCAAAAGAACTTAACATTTCAGTTTTAAATCCCTCAAGTAAATTACCTATTTCAACTCTTGTTGCTCCTCCACTGGATGATTTTTGAACTCTCGAGTATGTGGTATCCCTGTTATTTGACCTGTTCCTTGCAGCTCCTCTTGAACATCTTTTGCAGAGGTTAAAAATTTCATCATATAATTCTTTAGATATGTCCCCTTTATCAAGCATATTTAGCATATCTAGACAGTCATCCCTTACTCCTTTTACTAATACTGTTTCAAGAATATCTTTACTTACATCGGGATGATTGGATCTCTGCAAATTATATTGTAATCTTTCCACAAAGCCCTCCAAATTTTTTTCCTCTTTTTGTACCATCTTAAATAGTTCCTCTCTTTTTTCTCTTGTCCGGCAGTAGTCTTGATATTTAAGCAGAAACTTCTGTTTCATCTGATCCCAGGTTGTGATTACATGGCCTTCAAGACTCATGAACCACCTTAATGCATTTCCTTTTAATGTTGTTGGAAATAGCTTCAATTTTTGGGCATTAGTAATATAATCATAACTTATTCATAATATATGAAACTCGAAAAGAAATTCGACAGGATATTCAGAAGATAAACCATGAAAATTAGGTAAAGCTGAAAGTGGGATATTCTTCATGGGGGTTGCTCCTCTAGGGAGATCACTAATAGGGAATCCAAAGGTAGAGAGAGAATTCTCATCTTTTCCCTCTCCTTAAGAATCTGCTGGTCCTCCTTCGAAGAATTCTCCCTTCCATTACTTGGTCTCCTACTACACTTTCTCGATCCTCAATGTTTTCTGCTGGTTCTTCAACGTTTTCTGCTGGCTTTTCAACGTTTTTTGCTAGATCCTCAACATTTTTTGCTGGCTCTTCAACGCTTTCTACTGGATCTTCAAAGCTTTCTACTGGCTCTCCAAAAATTTCCATTGGTTCTGCTCCCTCCTCAATGTTTTCAAGGCTCACAATCTCTTCTATTTCGTAATTCGATTGAGGGGAGTGTTCAGGCTTTGGCCTTTGAGAGCTTAGCCTCTGAGAAGATTCAACTTTTGATACGATCTCGTCAATAAAATTCTTTCTTCCTCCCCTTCCTTTTCCCTTGCCACCTGTAGGGTTAGTTTTCTTATGGGTTCCTGGTCCTCTCATGAAATCTGCAAATCTAAAAGAAAAACATCAACACTTTTGAAATCTATAATTGCCTTCCCCGGCAACGACACCAAAATTTTGATCACTTTAATTGCTTATTAATTTAAACAATCAAGTGCTACATAAATTGTCAACCCAGGGAAGTCTGTTTATTTCAAAGGCAATCACACACTGTATATGCTCAATCTCAAAAGCAATGAAAAGTTGTAGTAACAATTACACTAATCACACCTTGCTTCACACAAACTGAAGTTCTACTTGAGTTACAGCAAAGACAATCTTTCTATTGCAGAAAATCACCAAAAGGCTCTTGGATTAAATTAAAAATATAACACTCTAGGAAAGGAAACCAATCTGTAGAAGTAAAGACTAATTATGCTATAACAGAGAACAGGACCCTATTCCCCAAGTAGGAATCTTTAGCACCTATTTCTGATTACCATGCTTTCACAAACTCATTCTGTAAACAAGATTAACTTATTAAAATAATCCACAATTGCCTAGGAATGAATTGTATGAAAACGATGCAACAATTAATGGAAACAGAGTTGAACAATAAATAACAGATTCCAATACTGCATAAACGATTTCAAAAAACAGAGTTAACAAGGCATAAATGAAAATAACAGTTAACACACTACAGAAATAAATGGGTGAATCTTGTGAAGAAGGTGGGCCCGTTCCTTCTCACAAGATTGCCCAGGAGAAGGAACTAAAATGAAATGATTAGAACAAGCTTTTATTCATCTGTCAAAAGTACATATTACAAAGGATTCACATCCTTCTCTGTAAGTCTCTCTTCAAAAAAAATAAACCTCCCGTAGTCTGTAATTTTCTCTAATTTTGATGTCTCCTCTTTTTAAAGAGGAGACATCTATTACACAATTGGTTACATCATAGAATATCCTATTTTTGAGCCGATCTAATCTTCTATACTGAAATAGGATATTCTATTCTTCCATAGCAAAATGCTATTACAATGGTTATGATGGTACTAATTCCGAGGTGCAGTTGTTACGACCAGTATAACAGCTTCCTTACTTGTCTTTTCTTGTTGCTATCATGCCTGAAGTACTACTTCAAAATTGCAAATCACAGGCTATTTCAGCAACGGGATGTGCATACTATCTTAACTGTTTCAGCAACGCGGTCTTCAGACATCCACGATGGATTAACTCCAGTCTTCAAACTATTTCAACAACTATATATTTTGGATTTAATGGCTAAATATGAAAGTAATGTAAAATTACATGTAAAACAAATTAAACATATAGTAAAGAGAATAATGTTATATACCTTGGGAAGAATGGATGAAAGTGATAATACATAGGCTTTAAATATGGACTGGAAAAGAGTGGAATGATAGCAAAACGTATGGTCAAAAAGGTACATTATCGAGTCCTAACACTTGGGTGTGCTAATGTGTATGTAATGGGAGCTCTTGTCTCTTCTCTCTTTGGTGTGATGTGTTTCCCACATGAAGGAACAATCGTGACCATTGATCATCCTTCATTCATTGATCCTAATTTAACTCCAAATAAACCATATTCCCTAAATGGTCCTTATATGCAAGTGGTGTCTCCTTCAACAAAGGCTAATTGTGTGTCAACATGTTCCATGCCCATGTCTACTAATGATCTAGTCAGTGATATAGTGCAACATGTAATGAGGAGATTGGAGCTCAATCTTTCCATTAGATCCCTTGATATGTATCCCTTACATAGAATTTATCTCCCATCTAATGAGAACATCTTCGAAGCCATTGCTTCTTATGGTCCATGATCAAGGTTTCTAAATAAAATTTATTTTTCTTGTGTCAAGCTCCTTAAAAAATAAAGCAAGGTTTTCGGAGAAAAGTTCCTTTTCTGATGTCAAGCTCCTTAAAAAATGAAAGAATGTTTTCCAAGCACAAATCCTTTTCTTGTGTCAAGATCGGTAAAAAATGAAACAAGGTACCATGAGCATAGCTACTTTCATGTGTCAAGATTATTAAAATATGAAACATATCATTTCTAATTTGAGTCTTTGATTAGATCTCGTAAATTCCTAGTTGAGTCTTTCACTTGATCTCATAAACGAACATTCATTCCATCCACCTGTTAGCAACCATTAGGTGAATGGAAGGAAGATTGGGGGGCATGTACCTTGAACTAAGTCATTATGTTGGGGGAATGCAAACATATTTCAAGAATAGTTGTTTTCCATTTCAAGCTTGTGTAAAAATGGAACCACTCTCAAGCATAGTTTTTCTCATGTTTCAAGGTTGTGAAAAAATGAAACCATCTTCTAATACTTTCAAGAATAGTTTCCCCTGTTTCAAGCTTCTGTAAAAATGAAACCATTATTATCCTATTCTTATGATTTCCATTTTTATCAACATGATTCTTCCAGATAAGCCTTGGTTTTCGCATTCCATCATCACCATCTGCTTGGCCGATCATAAAATTTCACTTGGTTTTTACTCTTTCCTGAGGAACCATTGTGAACAATGGTATTATTATCCATCCTCTTTAAATTTTCATGTTTTGAGCAGTTACATCATGGCTAGAACCAGTTTTTATCGTTTTATATCATTTTTTCCTCTAAGAGGAATCCACTTTCAACTCTTTTCAGACTCCCAAAATATGAGAATATTTTCGAGCATTTGTCTTTCTGAACTCGTTAAAGTAAATGAAAAAAAATCAACTTAGTATAATTTTAACCCTTTTTCTGTATTAGGATAGACTATTTACAAAAAAGGAATACCTTATTCAAACATGGCTAAGACATTCTTTTGAGTATCTTTTTCTACATTTTCAGACTCAAGAGACTATCTACAAAAAGGGACATCTAGAGTTTTTTTTTTTTGCATCTTTTTCAAACTCTCTAAACATGAAAAACATGTCGTGTTTTACCTTCGCTTGACTCGTAAAAACATCAAACAATGATGGAATCATCGAACTTGACAAGGTCGAACCACTCCTTCTCAGGGTTAGTTAAAAATAATTGGAGGGATTCATCTGAAGGATGAACTCACAAATCAAGCATATGTTATCCTCCTCAAGCTTGTTAAAAAATAAATAAGTACTGACTAGTATGGTTGGGGAAATTTGGAAAATAGGGTACTCCATTTCGATAATGGTAGCAAGTCACTCTTGAACACGATACTATTCCACTTCATCTCCATGGTTGTTGGGTTGGGTAATTTTCTTGTCATTCAATTCATCTTACATTTTCTAAGCCTCCAATTCAGTTTTGGGTCAACATTTCCAACTCCATGCAGTGTCGTTATGTGTTCAAGAGAATTCACTTCAGTTGATATTTTTCATAATACTCTTAAGCCTTCATTTCATGTTTGCCTTTTCCTGATCTAGTTATATATTATCATAATTTTGTCTCACTCATGATACCCATTTCATGTTGTTGATGGGGGTTACATCAAGGCCCTCCTACAAAGGGTTGCTTCCTATAGACATGATCACATCATCCAGGAAGTTGACTTAGAAACACCCTTCTGGTACCTCGGTGCTTTCATACATTGATGGAAAGCTTCCTCACTCTCGGTAACAAGTTTACATAATTTCCCTTCGATCAAAATACTATGTGTGGTGGTCAACATCAACTCATTTACTCACACCATACAAATTGTACTCTAGTACCGTGAGAGCCATTAATATAATCGGTGGTTTCTCTTGCATATATTAATGGCCTAAATCATCAACCGGTAATTAGATGGTGTCTACCATGTTTGACGCCAGATCATTGATTCAAATGGTTAAACTCATACGTTGGTTGGTCGTGTGAATGAGATAGAAGACCCAAGATCGAGTTTCATCCATTCAAGCTACAATTTCAGGAGTTATACCAAGATAAAAATTTATAATGGTTGTGATCATCTAGATAGTCATATAGTCATGGGTCCACTAGTTGCATCTGTTGATGCACCTTTTGATCACTATACATGTTATGTTAGCTTATGTGTTTATTATGGGTATGCCTTCTTCAGCAAAGATATGTTATGATCTAAATCTATTGTAACAAATGAAGTTCGTCAATTGTTCATGATGCTGACTTGTCACAAGGTAAAACACTTCAGTCATCAATCATCATTTCTAACTTTTCACTCTATGGGGAATTATTTTATAGGCCATTTTGGAACATCCAGTCATTAGGACTCCTAATGGGATCAATCAACATATTATTCCTCCTTGTCAACATCGTTTCACAAATAGCTAAGTGAACCTCCTTCACTTCTCTTTGATCATCCACTTGGTGATACAATCCTCGGGATGTAGTGAGGAACCAACGACCCTTTGTGACTTCAATGATTGAATGGTTGATATTGGCTTGGGGGAAGTTGTAAGGAAACTACCTACTCCACCCCCCTCATCTCCAGACTCTTTTTTCTTGTCTTTATGTTTTGGTTTCTAACTCTGCCAAAAGTTAGGGTTTTAGTGCTATAATTAATTATTCTACAATATTTCTTTGGCCTTTTACTCATTTCTAGGCAGAACGGTGCCAAATTTAGCATTCGGTGACAATTGAACTTTGTTTCTCCCTTTGTGAATTATATGTTAGATACATTCGTGTATATTTTTCCTCTGGAATTTTTTGACTTCAGCTTACCTACAGGTCACTCGTCTCAACACTTTTCTACTTGAGAAGGCATGGGGCACCACAACCACACTCTCACAAGTAATTTTGAGTTACTCATTGGGTGACCAAGGTTGCGTTCCTACACTAAAAATTTCTTACCTTCTATGTATTCGAAAAATTGGCCGTAGACACACCTTATTTAACCTAGGTTACCTTTGGCAAGCACGCAGGTGCACCAGGTGAACATAGTTTTCTGAGCTTGCATAACACCAGTAACAATACTCTATAATGTGTTCCTTTTGTTTCATGGTTTTAGATAATTTCATTCTTTTCCCCTCAACTCATGGAAGATTCAAATCTCAAGGTATTTGTTCCATTAGGAATGGGTAAAGCTTCTTTTTATGCAGTAACCAGTGATTTCTCTACTACACCAGGAGTGGTGTTTTCCCTTATGGCTTCTGATTAGAATGGTTACAATTTTTTTTTTTAAAGCTAAATCTAAACCCTAGAATGTTAAAGTTAGACCATACAGGGTTAGGCTAAGATCTTACTATGATAGTCATTTTTCCCATGAGGGTTTCTCCTTCTCAATCTGAAAATAATATTATAAGTTTTGAAGTTCTTTTGACTGTGATTTACAATCTATAATTGTTGAGGACAATTTTACTATTAAATGGCTTATTTTGGTAACCATACTGTTTTTCGAAACTTGATCTATCTATGAATATTACGCATATATTTATGCATTTTTCTCTATTGCATTCAGTTTTTAATGCCAATTTGATATCTATGGTTTCCATAAATAGTCTTGAGTTTTTCCAAGGGTTCAACCCTACACGGGTTATCGTGTACTGTTTATTACATCTTCTCGATTATGGTTGGTTTTTTTTCATTTATACTTTTTTTTATAAAGAATAAACATATATTACTTCATTATGTTTCAGTGAATTTTTTTGGTGAAGAGATACATGATCGAGTTTACATTTAACTAAATTCATGAAGAAATTTCGTTTCTTTTCTTTATTTTTCTTTTTTTCGAGTACAATCCTAACAATTTCCCTTATGAGTTTCTATTCTAGGACTATATCCAGGTTTCTAGTTCCCTTCCGGGCCTGAAGAAATAACATTTACCTCGCTTTAATTTCGAGTTTATTAGGAGTTATTTACAATTCAATTTCATTTATCTCTAATAATTTAACATGACATCTTGTTATTCTTCAGTGGAAACCTTACATGGATAGGTATGTTTCCACTAATTATTGCTCTGATAGCAACTCGCCAAGAACAAACGCACCTCCCTAGTCTTAAACAAAATTTGAACATTTACATGATTTTCCCCTATCTCCTATGACATGCAGAGTTGCATAACAATTCCTTACTTCAGTCTTTCGTAACAAATATTTTTAATTTAACAACACCCTGAAATTACAATTTTATTTTCTAGTAGTACCACTATTAGTAAAACATTTCCCTATAAATGTTTATGCGTGTCCTGTCTGTTAGAAAATACAATTACAAGGTTTATTAAGATACTTTTCTGAATTTTTGGTCTGTTTGCTAGCCATCAACTCCAATAAAAAATGAATGATTCTCCTCCCAACCGTGAGACTAGTCCTTCTCACTACGTCACCCCTGGCATTCACGTCGAGCCCAGATTAGTTACAGGACAATACCAAGATATCTAATAATAACCAAACTTAGCGAATTTAAAAAAAATAATATGAGTTTCTGAACTCTTGACCAACTCCATTGCATAACCAACTCTAGATTCTTCTGAGTCGAGATTGTTTTCCTTCTCTCTCGTCCCCCGCCCAGGTTCTGATTACCCACTTGACTTTATTTTTAGGATTTTTCATATTTCCCTTGGAGAACCTGGGTGGGTAACTTCCTCACCCTTAAGTGTCCAACTACCTGGGGTGGGTTTCTCTAACATCTCTCTATAATAATTAATATAAAACATTATTCCTAACATATTACGCATGTTAACCATATGATTCAAACAAAATTATATATATATATATATATATATATATATATATATATATATATAAAGCTCAGAAGCATAATAAAAGAAACAACATTCTTTTACCACAGTAATTAGTAGATGATTTTTTTATGAAGGTTACTAGATATGTTGTAATGTAAACATTTAACTCTTGGCTCAATTAATAATAAAAATTCGAATGTAGGCCCATCCAACTAAAGTTAGAAATTATGTTGAAAATTTGCATAAATAATTAAATTATATTGATCAAATGCTAAATTAATAATGGTTGATAATAAATTTGGATGTGAAGCAAATAAGTGGTTAGCCCATCCAACTCAAGTTATAAATTATGCTAAAAACTTGCATAAATAATTAAAACATATTGGTCTGTTTTTAAATGGTGGGAATAACTCTTGTAAATACATTTTTTACATCTTATTCCTATCCTTTTTTTATGCAAAGACTTGCTTCAATTATGGTGGGAAGTAATTGATGGTTGATATGTTATTTACTTGAGTATAAACTAGAAATTGCACCACATGTTGCAAAAGAAATGTCGTAAGGCAATACCGTAGGAAAGAGTAGCCTAGAAGAAATATGTTGCTACAGAGAAGGAGCCATCGTGAAGTAATGAAAATCAATTTTTGCTTCCATGGAAGCAGGTCGTGGAGGTTTCAAAAATATTGATGATAAGAGTTATCAACTAGAAAATTTTGTTATAGATATTGAAATAGGAAATTGTGGGTGAAAACATATATATAAAACAACATAATTTGTCTGCATATAAAAAAAATTTGTTATATATATTCAAATAGGAAATTGGGGGTGAAAATCCTTTGGTGATTAATAATCCTCTGAAACAAGCATGAAATGACCATGTAACTCAAATAAGATATTTTAAATACATTCAAGTGAAATCTATCTAGCATAGATGTAAACAAAGAGAATTTTTATCAAAAGAAATAGAGTTTACTCCAACTTCATCTACATATCCCAGTGCTAATTTCATGCTTGTTAGAAATTGTATATTGTATATGAATAACAATAGCCTTGGTATACAAGAAAGTGAATGTCATTTTAATATGGAGACATTTTTGGAAGGAGATATTGTTCTTTATGTTATGGTTTATTTTCTTAACTCAAAACTTGGTTTATTCTTTCTTTATATACATAAGAAACAAAAAATACAAAGTAGTTTCACAACTTTAAGTTACAGTTTTATATTTTATAATTACAAATCTAGTTTTTTATTGAAATATTTTACACACATCTATTTATTCAAATAAATTATATTGTAAATATCTTTTCTCCTATTATCTGATTAAAAAGTTATTGTATTCCCTTCTAAGTAAAACAACTTTATTAATAAATAATTTAATGCCAAATTGAAAGATTTCTGAAGCGAGAAGTACTATAATATATAGAACTAATTTTTTGACGTATAAATTATTTGTTTTATATGTCGTTGAATTTTTATTACCTATTATATTCAAACCCCATGGGGAGGTATTGAACATGGGAGCCAACTTTAGGTAAATAAACATTCACATTGTCAGCTGGAAAAAAAAATTATAATCCTAAAATTATCTTACCTAATCATATTTTTAAACATATAATTGAGTTTCATTTATTAAAAGCAAAGGCAATATTAAAAACCTCCTAGAGTTATAAAAGGTAATTGACATGAAAAATAAAAAATCTCCTCATGAAAACATACAAATGTTAATCTTAATTGAATCATTAAAAAACTAAAAAAGGATAATAGAGAGTATCACAATTTTCTTATTAGAACTAAATGCTCCTATATGAAACAATGATGGCTTTCATCAGTTCAAGAATAGTAAAAACAAGTTTACTAAGAAAACAACTCTAGCACTGAGAGAGATTTGGAAGCAACTATTGAATTGGTGAACATGTCTTGCTCTATGGTGTTGGATATTAGGCACATGCAACTGTTGAATTGGTGAACATGTCTTGCTCTATGGCGTTGGATATTGGGCATAGGCAACTATTGAATTGGTGGAAATGTCTTGCTCTATGGTGTTGGATATTGGGCATAACTTTCTTGATCTTGTATACAAGACTGTACATTTGCATGTAGCTTATACTACACTAAACTTGAAATTGACAACATTTAGAGCACACTTGCCATCACATTTGTAGAGAAAATTAAAATAGAGTATCACATTTTTCTTATTATATCTAAATGTTCCTATATGCAACAACTACCTTGTGCCTCATAGTTTAAATTTGTGTAGGGAGGAGGAGAGGAGTGTCAAGGTCCAAGCTAGAATAAGATGAGAAAGAAGAATCTTGTTTGGGACATGAGAATCTTGTTTGGGACTTGAGATAGATTCATTCTCTGCACATCTAGACTCAAAGCTTAATAAAACAAAACTCACCATACTTTGAATTTTTTAAATAAATATCTTAAAAATTAGAATATCAATTTAATACATTTTACTCAATTACACATTTGCCAATATTCATTTTAAAAAATACAAATACAAATTACTATTTTAAATAAAAATATTACAACGCATTTAACAATATTCAATTAAAAAAATACAAATACAAATTACTATTTTTAAAATGTCAATATTTTTATTTAATTTTATTTTATTTTTATTTTGTGTAATTTGACATAGTCAAAATGTTAAACATGACATTAAAAAATTTCTATTATATACCTAAAATCAATCTAACCTATTAAAAAGAAAAAAAACTAACATTATAAAAAAAAAATATAAAACTATTTACTTGTGGATCTAATGGCCTAAAACATTTCAATCATCTAAAATTTGATCCAATGGCTGGGACATGGACACATTGGTAGCTAGGGAAGTTTTTTTCAAATAAGAATGCTTTACGGCGTAATTAAATATATAATTTATTAGATAGAGTGAAAATTCTCGATCATGTGGAGAAAGAGAGGGAAGGAGATAGAGAAGAAACTGGAGAAAAAAGAGAGAGAGTGGTAGAGAGGAGAGAGAGATGGAGAAAGAGAATAATAAAGAGAGAAAGGAGGGGAGGGAGATAGAGGATTTGGATAGAGGGAGGGAGGGAAGAACAAATACATAGAAAGATAGAGGTAGAGTTAGAGGGAGTGAGAAGGGAGATATGGGGAGAGAGGGAAAGAGGAGAGGAGGGAAGACAAAGAGAATAAAAGGAGAGAGAGAGGGAGAGAAAGGAACTAGAGAAAGAGAGAAACATAGAGAGGGGGGAGAAAGAAAGAGAGATAGGGAGAGATAGAGATGGAGTTGGAGGGGAGAGAGAGAGAAATGTGGGGGAGAGACAGAGGGAGATAAGAGAGAAAGGGAGGGAAAGGAACGAAGAGAGAGAAGACATGAGAGAGACAAGGAAGGAGAGAGTAGAGCAGCGAGGAAGAGAGAGAGGGAGAGTTAGATCCAAGAGAGATATCATATGTGTGTATATACTTACCAACTCAGGGAAGAGAGAGAGGGAGAGATAGATCCAACATAGATATGGTATGTGTATATAAAAGTCAAACTAGATCCATATTAACTTTGGGTCTATAAAGCCTAGAGAAAGATCAAATATATTTTTACTTTAAAACAAGTTCTTATGTCAAGAGATTTGAACCCTATCAAATATACTTTTACTTTAAAATAGATTTGAACCCTCGAAATATATTTTAACCCTAATATTTCCAATTGGAATCCTCTCCATCTCATGATTTAAATAGATTTAAATCTCATGATCTGACCATTTGTATCTATCTACCTGATTTATTAAAATAGCAGGCAGATGTTGCATGACAATTTTGTCTACTTTGATATATCAGAATAACTCATAGATGTTGCTTATGACATTTGGAAAGACTGGAAACATGAAAAATGGCATAACAAATGGCATAAAAGTTAGCCTAAGAGCCTTCTCTTGATTTGTTTAACTGTAAAATGTGTAAAAGGGGTTTAACTAGAATGTGAAATTTTGGAGAATTCATATCGAATTGAGTCAAAATATATTTTATATGCAGGTTATGTAAAATGTGTCTGTAATGTATAAATAAATTTCGCAACTTAGAAATTTAACACTGGTAAGGTGAAGAAATAAAAAAACATATAAATTTATACCAATTCCAATAAGAAAATACATGCTAAAAAGATCCAAAAATATAAAGAAGAAGTAAAATAAATTGATTAGACTACTTCCATAAAAGTTTAATATGTCAGGTCTTCGAGATGTTGTGAAATATTTTATTTTCATTTAATTAAAAACACTTTTAGAAGATGTGATTAACACCATAGCATTGCCCAACTGCTTGGCAATCAATCTTTGGGGATAAGGATAAGCCTAACCATAACCCACATTGTACATTTGAGTTTTAAGCCATGGGTTCATCGCTTGATTTGCTGCAGAGTTCTGTTGCAAGCCTCAGACTGAGCCTCAGCCAAACTCTGAGTCTAATCTTCCTGACAATCGGTTTGATATGTGTAGTGAAAAAGAGTCTAAGAAGATGGTTTCCCCTAGGTCCGTCTGGATGGCCTGTTATCAGCAGCCTTCCACTTCTAGGCAACATGCCCCATCACTCACCCCATCATGTATTGGAAATAAAATGTATTGAAAATAAAACAAATTTACAAGTTAAGAATATATATATATATATATATATATATATATAGATATGTTCTAACTTATAGACAAAATTGTCAAAAACCATTAACCTATTAATTAAATGAAATGTATGTCCAGGTTCTCACCTGGAGAGTGTACACACACTCAAAACAAGCACTCTGACTATTGAGTCAAATGAGCCTTAATTATATAGTCTTACACACTAACGGGATGGTTTCAACCACTCTCGAGATATTAGGATTTGAGATCTAATCTTAGCATCTCAATCCTATCATCATCATAACAAACCTCTAAGTCTAGCATTCTCCATTACTTCCAACACTCCCCCTTAATGGAGAAAGGGTAGACTTAGAGGTTTGTTATGATGATGATAGGATTGATATGCTAAGATTAGATCTCAAATCCTAATATCTCGGGAGTGGTTGAAACCATATCGTTAGTGTTTAAGCCTATATAATTAAGGCTCATCTGACTCAATAGTCAAAGTGCTTGTTTTGAGTGTGTGTACAGTCTCCAAGTGAGAACCTACAGATCCATTTCATTTAATTAATAGGTTAATGGTTTTGAACAGTTAGATTTAAAAAATTCAACCTTGAGATCCTGATTTGTAATCATGGATAAAAAAATCAGATTCTTTGTCAATACAAGCACATACATTACATTATGAATATCTGACATTACCATTAGGTAAAATAACAGAAATTTTCCTAGACCCTTTGATCTAATGACATCTATCATCACCAAGGTATATTTGTGTTCTGGTGTTGATTTCTTTAAAATCTTCGAACCATTGTTTGTTCCCCATCATATGTGTGGATGGTCCCGAATCTACATACCAGGTGTCTGCATCAACATTCTCACCAAAGTCTTCCATGAACAATCTGAAGTCATGAACATGGTCATCATTTGAAAAATGACTTGTATGTCTTTTATTCCTCTACTATTCTTCATGAAAATTCTTCTTCCTGCACTCCTTAGCAATATGACCGATTTTCCGCAATAAAATCATTTAATTACAAAGTTTTTTTTATTTGGATGAATACCTTGAGTTTGATTCAGTATTTTCTGTGGGTTTCCTCCATTTTGTTGTGATGGATTTCCTTTTCATTTGAAGAATTTCTTCTTTGCCATTAGCGCTATATCTTCACTCTAGGGTTTCAGAGTCAACATTCTTTTTTATTCCTGCATTAATATCCCTGTAAGTTCTTCAAAATTTGGGATTTTCTCTCTCGCACTTATCCCAGTGATAAACATTTGATAATCATTAGTCATACCATTCACGGTAATCGTGACCAAATCTGCATCTGCAACTACCTCACTGATGTTTGAAAATTTTTTCTTCAGGTCTTTGATCCACGATATGAAAGAATCAACTATTTCATTCTTCTCCATATTTATGGACATAATTTTTTTCTTCAAGAACAAGAGGCGATTTGTATTCCTAATCTCATACAATTCCTTCAATACGGTCCAAATTTCATTTACTGATTTACATTCTCTAATATGCGGTATGATGCAGTCTTTCATTGACATCTTTAGCACTATCTTTGTTTTACCTTCTTGCTTCTTCCAAGTTGGGACTGATGTTGCTCCTGCTGCTCACTTTGACTCATCCCCATTAAGGGTGAGTGTTGGAAGTAATGGAGAATGCTAGACTTAGAGGTTTGTTATGATGATGATAGGATTGAGATCTAATCTTAACATCTCAATCCTATCATCATCATAACAAACCTCTAATTCTAGCATTCTCCACTACTTCCAACACTCCCCCTTAATGGATAAAGGGTAGACTTAGAGGTTTGTTATGATGATGATAGGATTGAGATGCTAAGATTAGATCTCAAATCCTAATATCTGAGGAGTGTTTGAAACCATCCCGTTAGTGTGTAAGCCAATATAATTAAGGCTTATCTGACTCAATAGTTAGAGTGCTTGTTTTGAGTGTGTGTACACTCTCCAGGTGAGAACCTGGAGAGCCATTCCATTTAATTAATAGGTTAACAGTTTTTAACAGTTAGATTTAAAAAATTCAACCTTGAGATCCTGATCTGTAGTCATGGATACAAAAATCAAATTCTTTTTCAATCCGGGAAAATACATTATATTATGAATATATCTGACATTACCATTAGGTAAAATAACAGAAATTTTCCCACACCCTTTGATCTGATGACATCTATCATCACTAAGGTAGATTTGCGCTCCGCTGTTGATTTCTTTAAAATCTTCGAACCATTGTTTGTTCCCCATCACATGTGTGGATGCTCTCGAATCTACATACTAGGTGTCTGCATCGACATTCTCACCAAAGTCTGCCATGAACAATCTGAATTACTAAACATGGTAATCATTTGCAAAATGACCTATATGCCTCACAACACTCACATAGGCTTCGATACCATGTTAAAAACCGTTAACCTATTAATTAAATGAAATGGCTCTCCAGGTTCTCACTCGGAGAGTGTACACACACTCAAAACAAGCACTCTGACTATTGAGTCCGATGAGCCTTACTTATATATGCTTACACACTGACGGGATGGTTTCAACCACTCCCGAGATATTAGGATTTGAGATCTAATCTTAGCATCTCAATCTTATCATCATCATAACAAACTTCTAAGTCTAGCATTCTCCATTACTTAGCAAAAATGACTATATATTATTTTAATAATAATAATTACATCTATATATGTCTTTATTTTAGAATAGAACTTTTAGAATTTTAATTAATTATCAGTAATTACTAGGTAGATGGTAGAGATTTAAGTTCCATAGAATTCTAGAATATTCTTATTAGTCGTGAAAAATCAAAGATTTATCTTCAAAGTATTTATGCTCTCTTTACCTTTTTAATTATAGTGATTAATGAAAAAAATGTCATAAACAATTCAGATATGAAAAAAAATTAGGATTTTTTGCACATGTACTATTAATAAGCCATGGTATTAGACATGATATTGTAAAAATGCCTCTGTTTTTTTAATCTTAGCAATGTGCGATGTATCATGAAATACATATTTTATTGTTATCATGGATTGGTGCCTATCAATATTTACCAAAAAATATATATATTTCACTGTGCCACTTTAAAATAAAATTAAAATTTGATTAATTTTATAAAAAAATTTATATATTTTGTAAATTTCAAATATATTATAAAATGTGTTTGTTGATTGTTATTAAAATTAATACTTTTTAATTTTTATCAACCGTTTAATTTATATAATTGTATTAATTATATAAATTTTTAAAAATTTAAACAAATTAATAAGAAATATAAAATAACTTCAAAAAAAATTATTACAAATATTCATTTAAAAGAAAAAAAATCAAATTCACTCACTTATATTTCTGTTGCAGTTTTAATTAAAATAGTGCGCATCAAGTTCAATTTTATTCTATGCATCATACATTTTATGAGCACACTAAAATAAGTGTATAAAATCAAGATGATTTACATATTCCAAATTTAAAAGACGCTAAACTTACTCTATGTATCATTATAGTTAAAAGATTAAACATACTAAGCACAACAGTAACAACGATTGATGGTTAGAGGCTGACAAGAAGTATTCAATCACTTGAAAAACCTATTAAAAACTGTTTGCGCATTTGCCATTTGTAAGTAGAGTATTATATGGAGTAACGTAAATTCTGAGTACTTTGAAATGGCAGATGCTAGAGAGTAAGACGAAGATGATTTGCATATAGATGGCCATATAAAACTACAAATGAAGTGAACCTATTTACTTATAAATAAATTAGGTACAATAATAACAAGAAATACAGTAGAGCTTTATTACAAGTATGTTCATGAAGTAGTGAACTTAATTCAATATCTTTTGAAGTTTTACAAATTGTAATTAGACTGTTTTAATATGATGATTAATTTTATTGTTATGTATAGTCAATTTTATTATTTTGAAATGGTAGGAATAGTAAAAGGAAAGAAAAGATAAGATTGTGATTATTAAGATAGATTAATTTAAAAGAAACTTAAATAATTTTTTTTGAAAAATAAATTGAAAAAATCATAAAATTAATATTATTTGTGTACATATTGAATTTAGAATCACAAAAAATATGACGAGAATATTATTAAAAAAAAATGTATCATTTTTAGTGTTGTGTTACAATAATAATGTTGCAATCATGATGTCAATGGAACATTTATAATAATATTATTAAATAATATTTATAAAATTCATATTTGTACGGAACTGCCCTAGGGTCAAACTGAAGTTGTAACATCTCATTAATAGACTCTGTAGTGATAGAAAATAAAAGGTCGGTGGTAATGGCTCTTAGGTTTTCTGCAACAAGCTCCTCTGACGCCGCCCTGATTCTTCCGCTCTCATCCGCCCCTGCTGAGACTATCACCCCGACGCCCACGCCCCATTGGAAGCTCTCCGTGGAAATTCGTTATTGGTCTTTCGGCGTTCAACCAGTCTCCCACGGCACCGCCAAGTCCTCGGCCTTCCTGGCTGCTGTCTCACAAGCTCTAGGCAGAATTTTGCAAGCTAGGAATGCTCGATTCACTGTCTCCCTGCTATCGTTTTGCGGCATGATGGATCGGCTGTGCTACCTAACTGCCTCTTCGCTTGGCTGCCGACATTATGTACTCTACTGTGTATTCTGCAGGATTATTCCCGATGCTGGTCCCCTCCGCTGCGTCCGAGGGAAGAATTTATACGGCTCGGGTCAAGGGTTGGCTCTGCAACCCTACGGATCCTCTGAAATTTCTCCAGATTTTCCCATTAATAGCTTGGATCCTCATCAAATCTAGTCCAACAGTTTTCAAATACATATCTCTCTTCCAACAGGCAAAACCATACTCTTTTGGGTCCAGTCTTATTTTACGGGACTGCTCCTCTCTAAGGCCCTCGAGCAGAAATTGGGGATTCCTTCCTCTTGTTTTAGGCTCCTTTATGCTGGTAAGCAGTTTGTTGATCATCTGCCTCTGACTTCTTACAATATAGGAAGGAATGCCATAGTGATTCTTTCTTATTGACTAACGGGAGGCGCAACAGGGCAGTCCTCTGCACCTAAGGGCTTTTCCTACAAGGAGGTTGTCAAGGCTCCCACCTCTCCTCCTTTTGCCCTTGCCCCGGAGGCTCCCAAGCCTTTCCTGGTAGACAGGCTGGAAGAAGTTCCGTCAGCAGAGATAACCCACCCAGACCTAGCTGGGGTGCGCCATTTCTATGAAGAAAATGCCCTCATCTGCAGATTCAATGGTCTCTGGCTGCGATTAGAAGATCTCTATGGATGGGTTCATTACACTTGGACCAAAAACTGCAAGATCATTTTCTGCTCCAAGGGTTTTTTCATTGTCATTCTAGCTGACAGTAAGGATTATCAGACTGCCCTCACAGGTGGTCCTTGGTTCTGGGGAACGACGGGGCTTTTCTTAACCCCCTGGTTCCCACACTTCGATCCTTCCATGGCAGTCATCACCAAACTCCCGATCTAGGTTCGGCTTCCCAACCTGCCTGCTCACCTTTGGCATTGTGCGGTCTTTGAAGCTATTGGGAATACTCTAGGTCGTTTCCTTGCCATAGATCCTTCAAGGGGCCTGAAGGGTATCTACACCTACGGTAGAATATGTGCAGAAATTGATATCAGCAAAGGACTTCCAGACCATATCATTCTCAAAGTTGGGGATTTCTCTTGGCCTCAGCCTCTTGACTATGAGAATACAACTTTTCGTTGCCGGCACTGTCATCAAACCGGGAATCTTCAGAACTCATGTGCTCAGTTTCTAGCCAGTCAGAAATCTAGCAAACGCAAACCAAAAAATAAAATCTGGAAACCTTTTGACCCTCTCCCCTTGGAGGATTTTGATTCCAGCAGCTCAGAAGAGGAAGGGAGTGATTCAGATGAAGAGATTGCAACTCAACAGCAACCGTCTCCCTCCGATGTTCCCGAGAGGCCCCCTGTCTCCTCAGTTGTTCAGAAACGCCAGCATATCTCTAGCTCCTCCGAATCATACAAAGATGCTCCTCCTGGGAGCCTCAGTGATCTGCAAGTGGTCTCCATCTCCCCCAGCCCCGAAGGCTGGGTCAAAGTAGTCAACAAGAAAGGGAAAATTTTTCGCATTGCGCATTCAACCCCGTCTGGTTAAGCCTTGAATCTTTCTTCCTAGTTGATCTTGTTTCTCTTTTCCTATTTCATGAAGCATGTTTTGCTATTGTCGCGAGACCATGGTGCATCTGCATGTTACCGTTTGTCTCTGCTGGTTGGTTGCCTTCTACTATCAGTGGCTTTTCTTGCCCTATAAAGCTTGGCTTTGTTTCGTCAATTTTGTCTAAGTTGGTTCCTCTGGTTATGTCTGGGGATCATGGTTTTCCAGTGTTCTGGCCCCAGCATAACCCCTTGTAATTTCATGTACATTTGATACTTTTAATACAACTGCTGACTTACAAAAAAAAAAAAATCATATTTGTACATTGGTTTTAGAAGATGAAATCTATACAAAGAAATTATGGAGGAAGATGTTATTAAAATTTTACAGGTAAAATAGAAATATTTTTATGGAATTATACTGTGTCTAAATTTTATGAGATATTAGGTTTCGAAGGTTTTTACCATTCACTTTCAGAGAGTAAAGTAAATCATAATAATTTGGAGTAGGGTGTTGTGATAATTATAGACGAAGGAAAATTGCTAAACTTTAATATGAGCATTAAAGGTATTTATCAATAAACATTAATATGAATTTTAAAGAAGATAACAAATTGAATATTAAATAAAAATAAAGATAAATATAAGTAGATTGGATTATAACCATGAAAATATAACAATAAAATAAAACAATAATAATTTTTATATTATTTGGATCTTTCACTAAACCTTATTAAAAATTAATTGAAGATTAAGGATTGATAAATTAATTTGAAATTATTAATAATTATTATTATAGTTTATCCTGAGAAATTAAATATGGTAATATGAAATAAAATAAAAAATGGAACTAGAATATTAATATCAGAAGAATTGAAATTAGAAAATAAAAAATAAAAATAAAAAGACTTTGAGAGTAATGAGAAAATAAATAAAAACAATTAGGTCTTAATTACTAGGTCAACTACTAGTAAGATAATTTTATATAAAATAATATTAATATTTGTCAAATTTATATAAATAACAAGCCGAAATAAAAATTATATATATATATATATATATATATAATTGGTACCATTAAACTACTAGTATTAAGGAAATGATGAAAAATTGGGGAAGGCTGGGAAGGTGGGACATGGTGAAAAAAGAAGGGGGAAGGGGAGAAGAGGGGCTCTAGGGATGGTTACAACAAATATCACAATTATAAGGATTAGGGGAATTATATTTAGAGGAAATATAATGGATCATAGGTTTCCAAGCAAGGCTCATCTTATATCTATCTCCCTATTAAAGTTTTAGGATGTTTTTTCAATCTCTAAATATTCCCGAATGAGGCATTTCGAGTTGAAAGGGGAATATTCTAAGATTATATTTTTGTCAAAACAAATTAAGTTTTTTTTATTGAAAAAGTGTTTAGCAATGACAAATTAAGAAATGTAATTATGATATGTGTTAGCCATATGCTCTTTCAACTGGGATTTGAAGGATCTCCTAGTTTGACCCATGTAAGACATACCACGGGAGCAAGGGATTTCATAGACACCAAATCCAAGTATAGGGTCAATTTTCTGCATGGCCAACCTGAATAGATGGTTGATGGTCTTATGGAATTTGAACACAGTTTTGATGTTCCTTTTCGAAATAATTTTAGAAATATGTTTTGTAACACCTTGGATGTACGGTAGGGAGACTAGGGCTAACGATGGAATACTAGGGAATTTATGAGGGTCATGGGGTTTATTAGGGTTAGGGTAAAGATAAAAATGAAAGACCTTATTGATCAAGGATGAGGAGTAATTTTTGGCTTTAAAGACCTTCATGAGATAGACTTTTTCTTTAGGAAAGGAACGAGAGGAGGGAATTTTAATGGCGCAAGTAATGAGATTTTTTAGAACATCATATTTTTTAGTAGGATTGTGGTGGGAGCATGAATAGAGGTATCTACTAGTGTGAGTCTTCTTTTGATAGACCTAGTTGGCAAGGTAGAAATCATGAAGGCAAAAAAAAGGACGTAAAGAAAGGGAAGGGATTTATGGGTTTCAAGTTCGATAATGAACTAGATGTGAGGGGAAATGTGATCATTCTAGTTTCTTAAAAGAATCAATGTTTAATTTTCTCTTTTCCATGATAGTTTTATGGGATTATCTGTACCAAAAATGAATCTTCGCCACTTTATTAGATTTGCATATTCTAAAATATTTTAATTTTCCTTACTTATCTTTATTGTCACTTATGTGATAAAAAAAACACATATATTATTATACTTTTATTTAGCATAATTAGGGAGGAAGTAACCATGAACGTTAACTACAATTCAGTTTTTCAAGTGAACATATATGCAGTGCAACCTATAGAGTGTTTTGTTTTGACATAATATTGATTATAAATAACAACACTAAGGTGCATTTATCGAAGTGAACAAAAAGAAACAAGCATAGTAGATGAGACAATAACAAGAGTAAAGAAACAATATGGATATATTTATGTATGGAAAAATAATGGCTTAATAATTACTAAAAATTAGAACATGGTTTTAAAAAATTGAGAAAGAATAACATTCTTAACATTATATCTCATATATTAGGGGAACCAAACATCCTAATAAAATATAATATAAATAAAGTTTGAAATACAAATATACATAATAAATCTTGTTATTTTTCTCTCCCTTTACATTCTTTGAAACTAGGTTATAAGTAGTAGCTCAAAACATCAACAAATTCAAAATTTTATATGTAATAGAAAAAAAAAATGACACAACATGATGCCCAGTGTTTTATTTTTTTGTCATTGTTGTTGCCAACCTTAATTCAAAAAAATCCCAAATGTAGTGAACATATTTCTGGTCATATTTTTCGCAAATTCATAATTTACTCATGTAGCCATAAAATATAATGTGATGTTTTTTCTTTATTCACAAAGCTCCTATGTTAACTCTTGCATTACGTGAATGAATGGAAATAATCAAGAGAGTTAAAGGATAGATGGATTTCCCTGCAAGAAAAATAATAAAAAGTGATCATGTAGGCTTATAAATGAAATTTGAGGGGTAAGAGCATATTTGAAGAATCATGAAATATTCATAAATTTTATAAAAACCTTGTGGAACTACAATGACATTTTACAAGTCTTCCATTATACCTATGATAAGTGGTGTATTAGGTCAATGAATGGAAATGATTAAGAGTAGTAAATGCTATATGAATTTTCCCTAAGAGGAAGCTCCAAAAATGATATGATCTTGTGATTCTATAGAAGAAATATGACGAAAATATATAATTGATAACTCTTGAAACTTTGTAAAAAATTCACCAATCTGTAAAAAACAAATTGTAAAATTTACAAAACTACAAAGGTATTCTAGAGGGTATAGAGGTGGAATCCATTACTTGAAAAAGATAATCACATAAAAATATAGTCAACATAAATCTACTAGAAGCAATAGGGAATTTTACAATTTTTTCATAAAAATTAATCAATGGGAATTATCCAAAGTTTTGTGGAATGGATACTTAAAGACAATAGAATTTCCAGTGTAGTAAAAAGTTCTATATTGGAATTAGTGGGGCTTGGGGATTTTTTCTAGTGATACAAACAAGGAATTACCATGATAAATACCTAGGTTTAAACCTTAGCACATAGAGAGCTAACTGGTGCTTGGAATTTTCCAAGCTTTAGGCATGAAAGCTAAAGTTCCACTAAAGTCATTATTGGCCATAATGTAAGACAAGATGTCTTCTATATCATCATTATTATATCTAACAAGATATTTTTGTTTTAATTGAAAGCCTTCTATTTTTATAGAGAACTAATATGGTTCTAATATATTTATTGAAGAAACATGAACGACATTGAAAAAGCTACAATTTCAAATATTCATAAGTTGGAAATAATTTATAAGTTTTTTTTCAAAAAAATAGAAAACACTACATTCTTTACTCCATTATCTAGTAGTTTAATGAATACAATAGCGACATTCTTTAGGGAAATAAAATAATAAATATTTAGGAAATAATCCTTTGAACTTCACATGTAATGAAAATCCCTTAAAGACGTTAGAGTAAAACATGTCATGAATATGCCACAATAGCCATTTATGAGTCATGCCTTGATTTTTTTAACATATAAAATACCCACCTATAACTATATAATCCTATATTATAATTCTTAGCATAAAGCTAGTGCATTCCCTTCATGTACCACCATAAGTGGTGAATATTTTCTTTAATATAAAAGAAAACAAGAAATAAAAATAATTAATTTTAGTAAAATATTTGATATAGAATGCAAGGTGAAACCTCAATTTTATAAATCCCTAATATCATAAATATACATATGAAACACATATAGAGTGTAGAATGAAATAAAAGATATTTTTTAAAATAATCTCCTTAATTTGTACATATATTTGTGAAATTATATTTCGGTAAAAGAAGTATCGATACATGAAAATTAGATTGCTTCCATATAGATGTGATATCCAAACAATAATATTGTTTATAATACTTATGTAAAAGGGTCGAAAATGCAAGCATGATTAGCTTTTTCCTATGAATTAGATCCAAAATCCACACATAATTTTCCAGATGAAGTATCAAAAATAGAATTAAGTAAATGACTACATGTTAAGAGTGATCCGTACTTATGCATGAATGTAACAAAATAAAGATATAAATATAAATACAAAGATGCAAAAAAGAAAATCTTCATTTCATTAATATCAAAGAAATGAAAAATGCTTACATACAAATTGGAAATAAACTAGCCGGTGCGATGGTATCTTATCTCTGAGAAGAAATGTGGTGGCTACATTCCTCTAAATTGTGTTACAATGAGGCTAAAGGGTCATTTTATTATTTAAAAACAAAGGGAAGTCCGAAACAACCAAAACCCTAACCCTAGGATATGGAACGACAAGAGTTTGTGGGCCCCTTCTGAGTTAGTTGGGCAACGAACTTCCCAGGGTCATAACTTGGCCATATGATCTTTGTTTAATGCGTAAAATGATTTCTTAGAAATTTCTCTCCAAGTATTACAATATTTGTAGAAGGAAGCCCTATTGTGGACCTAAAAAAATATGTTGTTTAGGGTGTCAAAACATCTTCGAAAGTTCAAGACCCGAAAAACTACTAAAAATAGTAAATTGTGCTATAATAAAGGAAATTTAAGAAACCAGCTAGAGTTCGAGGTGGAATAAGCAGGTGAGCACCAATATGCACCTGGATCATTCCTCCCTCCTTAGGAATAAATGGTACCCTTTGCCTGCAGAGCCTCCATGATGTGAGGAAATTTCTTTTGAACCTGGTCCCCAGTGAGCCACTTGCCCTGGTGAAGGATTTGGCCTGCTTTGACAACTCGATATAGTTGGATCACCTATTGGTGAATGTTCTTGATCTTTGTGTCCATTATCTATCAGTAGTGGTATGTTCGATACAACCTAAGTTGAGATCGACTGGTGTTAATAGTTCAACAACGTTTCATATGTCTAACAATGGGGAAAGTATGGTCGCAACCGATCTGCATTGAAGACGGGGTGGAGGCCAACGAACAGTGGAATTTTTAGCTCGAAATAATTATCTCCTACATCCTTATTGATTATGTAAGGCCCATATCTAAGCGAGAAAATCTTGCGGTGGTCCCCAGCGAGGCAATCCTTCTACAAATGTAACCAAACATTATTGCCCACCTAGAACTTGTGTGACACCCGATGTTGATCAATTCATTGTTTGTATTTAGCATTTACTCTGTCTAATATTCCATGGAACTCCTAGCGGATATGATAAATGTGTTCAATGAAGATGGAACCTCTGTCAGCTTCAAACTGGACTCAAGTCGAATCTACCTAAGTAGCTGCAAGGGGTATGGCAACATCAGTGGGACAAAGTGGTCGGAATCCCAACCCCATCTGAAAGGGGTTGTGACTAGTTGATTTGTGGAGAGCTCTGTTGTAGATATGTTGGATATAGGTGAGACTTTCATCGGACGTACGTGGATGATTTGATTTGTTCATGCGCAGGATGTGCACGATCATCCCTTGGAAGACCTATGTTTGGCCATCAGTTTGGGGGTGTAATGTTGTGGATTTAATGAAATTGGTATCCAACAGCGACAGGAGGCATAAAAAAAATGTACTTAGGAATATAATTTCCCTATCTGAGATAATGGATTGTGGGATCCCAAAGTGTACCCATAGTCATTCAAAGAAGATTTTTCAAGTGGCTTCTATTGTGATGCTCTTCTTGCAGGTCGCTAGAATGGAAATCTTAGAGAACTTCTCTACGATCGTGAAAATACAGTCATTCACATACTTGGCATAAGGAAGGGCCGACATGTAATCAATGGAGATGGACTACTAGGCCTTGCTGGGATTAGGGATAGGACTATACATGCCTTGCTTGTTGATTGTAGTTTTGTCAATGGTGCATGCAGTGTAGGATCAGTTGTACTTCCCAACATCATGTCAAATTTTTGTCCAATAAAAATACTTCTGCAGCACTGCTACTATGTTTTCTACCCCAAAATGTCCAGCAACCTAATTGTTGTGTGCCTCCTAAATCATCTTGGAAAACTCACTTGAAGGAACACAAATGTGTCGTAGGTGGTATAATAGTGTGTACTCGAGGTGAAATTCTAGAACTTGCTTTCCTTCCAAGAGCATCTAGCTGTGGTTTCAAATTCTGGATTACTCTTGTAAATATGCATCTATCCCAAACTCTCGTGTCCATAAGAGTCAAGCACAACATTAATCTACATAACTAGTGGTCGGTTGAGGTAGTCTGTAACATTATTTATGATTCCCTTCTTGTACTTAATGCTCAAATGGAACTATTTCAGATATGTAGACCATTTATTATGGAAATTGTTCTACAACTTTCCTTGTGTTTGTATGAACTACAAGGGTCGGCGGTCTATGTGGACGACCATTTACTTCCCCATAATGTAATGATTCCATTTTCAACATGCTTGCAGAATGGAATAAATCTCTTTGTCATAGGTGGGATACTTTCATATTTTATCTTAAAGTGTCTCACTTAGATATTTCCACTAGATTACCCTATTAGGTAAGAAATGCACCAATAGCATAGTCAGAGGAATTTATCTCAATTTAAAATGGTTATTGTAGATTTAGTAATGTGAGCATTGGTGCAGAACAAAGGTGATGCTTCAATTTGGAAAACACCTCACCTTGGGATTCCAACAAAAACAACATTTCTTTTGCTCCACCCTTGGTGACTTGAATGAAAGGCCAAGTGATATGAGAGAATCCCAACACATACTTGCGATAAAAATTGGTAATTCTGAGAAATTTGTGGAGCTATGTTATAGTAGTTAGGGTTGGTGAATCTAGAATAACTTGTATATTGGTTTGGTCCATATGCATACCCTACTCATCAATGATGTACCTCAGATATTGAACGTGTGCCTTTCTCCAAACTGGCACACAATCTCTGTTTTCGTATTATTTGGAGGACTTGTCAAATATGGTGTAAGTTCTCTTCCCAACTCTAGTTGAAGGTCAACACATCTTCCAAATACACTACCATGAACGAGTTGTTGAAGGGCTGCAAGATTTCGTCCATGAACCTCATGGAGGTTTCGGGGGAATTCATCAACTCAAAATGCATTACCAGCAATTCAAAATGGTCCTCCTTGGATTTGAAGGCCATCTTCGACACATCAGAGGGTTCGATTAGTACCTGGTGATAATTGGACTTCAAGTTAATCTTGCTGAAAATCCCCCCCCCCCCCCTTGAGCTGATCCAAAAGGTCATCAATACATAGGATTCGATACCTATTTAAGATGATGATATTATTCAGCACTCGATAGTGAATACAGAGCCTTCAAGTTTCATTTTTATTCTATACCAACATGGTCAAGCTCTAATAGGGTGATGAACTTAGCCTGATGTGTCCTTTCTGCAATAACTCCTGAATTTGCCTCTTGATTTCTTTGTTCTCTAGAATAGAGCGTTGGTATATTGGTCCATTAGGTAGCAGCACGCTCAAGTTCATATTAATGGATTGCTTTACGTGATAGTGTATGGGTATCCCTATGGGTGAGGTGAAGATGTCCCTGTATTACTGCACAACCTTGTCCATATACTACTACCATGCGGCAGAACCATGTCTAAAGGATGTGGATATTTCTACAATATTCCTCTTGTTCTGAGGGTGAATCATAAGGAAGACAAATTTCCAAGTCTGGGAAATGATCTTATTGCATTGTTTAGCAGATATCAAAGAAAAGGTGGTAGGTAGCGCTACCTCTGGTATCATTTGAAATTTCTAACCCAAAGTAATAATAACAGAATGAGGTTCGGATTCACATACAAGATGACGATTCCACAGGGATGGCTAACCTACTATAACATCACATACTTCCATAGGGGAAACATCGCACAATACCTCATCTATAAAAGGGCTTGATGTTATAAGGTAAGCAACACTATTGGTTGACACAGTGATCTCGCCCTTGGTGGATCTACTCGATCGTGTATGGTTGTGTATGTGACATTATTGGAAGCTTCAATATCTTGACGACCTCAGCTGAGATCAGGTTATTTTGGCTCCCACTGTCAATGACGAACTACACTAGTAATCCCTTTACCCACATCTATGAGTTGAAGAGGTGCTTCCCCTCCTTTGGATCTTAAGGTTTCATCTTTTGGATCTTGGTTGTGGCTACCATCATAGTGACTTCAGATTCAATGATCTGCTTTCCCTTTTCGATCCC
Organism: Pinus albicaulis; assembly: GCA_034641835.2. Lineage (NCBI taxonomy): Eukaryota > Viridiplantae > Streptophyta > Pinopsida > Pinales > Pinaceae > Pinus > Pinus albicaulis. The sequence goes on along the minus strand of CM076583.1, from coordinate 197,703,013 downwards.
CTTGTCGAGTTCTGACTCATAATCAGAGCGTGAATTTGTATATGAATCTTCATCCATCAGTGTCCGCTTCGTGCGACATTCATTTGTGTTATGAGTGGGATTTTTATGGGACTGACACCACTTGTCAGTGTCTTTCTTCGCCTTTCCATTATTCTTGGCCTACGACTTCAAGAATTTATCCTGGGTGGTTGCAACCTAACTCTACCCTTTTCTTTGTGGCTTGGGGGTGCCTTTGCTCTGCTTTGGGTTAACATATCCAAAGTATTACTTCTTCTACTTGAATTTATGCTCAATCTTGGAAATGTATAAGTATGTTGCACTAAGCGGGGATATTTTCAAGGACTCCATTTCCTCCTCAATGTAATTGTGTAAACAACCACATTAATTTAGAACTAGATGCTTCTCAAAATCTTTGATACCCAACTCTGTGCACAGGTTATGGAAAATATTCGTCAGCTCATGGAAATCCTGATCCCTTTTCTATCAGAGAATATTCCATTGTATGTACTTGTCCTCATAGCTCCCCATGGGGTAATATTATTGATTTATGATGTCTCAGATTGAATTCAATGTGGGTGCATCTGAAAAAAATGAAGGTTATCTCTTGTCCCTCTATTCATAGTAGGTTTCTCACTAGTTCTTAACATGGGAGGCAACTTTGAGGAGGGAAAAATTAATATTTTCCCTATTGGAAAAATCATGAACCAGAAAATATCCTTCCAAAAAAGTTAACCATCTATCTATGATGTCTGCATCTATCTGGCCTTCAAATATGAGAATTTCAAAGCTGACTTGTACCGTGAAGGGAATGACACCTCCAGAGTGGTTTTCGGATGAAGATGCATTGCCTATGGGCATCCGCTGAAGGATATGGAAAAAAATTTCCTTCACTGTGTTCCTTTTTCGCTCGAGGGATTCTTTGAGCAATATTTTGAAAGTATCTCTTACTCCCTCGTATTTATTTTCTTCCATCATGGGAGGTTGTTGGCAACATGCACATAAAAACATAGAAAGAGTAGATGACTATGATACCACTTATGCATGAATGAAATAGAGTATAGATATAAACATAAACATAGATAAGTAGTAGAAATAAATCTTCATTTCATTAATATCAAAGAACTAAAAAATGCTTACATACAAAATGGAAATAAAATAGCTCATGCAATGGTATTTTATCTATGAGGAGAGATGTGGCGGCTACATGACTCTGAAAAATGTCAGAATGAGGCTCATGGAAATTTTTATTATTAAACAACAAATGGAAACCATAAACAACCAAAACCCTAACCCTAGGAGATGGAACAGTACGAGTTTGTGGGCCCCGTTGGTGTTAGTTTGGCAACTAACTTTCGAGCATTGTAACTTGGCGATATGATCTTCGTTTGGAGCATATGATACCTTGTTATAAATTTCTCTCCAAGTAATACAATATTTACAGTAGGATATGGGCTTGCTGCAGACCTAAAAAAAAGGCCATTTAGGGGTCAAAATAACTCAAGAAGTTCAGGACCCAAAAAATTACTAAAAATAGTAAATTATGCTATAATAAATAAAACTAATGAAATGAGATGGAGGTCTAGATGGAATAGGCGTGTGGCCACCAATATCCACTTGGATCAAAGAGGCTTACATGTTTCTCTTGAGATTCCCAAAATTGAAAAGCCACTTATGTTGTAAATATATTAATTGGATGATGTAATGCATTTCCAAATGAAAATCGTGTGCTCTACCATAAATATATATATGTTTCATAAGAGTGAATTCACGAATATGGGTTACACTTTTTTTCAAGAAAATGAATTGGGAGGGATAAAAAGTAGCTCGATCGAGTTATATTTCAGTGCTCGACATAGCTATCTAAGTGCTTAAAAATAAATCCTTGATCAAGCTCTTACGTAACCCACAATTACATAGGATCTCAATTGAACCAGATTCTCAATCGAGCTAAGAGCTTGATCAAGCTTATTTTTTTTAAGTTCTTGCCCAAAACAAAATAATTATTTTATGGTTTAAAGGGCTCGATCGAGCCATTTTTTAACCATTTCAAGAGATCGATCAAGGATTTGTTAAATACTCAATAAAGTTGTTTCAAATTTTACCATAATCACTCGTTCAATCTTTTTAAGTGCTCGATCGATCTGTTTAGGGCCTAAAAAATGGAGTTTTAGCTCCCCCTTTGTATATTTCTCTACAACACCAATTTGTACCCTGGAAGACTCTAGGAAAAAATTGTCCTTATGTGGAAGAGTTGATCATGTTGGACTTATGAAGGAATCCTCCATCTAATGGCATATGAGCTTGACATTTTCAAATTCATATGATATTTTTTATCTACTTTCTTTTAAACATAATGCTTGAAATATTTTTGGATACTTTAGAAAGGGTTGAATAAAAAATCAATAACGTAAAATAATATGTATATTAAATTACACGTTTTTTACTAAGTTATGCTACATGATCACAAACATACCTCTTAATACTCGCCAAAATTTCCAAGGACAAGCATTTCATTTAATGGAAAATTGAAAGATTATACGACACTATAATTTTTTGCAAAAAAATATCATTAGGACAAAAATATAATTCTCCACAAGAATCAAAATTCACAACGCTTATATGAATTTTTAGGGCCAATAAAAGAGTCAATTTTTAAAAAACATTTGCCACATTTAGCCCAAAAGTGTAACCCATCTTGATGCATTCACCCATAAATAATTTTTTAAATACAATACAAGAGATTTATACGTATTGTTGTGATGTTAGATTTCAATTTATTAGGGAATAACTAAAACGAAGTCAAAACCACATTATTTCTATGTGGATTTGATGTGGAATAGTGTTTTTTAGATTTTATGTGAGAGGTTTTGAAATACAATCATTAAACACTTACTTTCCATGCAAAATTAGCACACAGTGAAGCAAGAAACATAGGGATTTATGAGTTATTTTTATAACCCTATCGATTGCTTTCAATCCATATTTGCTTCAAACTAAGAATGAAAATAACATGAAGATTATCACATACCGTTCTTACATATTGATATATTTGTTATATCTAAAAAAACATACATACGAGATTTTTGGATTTAGAAGAAATATTATGGTACTGATAATATGTTGCTACAAAACCTTGGCAAGGAAACTATTTTTTCAATGATGATGTCTTCTTTGAGAATAGAAAAAGAAAAAATGTTGGAAGGATGAATTAGATAAAACCTATTTCTAATATTAGTTCTTTGTCAATTTTTCATAAGTGTTGATGTGGGAGCTAACTTCACATTCCAAAATTCTACTTATAATAAATATACTCTTTTAGTTATATCGATATAAATGTGTATTCATTTGTATGTAAATAATAAAATAAATTAATATTAGCATATTTATGCATGGAATATTACTCTAGGATCCCACAAAAATAATAAAGACCACAAAAATTAGTATTCATCTTCAATTTACATATTTTGAGTTTTTATGTTTAAAAAATGACCATTTAAACAAAGTAAAGATTAATATTAACAGTTGAATATTTCTATATATTTATTTGAATATTGTTATATATCATGAAAATTATTATATTTCTACTACTTCATGCTTAGATAGTTTTTTTTTCCCTTTTAATATTCAATACACACTATGTCCGTTGTTTATGCTTATGCATACAACTTGTGCTAGTAATCACTAGTTAATACATGCTTGAACATTATTAATAACATAATAACAAAAAAATATTTATACTTATCTAAACACTTGAAAATATAATATGAACACACACATTCCTAAAACCAACAAATTAAAAAACATAATGGTTCCCCCCGAGACTCAAACTTCTTTGCTACAAGTAACCAATCATCATTCAATGCTATTTTCCCTCTTTTCCCATCTTAATTCTCACAATGTCCTACTTATATTCATTGCATAGGCTCGCTTCCTTTTTGGTACCTAGGATTTTTACAGAAAACCTTTTCTTTTCTTTTCCTTTAACATGGAGTTTCTCTCCAACTATGTTGCTCCTTTCCTCTTTATCTCACCCAACATAACTCTTATCTTTGGGTTCGTTGTCTCTTGGTGGTGATTATTCCTCATAGAATCTTGGTGAATCATGTGAAGTTATAATTTTGACAAGTACCACTTAACTTGTCCGTTATCAGTGACTCAAACCAGTTACATAATTACTTGAAAATATGGAAACGTAACTACTCACGTGTTGGTTCCCATAATATTTCCAAACAAAAATAATATTTTTATTTATAAATGTACATAATTATTTACATTTTTCATTCAACAATGTTAAAATTTATCCTTGGCCCCATGACCAATGTCTCTAGCTTAAATATTTACAAGTAAACATAAGAAAAATAATATCTTGCAAAAATAATTGCAACAAGGGGTATTACATTTCCCCTCCCATTAATTTGAACACCATCTTCAGTGATTTCTTTTCACTCATCAATATTGAAAGAGTGAAGGATATGCTTCTGATTTTTTACCTTCCACCTCCCATGTCGCCTCTGTTGGGTGCCAGTTTTGCACACTTTTCCTACATTATTTTTCCCTATTTTTCCTCATGACTATAAAAAATGGGACTATATTTTCCTCTTTTTCCTACCTTTCTATCTTAACTTGTGTTGTTTCACCTTATTTTCATTACTCTACCATTTCATCAATTATTATGATATGTCATACATTTTTTTATGACTAATTGAGGATGAATGTTTGGAGAATATCTATGGTATTTGTGTTGTCTTTCCGGATGTCATTTGTAGTAGAAAAGATCCCGAGCATGAGGCATATAGGAGAAGTTAAGGGTGTGTTGTTATAGTGAGGTTTTTACACCATGATGTTGTTACAATTTGCTGTTACAGACCTAGTGGCGAACTGCTATTATAGTTGTACCACTAACCGGATCTCCTCAACTCCTGTTGTTGACCTGTCCTCTAGCTGTTATGCTAAAGCTCTGGTTTATCGTGATAGTTGTAGAAGTTATTAAGAATTTTGTTTTTGGATAACAACCTCTGGGCAGTTTTGATTGTAATCTATAATTTTCTAGTCAAAATTTTATTAATAAGTGGTTATAACCATATGTATTCTATTTCGATCAGCATGAGAATCATAATATTCTCATGACTGATCTATCCCTTGTTTTTCTAAAATGTAACCACTATATAGTTCTCATCCCTTGAGATTGAAAGGTTAGCAGAGAACAACATTATTTTGGCTCTGTAATGTTTCTCATATTAATAGAGATTATCCTGTCATTGTTGTTACATGCGTTATTCGATTTAGTTCTCGTTAAATTCTTTCTCTATGTGTGCACCACTAGGGAGGAAGGGCCCTCTTTCCTAGCAGGGATTGTAGTGATTAAGGTAGTTGTGTATATGTGTTTGTATTTTCATTTATGTATCAGTAGAGGTGTTTTTGTTGCTATTTCATCTATGAGTATATATAATTCAATTTCAATATTTTGTATGTTGTTACACATATGAGATTAGAGACACCAGTTGGATAATTATTGTGTGGTGTTATAGAATGGATTATTTGAAGTGTGATTACAGTATTGTAGATCATTTTATTTCTGCATGAGTGATTTACTTCCAACATTTACTTCTGCAACAATTTCTTTTAATTGGAATTACTTCTAGTTGGGTGTATCGGCACAGACAGTGCAATTGTCATTGAAATAAAGGACGTCCCTAGATTGATAATTTATTTGTATTGTTTTAGTCATTCAATAGTGATTAAGACAACCCAACATTTTGGTGTTGTTTTTGGGGATAGTAGTGATGATCCAATCAATCAAAGTTGTTTCTTCGAAGTGCAATTTTCGTGTGTTTTTAGAGTGTCTCGAGCAACACAATTGTCAGGCAGTAAGACGAGAGGTAAGAACCTACGCAGTGCTCTAACAAAATTGAGCGCACTCGCCAATGTCTTGCTGGGACACTTAGGAGTGTGAATTTCTGAGCATTTCATTTTTTTAGAGTGTCTCTAGTGACACAATTTCCGGGTAGTAAGTTGAGAGGTAAGAACCTGCATAGCGCTCTAATGAACTTGAGCGGTCTCACCAATGTCTTGTTGGGACACTTAGGAGTGTGAATTTCGATCATTTCATTTTTTTAGGGTGTCTCGAGTGACATAATTGTCAGGCGGTAAGATGAGAGGTAAGAACTTGTGCATCCCTGTAAAAAACTCAAGCGGGCTCACCAATATCTTGCTGGGACACTTAGAAGTTTGAATTTTTGGGGTGTTCTTTTAGGATGTCTTCAGCTATACAGTCTTTGGGTGATAAGATGGGAGGTAAGAACCTGCGTATCGCTCTAAATAACTTGAGCGGTCTCATTGCTGTAGAAACTGAAGCACTTATAGGATGAATTGATACACATAGTGCCCATGTATGCAGGTAGGATGACATCAACATATACAATCACCCCCTACTCTACTGACTACAGGAGATACGGGTCGTAAGAAGGAAAAGAAGAGTTTAGATTTGGAAAGAAATACATTCTTTGGAGATCTAATCTCAAGGGCAGAAAAGGAACATTCCAGGTCATACAGAGATAATAGGAAGAGAGGACCATAAAAAGCAGCTACCATATCAAAGCCTGGGCCATTGGTGTCTTCCGTGTTTGGACCTCACCACCCTTCGAACAACATATCCACTCCTGATATCAAGACCCCAGATTCAAAATAGTAGTGAAAAATCATTGATCAGGATCTGAGAATTGAAGGACAGGGAGAGACCAGTGGGGAACATCAGGGACCTGAGGAACAACATTTAATTGATCATCATTTGGACGCTGGTAGTGTTGTTAAACAGCTGGTCCTAGAACAACATGATCCTTTTATTTATCAATCTCCAATACACTCCGAGGTCGGTTCATCCCATCAAGAAAAATCATCCATGGAGGGTGAGAATCTCAAGACAGATAGCTCTATTACTTTTGAATTCCCAATACTAGTAACATGGAATGAGGCTCCTATGAAGAATATTACCTTATCATCCCTACCATCCTTTCAAGGGATGGCTATTGAAGACCCTGATACCTTTCTATTCGAATTTGATGTGCTGTGTAGAGGTTATGACTACACTTCATATGCCTAGAAGCTGAAATTATTCCCTGCTACTCTAAAAGGAGAAAAATTAAAATGGTTCATGAGACTAGGTGTTGGCACGATTCGAACCTGTAATGACATGAGGGAGGCCTTCCTCTTTAAGTATCAGGATTACTGTCGAACCAGGGATTTGAAGGATGATATTTTCAGAATTTCACAAAAGGAGCAGGAAAGCCTAGAAGACTATATGGAGTAATTTCACTACAATTTACAAAGGTCTAAGTTCAGTAACTTAGACCTGGAAATTCTAAAGATAATATTCTTAATAGGTATAAGAGATGATTATCTCGAGCATCTGAACCTATTGGGAAAAGGAGACATATCGCAAGAACCGCTTGACGAAATAATGAAGCATTTCCTATGTAGCCCAAGAGGATCGGTCAAAGGAAAACGTTCAGTTCAGGACCCTTCAGTCTGGATACAAAAGTCCACGAGTGGAGGAGTAACCAGAGCAGAGATCTCAAAGTCACTATGGTACAGGTTAGGAAAGTGTTAGTTTCAATCTATTCATACTGCCATCAGTGATCAAAACTGCTCTTTTGCATTTGCATATTAGGTGTCTCATACTGAATAAATTTCACCATTCCGCTAGGTCATGGATTCATTGATGGCAGTAATTTTTATCAGTTTTCCCTCATGAGGTACTTGTTGATTTTCCTTTCTATGGTCTTTATTCATTAGTCACTTTTATTCTCAAAATCATATCAGTAGGTCATAGGATGGGTCTCATTAGTTTCTAGGGTCTCACCATGGTCAAATTAATGAGTCAAATGTCAATAATATCAGCAAGGTCATGAGGAAGCCAATAAGCTCAAAGTCACAGCACCAGGAAGAATTAGAGAGACATTTTATTCAGTTTGATGTAATTTTCACCTCAAAACCATGTTTGGAGGTGAAAACATGATATTTCACCTTTTTTATTATTCATTCTATATCATCATGTGTAATAAGTCACAATTCAAAAGCTGTTATCTCCACAAAGTGATGTCCCTGCCTTCAGAGAGTTTTACGCAGCATGTTCATCACCAAATCATCTTCCAAGTAGATCCATCAGAAACAACCCAGAAAGAGCTTTCCAACGGTATACTACACTCTCAAAACTGATTTCTGGATTGAATTTTATGCTTAAGTGAAGTAAAAGCCCTTATATCCTCATATACCCCCTATTTTCCCATTTTTTCCCTTAAACTTTATGCTTAAAGTTTCATATTTTCCTTATAAAATTCCTTTTTCCTCTTTCCGATTATAAAATCGCATTATAAGTCATTTAAATAAATATGCGATTTAGTTTGTAACCACTTCCCCTCCATGCCTTAGGACTTTATAATAAATAGTTTTATATTATAAAGTCCCACCGTATAAACCACTTCCCCTTTCCATACCCCTTAAACTTTATAACAAAATTTTAAGTATTACATTATAATATTCTGCCGCAACCACTTCCCCACCATGCATTATGATGAAACTTTATTATAAAGTCTTATATTATAAACCCCCCATCGCAATCGCAAACCTTTTCTAATCGCAACGTTTAAATGACATGCCCCGATTACTCCAATCACTCGAAACTCCGATGCGATTGATCACATCCCTCCTTCCGATCATCCGATCACACCTTCCCCTTCCGATCTCCCGATCGCACAAAACTCCGATTGTGATCAATTGCAAGTCCCTTCTCCGATCCTTCGATTGTAACAACCCCCAGTTGATCCGGTGCCATTGATCTCTTCCCGCTGATCCGACGGCTCAAATTCAATCGGGCCATCGGCATCGGCATTTCCATTTGTGTTGCACTCTGCTCCCCTCCGATGTTGCGATTGCGATTATGCGGGCCCCACCATACGGTACTTCCAACCATATATATTATAAAGGGCCTTCCCCTTTGTAAATGTGAAATTTTTTATATTTCATTTTGTACAAAGGTTTTTCCCATTTCCCCTTCTCCAATCACAACGGAAGTTTTGGTTTCAACACTCCATTATATATCCCGCTCCCACTTCGATTCTGATTGCGATTTCCCTCATTCCACCATCGCATCGCATATTTTAAATTGTTTCATTTTATGTCACTCCCGAGCACGATTGTGATTGCGATTATAATGGCACCATATTATATGTCCTATCCCTTCCACCCATCCATTCCGATTGCGATTTTCATATGATTACCGCCCATTTGCCTTCCCATTTCCCACTTGAAATTAATTTTTCCCTTCACAAAAGGCATAAATTCATTTTATCAGCATTTATTCAAAGTCAGAAAATAAAGAAATATTGGAAAGCAAAGGAAACAGTCAAAAGGTCGAGAAAGCTTAAAATAAAATAGAGATATCTACAACAGCAAAGAAATAGGATCAGATTGCCTATTTTTTCCTCGGTAACGATTCAAAGGAATTTTCGCTACAGGTTTTGCCTCTCCATTGGTTATCAATGAATTTCAAGTGGAATAATGTAACGCAACTCTTCCTTTCAGAATGATTATTGGCTCTTGTTTTCTATCTTTAGTTTTTTGTTCTTTAGCTGTTAGAACAGCTCCTCTTTTCACGGATCTATGGTTCCACAGTTCAGTTTATTTATTGTAATTATAAATCATTTGAGGGGGCCCAGAGTCTGAGAATTCAAGTGTGGAAGAACATTTTTTGTGCTCCATTGTACAATTTGATAGGGATTAATAAAAGATGTAGCTCTGATTTGTGGGATCCATGTGGCATGAGAGTTAGCATTTTTTTTCTCCTTTGTTTCATATGTGAATTGTTATGTGTTCCATCCATCCAATAAACATTTCCTTTTGAATGATTTCAGGATAGAAAGGTAGAATCCATTTTATATGCTCTGCCTTGGGAAATCATTCATGCCTTTGTATTTTTCTTCTGTTTGAAAAGAATCCATTTACTGTGCCCTTTTCAGCTCCGCACCAGTGTTTCCATCCCATCCTCATTAAATTTTAATTGCTAATTTTCCTGCCTATCTTGCCCCATGAAATACCCTGTGTCCTGATTTAATTCTCGGTTTCAACTGTCCCTTTATATCCCACACGTCCCTGAAAAATTCATTCATTTTATTAAACCTTTTTCCCATCATTTTATCTAGCCTAATATCAGTCCATTTCTTGTGTTCCATTGAATATTCTTTCACAGAGAGAGCCCTCTCCTGTCCTTGTAGGGCTAGCTACAAGGTTGAGCGTGGTTTGATGTTACCCTAGATTCTACCTTTTTCAGCCTGAGGTAGATTTAGGCTATAACATAGTGGCGACCATACTGGGGAAAGAAAAGTTTGTTGTTTTCTTTATAAATTACATACGGAGCCTGAAGTTAGCCAGGTAGCCTTCGAAATGCTCTTGCTTTGCATTAGCGAAAGTAGATGAATGCTGCTTCAGTCAATCTCTGGTCTAGTTTATGAACTGAACATCTAGTTACCTCAGTAAAATGTAATCAAGTTCAGATCTGATTTTTGATGGTGGACAACAATCAGAAACCACAAGGCTAAAATCATTCACCTGACAACTCTAAATTAGTTTCGAGATTAGATCCAAGGACTCCACTGGAGGATGAACCCGACCAACAGAAACATGAAAGGAAAATATGAAAATATCAAGTATTCAAGTTGGAATTTCGTCCAAGACATTTTGTTCTTTGTCATAAATTATTTCTTCTCTTTTCCTGAGAATGTCAAGAACGCTTTGCAAAGTATATTGTATTTGAGAAAATATCCTCGTCCTGCATTTGATTCCTTCCCTTTGAAGATTGTGAATACCAAAGATTTGCATGCTTTTGAGCTTGATCAAAACCTTTCTTCTGAATCTTGTGATGACCATCTTCAAACTGATGAGCCTCAAGAGACCAAGATTGATTCTACAGCATTTGTACATACCCCTATACCTTGTAAAATTCCAGATCGATACAAGCCTCTGATTTTACCTTTTGTACTCCATGCTTTCCCTGCAAATTATTACCTTTATTTGCCAAGGTTTGATGGTGAATGTAACAATGTCAACGCTGAGCAACATGTGCAGAATTTTGAGACTTTCCTAGACCTTTTTGAGGTTGATGAAGAAGATGTTAGTATTAGGATTTTTGCTCTTTCTTTGCAAGGCAAAGTCAAGAGTTGGTTCAAAAACTTGCCTAATGCGAACATCTCAGAATTCCAGCAGTTCATCATAGTTTTCCTCGACAGGTGGGTGGTTAGACAGAACCCTTTCTTGATTATAGAAGAGTATAAACAGCTGAAAAGACTGCCAGGGGAGACAGTACAACAGTTTTCTGCCAGATTTAACCAAGTTTATTATTCGATGCCAGCTAATATAAGACTTCCTCCTGGATCTTCTCTCTTACATTACCCGGGTGCTTTTGATCCAGAAATGGAGTTTCAGCTGAGAGAAAGGAATATTGCAACACTTGAAGAGGTGCAGAATAGTGCAGTAGATGTGGAGGCTCATTTTCTGATCTGAAGGGAAAAGTTGAAGGAAGAAGAGATGAAAAACATAGATCCGAAGAAATCGACATCTCTAGAGGTAAAGCTTGACATTTTGGTAAGCGCAGTGGAAGAGATGATGCAGAGGATCATCGCAAGGAATGAGTATAATGTTGAAGCCCATGGCTCGTTGATTGAATAAGAACAAGTTGTTGATCCAAAACATTTTGTTTCTTATTCCAGTTGTCATAATGATAGTTTTGTAGATCATCATGGAGAAGAGAGATCTATTGATTTGATAAGTATGCTTTATGATGTGTTTTATACTGATGATTTTCCTCAGTTTGATCAGTATGATGATGATTATGTTCTCCAAACAAAACCCAATCTTGCAGCCAAATCAACTGCTGATTTGTGGGAGGGAGTTCCGTTTCAAAATCTTGAAAATAGTAATCATCCGATGCATATCATCTAGGACAGTGATGAGGAAAGTCTGGAAAATTGGGAAGTAAGTGAAAGATTTTTTCCTCTTTGTTTCACTTCAATTCAATTCATCAAAGATAACTTTCATGCAATTAGAAATCAACAATCTCTCAGTTTTAATGTTGAGGTTGAGACAAATAGTGAAATTCTTGAGCAAGTTGTTTATGAGAAATCTTCCCCTGAAACGACTGATGAAATCATCTACAATATAAAACCCTCCCCAGCTCTAGATTTGTAGCCACTAAATGCAATTGAAGGTCAGATTATAGATGAAGGATTGGAAGCTGAAACATATGATATAATGATGCAAGAGGATTCTATACCCTTATGTTTCAAAGCATTTCAGTTTATAAAGAATAATTTTCATAATATCTCTAAAGAAAGGGATGAGCAGTCTATTGAGTGTCATGCAATCTCATTAAAATCAGTAGATACGTTGCAGCAGTATTTTAAAGTTTTCTATGATCCTATTGCTCATGTGTTGGATGATGTTTGTTGTAAAAGTCCTTCTCCATTGGCTAACCATGTGCTAGAAAAGAATGTTGACAATAATTTTATTCGAAAGTCGACTTCATTGTCTTGTTCATCAGATGTTTCATTACAAAGCCCATATCAAGATTTGCAGTCATATAAGGAGACTAATGAAGAAGATTTTTGTTTTGTTCCTAATCATCAAGAGGGATTGGTTATTCACAAAGTTCATGATCCTTTTGACAGCCTGCTGTAGTCATCAGAAAGAGACAGCTCAGAGGTTAGGAAAAGTCTAAGATCAAGGTATGGAGATTACCTGGACTAGAGCAGTGATGTATTAAGGGAAATCAATAGGTATTCTTATGAAGATCCTTTCACAGTATTCTTGAGGTCATCCGGTCAACTTAGAATTTGCAAATTTATCAAAATTCAACCTGATTCTAAGCTTCCATCAGAGTTTCCTTTTAGCTCTTCTCTCTACTTTCTCATTAGAAAGCACCTGGGGAGAATTCAAATAGCAGCCAAGATGCTTACATGGTTGCATTGGTTGTTCCATTTCACTTGATCAGGTGGTGAATGCAACAATTAGAGTAGGTTTGATGAATAAGCTCAATTATGAGCATTTTTCGAGTTTTTCAATTGTGTTTTAGTCATGCCTTAACTCAGTTTGGTTTTATTATGATTATCAGTCTTAGTCTTAAGTCAGAGTCAGTCTGCATAATGTTAGTTTTAGTGTTTTTTACTCCATTTCCCAATGGAAAATGGCACTACCTACTCTCCCAGAGATCTGCCGTAATTGGCACCTCCAAGGAGCTACCATCCCCATTGGAGCCAATGTTAGTGTCAGTCTAGTCATACTGCCATCAGTGATCAAAACTGCTCTTTTGCATTTTCATATTAGGTGTCTCATACTGAACAAATTTCACCATTCCGCTAGGTCATGGATTCATTGATGGTATTAATTTTTATTAGTTGTCCCTCATGAGGTACTTCCTGATTTTCCTTTCTATGGTCTTTAGTCATTAGTCACTTTTACTCTCAAAATCATATTAGTAGGTCATAGGATGGGTCTCATTAGTTTCTAGGGTCTCACCATGGTCAAATTAATGAGTCAAATGTCAATAATATCAGAAAGGTCATGAGGAAGCCAATAAGCTCAAAGTCACAGCACGAGGAAGAATCAGAGAGACATTTTATTCAGTTTGATGTAATTTTCGCCTCAAAACCATGTTTTGAGGTGAAAACATGATATTTCACCTTTTTTATTATTCATTCTATATCATCATGTGTAATAAGTCACAATTCAGAAGCTGTTATCTCCACAAAGTAATGTCCCTGCCTTCAGAGAGTTTTCCACAGCATTTTCAGTGCCAAATCATCTTCCAAGTAGATCCATTAGAAAGAGCCCGGAAAGAGCTTTCCGACGGTATACTACACTCTCAAAACTGATTTTTGGATTGAATTTTATGCTTAAGTGAAGTAAAAGCCCTTATATCCTCATATACCCCCTATTTTCCCATTTTTTCCCTTAAAATTTATGTTTAAAGTTTCATATTTTCCTTATAAAATTCCTTTTTCCTATTTCTGATTATAAAATTGCATTATAAGTCATTTAAATAAATATGTGATTTGGTTTGCAACCACTTCCCCTCCATGCCTTAGGACTTTATAATAAATAGTTTTATATTATAAAGTCTCACCGTATAAACCACTTCCCCTTTCCATACCCCTTAAACTTTATAACAAAAGTTTAAGTCTTACATTATAATATTCCGCCGCAACCACTTCCCACCATGCGTTATGATGAAACTTTATTATAAAGTCTTATATTATAAACCCCCCATCGCAATCGCAAACCTTTTCAAATCGCAACGTTTAAATGACACGCTCTGATAACTCCAATCGCTCGAAACTCTGATGTGATTGATCGCATCCCTCCTTCTGATCACCCAATCGCACCTTCCCCTTCAGATCTCCCGATCACACAAAATTCCGATTGTGATCAATCGCAAGTCCCTTCCCCGATCCTTCGATTGTAACAACCCCCAATTGATCTGGCGCCATTGATCTCTTCCCGCTGATCCGACGACTCAAATTCAATTGGGCCATCGGCATCAAAATTTCCATTTGTGTTGCACTACGCTCCCCTCTGATGTTGCGATTGCGATTATGTGGGCCCCATAATACGGTACTTCCGCCCATATATATTATAAAGGGCCTTCCCCTTTGTAAATGTGAAATTTTTTATATTTCATTTTGAACAAAGGTTTTTCCCATTCCCCCTTCTCCAATCGCATCGGAAGTTTTGGTTTCTACACTCCATTATGTATCCCGCTCCCACTCCGATTCCGATTGCGATTGCCCTCATTCCACCATCGCATCGCATATTTTAAATTGTTTCATTTTATGTCACTCCCGAGCTCGATTGCGATTGCGATTATAATGGCGCCATATTATATGTCCTATCCCTTCCGCCTGTCCATTCCGATTGCGATTTTCATATGATTACCACCCATTTCCCTTCCCTTTTCCCACTTGAAATACATTTTTCCCTTCACGAAAGGCATAAATTCATTTTATTAGCATTTATTCAAAGTTCGAAAATAAAGAAATAATGGAAAGCAAAGGAAACAGTCAAAAGGCCGAGAAAGCTTAAAATAAAATAGAGATATCTACAACAGCAAAGAAATGGTATCGGATTGCCTATTTTTCCCTCAGTAACGATTCAAAGGAATTTTCGCTACAGGTTTTTCCTCTCCATTGGTTATCAGCGAATTTCAAGTGGAATAATGTAACACAGCTCTTCCTTTCGGAAAGATTATTGACTCTTGTTTTCTATCTTTAGTTTTCTATTCTTCAACTGTTAGAACAGCTCCTCTTTTCACGGATCTATGGTTCCACAGTTTCGTTTATTTATTGTAATTATAAATCATTTGACGGGGGCCAGAGTCTAAGAATTCAAGTGTGGAAGAACATTTTTTGCACTCCATTGTACAGTTTGACAGGGATTAATAAAAGATGCAGCTCTGATTTCTGGGATCCATGTGGCATGAGAGTTAGCATTTTTTTTCTCCTTTGTTTCATATGTGAATTGTTACGTGTTCCATCCATCCAATAAAAATTTCCTTTTGAGTGCTTTCAAGATAGAAAGGTAGAATCCATTTTATATGCTCTGCCTTGGGAAATCATTCGTGCCTCTGTATTTTTCTTCTATTTGAAAATAATCCATTTATTGTGCCCTTTTCAGCTCCGCACCAGTCTTTCCATGCCATCCTCATTAAATTTTAATTTCTAATTTTCCTTCCTATTTTGCCCCATGAAATACCCTATGTCCTGATTTAATTCCCGGTTTCAACTGTCCCTTTATATCCCACACGTCCCTGAAAAATTCATTCATTTTATTAAACCTTTTTCCCATCATTTTATCTAGCCTAATATCAATCCATTTATTATGTTCCATTGAATATTATTTCACAGAGAGAGCCCTCTCCTATCCTTGTAGGGCTAGCTACAAGGCTGAGCGTGGTTTGATGTTACCCTCGATTCTGCCTTTTTCAGCCTGAGGTAGATTTAGGCTATAATAGAAAGCACAAGTAGAAGCTGAAGCATCTTTAGAAATATTCTATCCTTGATGCAAAAATAAACATTTGGAAAGAGAATGTGGACTAAATAGTTTTAGTCTGTGCAATATCTGTGAGTTGGTGCATTCTACAAATCAGTGTCCTAAATTTACCAGACTGAATGTGGTACTTCAAGAAACAAGCAAGGATGTCCAATATTCTTATTTGATTGGAACAAAGAGACCATGGCAGCCATGACCTACAGGTATGCCTTCAGATTTTTCCTCTTTTTATCCTTGGAATAATTTTTATAATAGTCAGCAATATCCATGGCAATATCCTACTCCTTCCTCAACACAATTTCCTTCACCATGGAACCAGTGGTCGTCTCCTCCACTAATGCAATATCCTCGATCACAACCCAATTCTTGGGGTCAGAATAGGAGAAGTAATGGCCAAGGTCCAGTACCCCCTCCACTACCAATACAACAGCAGCAGTTACAACCGCCTTCCATTCAAAATCCTACACCTTTTTTCCAACCCCAATTATGTGTGCAACCTAACCCCAACCCAAATAATAAGGCAACCCAGAGCATGGATACTTCGGTTGCCCTACATACTTATCTTATTAGTACTCCTATTGGACTTAATGAGGTTCAGCTTCGATCAGGGAAAGTAATCAGACCTAAGAATACTCCCATTATTACCGAAGAATTTCAGTCACCTAAAAAGGATATGGGTGATTCTGAGGCAGTTGTTACACATGTAACAGCTGATACAACACCCACTGTTACACTTATAGTATCCAACTTAGGAGGATCTGCTGTTCCTACAATAGCCAATCCGAGCAAGGCTGGTGCATTTGTTATAGCTAACTTAGCTGTTAGCATTCAGAATCCTCCATACCCTCAACGATTAGCCAAAACTGGGCTGGTCTCACAACCTGAATCTGAATTCCTCAAGAAGTGAAAAATTTGAATGTGTGAATTCCACCATTACAAGATCTTAAGGAAGTACCTAGCTATGCTAAAAAGGTGATGGATCTATGTGTCAAAAAGCCTGGAAAGAAACCTAAAGACCCTGCTACTATCCATGTCATCGGGAAATTGTCTGATCTCATGATTGATCAGCCTTTGTTGAATAAATATAATGACCAAGGGAACCCTACAGTGACTTTCCATATTGACACTCAACCTATAAAAATTACTTTGATTGATCTAGGGGCAACCATTAATGTCATGACTAAAGACCTCTTCATCTCCCTAGGACTTCATGGACTTAGACCTACACCCACAGCGTTTGAATTAGCAAGTAGGTCTCGTGTTAAGCCCAAGGAAATGATAGAAGATGTGGTTATCACTGTGGCTTCTTGAAATTATCCGACTGATTTTCTCATTTTACAAACCAAATCCAACTTGGGGGGTCATCCTTTAATCTTGGGAAGACCATGGCTGGCCACTACATACGCATATATCGGATATAATCCTGGTTCTATGGTGATCTCAGATGGATAGGCCACTCAGAACCTGAATCTTTATCCCCCAGAAAAATCTCATATGGATTTGAGAAGTCCCTAGTGGGATGAATTTGCACTTGAATCTGATCTTTCCTTACCTCTTCTCACGCTTGGAAAAGCACAATACTTTAAGGATGAAACAAACAACGATATCATTAATGGTTTTATTAGTAATTCAATCTCTATCGCCTCCATTAGAGATCTGGGGGAAAAATATGATGTAGATGATGCAATTATTGAACATTTGAAAACCACTCTGCATACTATCAACAGTCCTATTGAAATATAACCTGGGAAAATTTTAAACATCAATCCTAACCTGACTTCTAAAAAAAACAGATTGCTGATACAATTGTTACAGAAATGTAAAAAGTCATTTTCATGCAACTATACGGATATGAAAGGAATCCAACCTGGCCTATGCACTCACCACATTTACCTTAAAGAGGACTAAAAACCAGTTAGACAACCACAACACCGAATGAACCCCGCACTTAAGGAGATAGTGAAGGAAGAATTGCAGAAAATCCTTGACGCTAATTTCATCTACCCCATTTCTGACAGCTAGCAGCTGTCTCTGCTTGTCATAGTTCTGAAAAAGAATGAAAAATGGAGAGTCTGTGTTGAATATAGAGAGCTTAACAAGGCCACTCAGAAGGACCATTTTTCCTTACCATTCATTGATTAGGTCTTGCATACCCTCTCTAGAAAAAAATTATTTTCATTCCTAGATGCGTTTAGTGACTATAATGAAATACATATTTCCCTAGAAGACCAAGACAAGACAACCTTCACTTTCCCATGCAGTACTTTTGAATACAGATTCCTTGCTTTTGGCACTCATTGAAGACAGTGGGGATTCATCATGAAGACTTGTGCACTCGAGATGGAATATAAATGGATTAACATCTCCAGGAAACAAGGGTTTCCTGTATAAATCTGGGAAAGTGCAGGAGGCACGGGAATTCAAACTTGAATTGGGATTCCAACAGAGTATAATGTCTATAAAATTTCTCTCTCCCTTAGGCAATGCACATGAGTGGCTTTTATACTCCCTCAAAGTAGTTTCGAATCACGAAATACTAATACGTGTCGTGGTTGAACTACCAGAGTAACCATCAACCCAGCCCGAAAATAGGGAATTTTTATATATATTTTTAATGATTTTAATGGCATACGCGGAAAAGTACATGTGGAATCACGTATACACGCGGAAAATTTTGGGCATACCCACGTATGGGAATTTTAACATTGTTTTTATGAATTTTGTTCAAGTCTGTGGGAATGGGTGCCCAAGGCCATAAAGGCAATCATGAATCATATGAAGGTGAAAAATGATGCTATAACAGTAATGCACCAGAAACCTTTCAGAAGGAAATATTGGGTATTTTTTCTGATCTTTTGAATGAATGCCTTGAAATATTCATGGATGATTTTACACCCTAAGGGGATGCCTTTGAGACAACATTAGCTATCTTGGAAAAAGTGTTGGAACATTGTGAACAAACTAATGTTGCTCTAAGCATGGAGAAATGTAGCATGATGATGATTGAGGGAATTGTGCTAGGAAATTTCATTTTTGCAAATGGAATCAAGGTAGATGCTGCAAAAATTGAGGTAATATCGAAAATCCTGACCCCTAAGACTCCAAAAGAGGTACGTCATTTTTTGGGACATGTAGGATACTATAGGAGATTTATAGAGAAATTTTCTAATATTGCATCTCCTCTATTTTCATTACTCATGAAAGATGTGGAATTTGTATGGATAGGAAAGTGTGAGTAGGTCTTCCTAAAGTTAAAAAAATGTGTAACAACACTAGCTGTTTTATGAGGACCAAACAGGGAATTTCCATTTCATATTGCTACAGATGCATCTGACATAGTTTTGGGTGCTTCTCTCGAGCAACTGGAGGAGAAGAAACCTTATGCCATTTATTACATATGTAAGAACGTAAATCTAGCATAACTCAACTACACTGTTACTGAGAAGGAATTCCTAGCAGTAGTGCATGCTATCAACAAATTTTGGCACTACATCATCGGGTATCAAGTATTTGTACACACTAACCATGCTGCAATTCGATTTTTGATGAAAAAACCTATTACTAATGGTAGAGTTACATGAAGGTTATTTCTGTTACAATAATTTGATATTACTATTCTAGATAAACCCAAAAAAGATAATGTAGTTGTTGATTTTCTTTCTAGATTAGCTATAAGTGATGACTTCACTGCCACTGAGGATTATTTTCCAGATGAATATATTTTTTTCCATCTCTACTCACTCACCATGGTATGCAAATATAGCCAATTACCTTGCTACAGGAAAATTCCCGCACCAATTGTCTTCCAAGGAAACAAGGAAGATTATACAACAGAGTGCTACCTACTCCTGGATAAAGGTCAATCTCTATCACACCGGGCCGGATTTTTAGATTAGGCGATGTGTTAGAGAAGATGAGGTATTTGAGATCTCAAAGGCTTGTCATGAGGAACCCTGTGGAGGGCACTTCGGTGACAAAAAGACATGATATAAAGTACTCTCAACAGGGTACTACTGGCCAAGTATATTCCAGGGTGCCGAGAAGTTTGTGAAACGATGTGATAGTTTCCAAAGGATGGGCAAACCTCTGAAATCAGATGAGATGTCGTTATAGCCTCAGATAATGATAGAAACATTTGAGAAATGGGGCCTAGAATTTGTGGGGCCAATTAATCCTTCATTGCAGCAAAAATCATACATATTGGTCTGCAACGATTATGTCACAAAGTGGGTTGAAGAAAAAGCACTAATTAGAGCAACAGAGCAGGCCGTTTCAGACTTCCTGTTTGAAGATAAAATTTTGTTAGCTTTAGGATACTCAGAGGGATAGTGACATATGGGGGGCCTCAGTTCACATATCATTTGATCAAGAAGATGGTTGAAAAGTATGGAATTCATCATGGAATCACTTCACAATATCACCCACAAGAAAATGTTCAAGTGGAAAGCACCAATAAAATCATTGAGGGAATCTTAACAAAGACAGTAGCCAGCCACTGAAGAAACTAGGTCGAGAAACTTCCAAAGGTATTGTGGAATTATAGGAAAACATGGAGGAATACTACATGCTTCTCACAATATGAATTGGTGTATGGTAGGAATCCTCTATTCCCCATAGAGTTTGAAACAAAAACATTAAGAATAGCATTGCAGGTGGATCTGGACTTAAGTACGACATAGATACAAATTTTGAACCAACTCAATGAGTTGGAAGAGAAACGACTGGCTACTATTCAACAGACAGAGATCATTCAGCAGCAAAGAGCTAGATGGAGTGATGGGTTTATTAAGAAGAAAAAGTTCTAGAAAGGAGATTGGCCTATTTTGTATGGTTCAAGGTTCAAGGATTTCAAAGGCAAGCTCTTCACCAAATGGCTAGGTCCTTACAAAGTGGACACAGTCTTCGACAATGGGACTGTACATTTGGTCACCATCAATAGTGCTAAGACACTGTTACTGGTTAATGGGCACTGTCTAAGGTTATATCATCAACCTGCTTCGAAGGAATCATTTGTTAACATTGTCGCAGACTATGATCTTCATGTTACAGCAGCAGGGGAATATTCTCCTATGCAGCCTGAAAATTGAAATTCCAATAAGTGTAGCAGCTGAAAACCACCCTTGTGGCAGTTGTTACACATGTTTAAATATGTTTGTGTGTGTGTGTGTGTGTGTGTGTGTGTGTGTGTGTGTGTGTCTGTGTGTAAAAAAAAAAAATGAAAATAAAATAGAAATAATAAATCTAACCATGAAAACCTCTTTCTGGGGCGCAACCAGATAGTTTGTAATAGCTGAAAACCACTCCTGCAGTGGTTGTTACACCCATACATTTTTTTATTTCTGAAACATCATCTTTCCTTCCTGATCCATTTTCTAAGATGATGGTATTAATTTTATTTTCTTTCTATACCAATTTCTCCTAATTATTATGTTTTTTTGAAGAATAATCTAAAGGTTGTCTTGGTTGTTACACATGTAACAACCGACAGCCATGAACATTGTTTCTCATGTTTCATCCCATAAAAATAATAATTGTGCCAGCCAAACACAACAACACGAGAACTGCAAGCAGTACGCCACCAATTTGAAATCTTCCTCCACGTCACCTCAGGTATTTCATTCAAAAGGTAATTTCATCATTTATGATTGGGCGATTTTTGGCAGAAGTAATGACGTTCCCGTGAGGGCCGTGGGTAGCTATCACCATTAAGGCAGGGGAGGGGATATATCTTGAAATCATTGAAAAAATCCGTAGTCATAAACCTCTATCAAATCCACATGCACCCAATTAATAGCACAATTTCCAATGATGACTAAATCTAGCTGGAAAGAGCATGTGTACTTAGAAGCCATTACTTTCCATAACGGGACATTTATGAAGAGTGGTGTGAGGTACAATTTGGTAATCCATAAAATCTACCATCTCCCATCAACCTCCTCGGTTGAAGCCTTGTATCCTCATTTCAAACTCGTCAATTGGGATAAGCAGAGACGTCGAGAAGAAGTGAGCAGTGCAGTGATATTATAGTGGGTTGAGCAGTATGAAGCAAATTCAGAAACAACAGTAGGATGGGTGGAGCAGTGGTCAGGCACGAGCATATTCTATGGACGACTTATAGAATTTTCCAAAATCCTACCATATATTCAGAGGCGCTGGATGGATTGAGTATTTCCAGAAGCTAGAAGGCTCGAACGAGGCTGTGGCAGTCGAATTTGCTCAGAATTTGCACAAAAATCAGACCCAAGTTTGGGGCCTACAAGTTGAGGTGACTGAAGAGGTAGTTTCTCGAGTAACTAAATTTCCTGTAGAGGGACAGAGGTGGTTTAATATGAAAATCAATGACCCCTCCTTTAAAGAAGACTTCCTAGAAGGAGAAGAAAAATTTCAGAAGAAAGGGAGAGGAATTGACAGGTTGTCACTCCCTCAGGCATGGGAATATGTCGCCTTGGGTTTAATCAAATATATCACTTGTGACGAAAGATCTACGATAGTGTTTAACTATCACTTCCCTCTACTTAATCACCTTCAGCACCATGAAAATACTAATCTTCCATTCTACTTATTATGGAACATCAAGCATATAGAAGCAACAGTAAAGACATAAGCACACCCAGAAGCATGTGTGACCAATCACAAACTCATCAAATTAATCATGTTTTATGCCCTAGGCTAGCAAGGAAATACCTAGGAAGAATTCAAGCGAAAGAGGTCGAGGACAAGCTGGGGGAAATAGACCATGACTTGAGGAGGAATTTAGGCAGAAGCGAAAACCCAGACTCGGCTTGCCAAAGTTAGAATTGAGAACGAACCTACTGATGAACCACTTGGGGATAGATGACCAAAACAAAGGGTCAAATTCAGCATACCCATAGAACCTTTGCCTCCAGCCGGAAAGAAGACAAAAGCAAAAGTATCAGGAGAAGAAAGGCAACCCTCCTCATCAGGTAAGGATGAAACTCATGTCCTGTTTTTAGAACTTGAAAATCTAAGAAAGGAAAATGAAGAATTGAAGCGAAGATTATCTGAAGGGAAGGAAATCTTGGTTTCTGTATGCACGACATGTTTTCAAGAACTAACAATAGCAGGATATAAGTTATGTGGGGAAAACATCAACCCAATGGAAACAGAAACAGAACGACAGAAGGCTATTACACAAGAACTTGCTAAGGATACTGTTGTTACATAAGAACAAGTTGTTAAAGCAGATCCCCCTCTAATAATTTACCTAGAGGCCGATACACAAGAACCTTTGGAGGCCACTTCTATTGTAGAAGAAACAACAATGGAAACAGAGGCTACTCTAGGTGCAAACGCAGGGGCTGATACACAAGAACCCACCGAGGAAGCTGTTGTTACACAAGAACTAGTAGCAGAGGTGGAATAACCCCATTCAACAGAGGCTGTTACACCCATTATTGATGTTGATATTGAATGTAGAAGAACGTCGGGTCCCATCTTGGGATGGAGTTCTGAGAAAATCTTGTCAATCTCTGAATTATAGAAGTGGAAATAGGAAGCAACCTCCCTTCAGGAGGGGATGATTTCTCTAAAAGAACATCGGACAGAGATAGACACCCTACATGAAATATGGATGAAAGAAGAGTTTAATAAAGGATGGGAGAATTATAAGAAAAAGGAATTCTTGAAGATGTAGGAGGAACAATTGTTGCTGTTACAGCAGCAGGTTTGGGATCCTACCATAGATAAGCAAAAACTTCATGATATTGCCTTCAATTTGTTAGGGTGTAGGCAGCCTTTCCCATCCTATCCTATTTTTCTATGGGAATGTTACTTCTTGTTCCAGATGAAAGTTGTTATGGAGGAAAACCCATATTTATGTTCTTCCACTCGCACATTTTTAGATGTTTTTCGTGTCTCCGATTTTCATGAGCAAAGCTTGCTGTGTGATTTATTCTTACACAATATCATTTTGAACATGTGAGTATGTGAATGGTTGTGATGGTATTCTCCTATATGGGGGATCTGCAATTTCTATCCTTTGTGTCCTTCATAAAGAATCAAATTGAATGGCATTTGGCCATCAAATCTATGGATGTTTATGAGGAGAAGATGGCATTATGGGTTTGGGGCAGAAGCAAGATAGGCCACCGAGTTAAGGCGAGAATTCAAGAGAATGTTGAGTAGTCCTGGGATAATGGAACCAGCTGCCACTTACAAAAGAAGGATTGTGAACTTCTGCCTCAATCAGTTATCAATTATGAAGAGTCGAGCCTTGACTGGGTGCTTGAAAGGCACGAAAGCCAGTAGTGCTGAGCTACTGAAGGGGGGCCCATTTGCATTCTATAATTTTGTGGTGGCTATTACACATGTACCATTTTATGCACAGATAGTACAATCCCTTGGTGCTTTGTGGCTCAGATTGAGATTCAATTTTCATTTGATATGGCTGCCAATTGAGGATTATAAGAGTAATTATGAATTGAGAAAGTATGAATCAGAGTCTTGGGTATGGAAGCTAAATCCCAATCAGGGGTATAGGTCTGCAAATGAAGATACATCTGGTGCTTGTGATCTCACTGACCTGCACCGGAGATATTCCCATGAGAGATGAGTTTGCATGAGGGAATGCAAGTGTTTTAGTTGGGGGGGGGATGTTGGGTGCCAGTTTTGCACACTTTTCTTACATTTGTTTTCCCTATGTTTCCTCATGACTATAACCAATGGGACTATCTTTGCCTCTTTTCCCTACCTTTCTATCCTAACTTGTGTTGTTTCACCTTATTTTCATTACTCTTCCATTTCATCAATTATTATGATATATCATACATTTTTTATGACTAATTGAGGATGAATGTTTGGAGAGGATCTATGGTATTTGTGTTGTCTTTCCAGATGTCATTTGTAGCACAAAAGATCCCGAACATGAGGCATACAGGAGCAGTTAAGGGTGTGTTGTTACAAAAAAAAATTACACCATGATGTTGTTACACTTTGCTGTTACAAACCCACTGGCGAACTGTTGTTATAGTTGTACCGCTGACTAGATCTCGTCAACTCCTATTGTTGACCTGTCCTTTAGTTGTTACACTACAGCTATGGTTTATCATGATAGTTGTAGAAGTTATTAAGAATTGTATTTTTGGATAATAGCCTCTAGGAGGTTTTGATTGTAATCTATTATTTTCCAGTCAGACTTTTATTAAGAAGTGGTTATAACCATATGTATTCTAGTTTTATCAGCATGAGAATCATAAGATTCTCATGAATAATCTATCCCTTGTTTTTCTAAGATGTAACCACTATATAGTTCTCGGCCCTTGAGGTGGAAAGGTTAGCAGAGAACAACATTATTTTGGCTCTGTAATTTTTCCCATATTAATACAGATTATCATGTCATTGTTGTTACATGCATTATTCGATTTAGTTCCCATTAAGTTCTTGCTCTAGTTGTGCCCTGTTAGGGAGGAAGGGCCCTCCTTCTTAGCATGGATTGCAGTGATTAAGGTAGTTGTGTATATGTGTTTTTATTTTGGTTTATGTATCAGTAGAGGTGATGTTGCTGTTGTTTCAGCTGTGAATATATTCGCTACAATTTCAATATTTTGTATGTTGTTACACATAAGAGATTAGAGACACAAACTGGATAATTGTTGTGTGGTGCGCTATAAAAGATTAATTGAAGTGTGATTACAGTATTGTAGATTATTTTATTTCTGCATGAGTGATTTACCTCCAACATTTACTTCAGCAAAGGTTTCTTTTAATTGGAATTGCTTCTGGTTGGGTGTATCGGCACAGGCAATGCAACTATCATTGAAATAAAAGACTCCTTGGATTGATAATTTATGTGTATTGTTTTAGTCACTCAATAGTGATTAAGACAACCCAATAGCCTCCTTAGGGCAAAGTGCTTCCATTGCACTTTAACGTGGACAATTTCTCAATTATAGAGTAAAATTTCCCTCATGTCTAAAATTTGCAGAGGCTCAACCTAGAACTCACCTTGTCATTTGACTTGTATCACATTCCAATCAATTATCTAAGGTTGGTCAAGAATATATTTATTTAAAACTGATACATGAAATACATTATGAAATTTTATGTGGGCCGATAGTGCTAGCTAGTAAGCCATTAGTCCTACTATGGATAGTATTTCAAATGGCCCATACAACCTTAGTGCTAATTTAGAATAATTTATGAGCCTCTGAGTGCTCTTCTTTGGTATTACTTTGACATAAATATGTTCTCACACTTTGTATTTATTATGAATTATTTTCTCATATATGCATATTTTTTTCCTGACGATTTGTTTTAAACTTTCCTCTTACCTTTCTAATCGCCTACTCTATATCTCTTAAGTGATAAGGTAGCAAGGACAGTGTGTTCTCTGGTTTACTCCAACTCAATGGAGTGTGAAATTTTCGTCCATAAAGGACTTCAAAAGGACAATTTTTAAGAAATTCTTGATAACTATTATTATATGTGAATTCAACTAGATGTAAGTAATCCTCCCACTTAGTGGGTTGATCCATTTCATACATGCGAAGCATGTCTTCCAGGATCTGGTTGGTTCTTTTAGTATGCTTATTGGTTTGGGGATGCTAATTAGTACTAAAATTTAATTTTGTCCCTAGTCCTATGAAAAGTTCCTTCCAAAATTTTGATGTGAATTTTTCACCTTTGTCATAAATGAAAATTTTTGGTATCCCGTGAAGTTTGGGTATTTCCTTCATAGAAATTTTAGATACGTGAACAACATTGAATGTTGATTGCATTAGTATAAAATGATATTTCTTAATCAATTTATCAACTACAACCATGATCATAATCATGTTGTCTTCTAGTTATGGGTAACCCTATAGTAAAATATGAGATATTTTCCCATTTCCACTCAGGAATAGGCAAGGGATTTAGTAACCCAACAATATGTTGGTGCTCCACCCTACCTTTTTTACATTTTAGACATTTTTCTAAATAGTTATCCACCTTTACTTTCATCCCTCGCCAATAATATCCTTTTCTAAGTGTTGTGATAAGTTTTTGGTAGCCTAGATGAGCTAAAAAAGGCTCCATATGATGTTCATGTAGGATTATTTGTTTTATTGTAAATTGGGGATATAATTGCTTTTTTTGAAAGTCAATAAACCATCACAATTCAGAGCATATTTTGATTCTTCTACTCAATCAATATCATTTAACAATTTTTCTTACTTTTGTTTATATTATTGATCTTCTAAGGCTACAACCTTGATTTTTTCAATAAGATTTGTTTTAACACTACTAGTAGATATTCCGAAAATCTAATTTAAACTTCTACAATGCATTTGCAATTTTGTTCACTTTCCCTTGATGTGTTTTATTTCAAAATTGAACTCACTAAGGAATGCCATCGACCTTTCTTGCCTTGCATTTAAATATTGTTGGCTAAAGAAATGTTTCAAGCTAATATTATAACTTACTAAAGTAATTTTATTTCCCACAAGGTAGTGCCAACACATTCTTAATGAATGAATTACTACAACTAATTCTAGGTCATACACAACATAATTATTTTCATGTTCTTTTAGTTTTTTTGAT
The DNA here is from genome assembly GCA_034641835.2 of Pinus albicaulis. Lineage (NCBI taxonomy): Eukaryota > Viridiplantae > Streptophyta > Pinopsida > Pinales > Pinaceae > Pinus > Pinus albicaulis. The sequence continues at coordinate 197,675,383 of CM076583.1, read as the reverse complement.
TCATAAGCTTACATGGTTATCTTCCATTAACACTCAACCTAATACCCTAAAAAATTATTTGTGCACATTATATAATCCTTATTGGAATCAATAATATTAAGTATGGGAGCTAGAATCTGTAAATATCTCAACCAATCAAAGATTTCTTGACACCTTTCGATCTAGTTAAATTTAACACCTTTCTTCTATATGGATGTTATGGGATAGGCCAATTTAGAGAAACCTTCAATGAATATATGGTGATAACATGCAATTCTCATAAATTATTTGATGTTATCTACTTCATTAGGAACATGCCAACTAAGAATTTCCTGATCTTTTCACGGTCTAGCATGATTTCTTCTTTGGATATTACATGCCCCAAATATTGAATCTGGTCTTGATAAAACTCACAATTACTAAATCTGGCATATAGTTCATGCTCTTTGAGTGTTTACAACACTATTTTTAAGTGTTCATGATATTCTGGTGTCTCAAATTAAACTAGAATGTTATCAATGGAGATTAATACAAATTTATCTAAGTATGGCTAAAAAAATTATTCATTAGAGACATAAATGTGGTTGGGGCTTTTGTGAGTTGGAAAGGAAGCAAAATGAACTAATAATGGAAATATTTGGTTCTAAAATTAGTGTTATGAATATCATCATTTTTAATTTTTATTTTATGGTGACTAGATCTCAAGTCTATCTTAGAGAAGAATGCTACTCCCCTTACCTAAACAAATAGATAATCAATTCTAGGTAATGGGTATTTATTTTGTATTGTCAACTTGTTCAATTGTCTATAATAAATACATAATATAAGTGTATGAACCTTATTCCTTACAAAAAGTATTGTTTCTCTCCAAGGTGAGACGCATGGTCAGACATATATATTGTCCAAAAATTCCTAAAGTTACAACTTCAAGTTAGTCAACTCTCGAACACTCATCCTATAAGGTTCCATTGATATTGGTTTTTCTCTACGTACCAATTCAATGGTAAAATCAATATATATTTTTGGTGGAAACCCTAGAATTTAATTTAGAAAACCATCCTTGAATTCATGCGCCATTGAAGGTCGTCCAAAGTATTATTTTTAGTTTCTTGTGTTTAATAGCCCACCTTTATTGAAAAAAATTTACACCCGTTCCTTATACATTTTTTTCATTGCAAGGCTGATATCAGTGTTATCGAGATTGGTATGGGTATGAATCTAATGGTTTATATTAATCCATCATCATTGGTACATGTGACAGTCTTTTCGAAGAATTTCATAATTCCTTTATGCTTTTCTAGCTTATACATACCCACTAACACATCACATGATCCTAGAGGTAGAATATTCAAACTCATTTATGTTTTTAGCCCGTTTAAATTAATAGGACAATCCCTAACCAAACTGGTAACCTTCCTTTTAGTACCAATTTCTACTTGCAATGACCAATAGTTTTTATTTTTTTTCTATTTTCAACCTGCATTTCTCCACTTTTTTCTTACTAACATAACTTAAACTAGCTCATATGTCTATTAGAGTTGACACAAATTTGTTCAAAATATTATCTTGTATCTAAATCATAATGGATTGATTTTCAACTGATCAACCCTTTAAGGTTGCATTGATTGTGGAAATAATTCTAACCAAATCATTTACTATGGAAGCTTCTTGTAAATTATGTAAATCTTGATTAGAATTAACATTATATGGATAATTTTGAAGTAAATGAGGCTCCCCATAACCACAACACTTCAAGGGTTCTCTTTCCTTATCATTGGTTCGTTTACCATTTATATCAATCCTTCCGGATCATGTTTGAAAAGGAGTCTTCTACTGGTTAATTTTCCCTGTGAAATTTCTATCTTGGTGATTCTTAAAAAAATTATTGAAAGAAGAGGATTTGAACCATTTATTCCCTTACATGAATCTATCATTTTTATTATTTTTCCAAGGTTTCAAGTTATCATTCCTTTGTTTAGATTGCTGGTAACATATTATATCCATTTGGATAGTTGCATCCATTGTCTTAGGGTTGTCATACTTAATATTATCTTTGAAGGAAAGGGGAAAACAACTGATGAATCATTGAATTTTGGCCTTATGCTCGTGAATGTATGTTACATATCACAGGAGATGGGTGAAATTAATGACTAATTAATATATGTTCATCTAAACAAGCTTCATTTCATTGAACTCTTTAGCTCTATCAATACCTTTTTGTTAGATATTTTCCTTTGAAATGTTTTTGAAAATACTCCCAACTCATATTCTTACCTTCTATATTATGTGAAGTCCTAATTTAATCCCGCCATAAGGAATCCTTACCTTGCAGTTGGTAAGTGGCCGTTCCATCTTTCGAATTACTCGAATATTCATATACTTGAAAAATTTTATTCATGTTTAATAATCATTATTCAATTTCATCCTCTGATTCATCGTAAAATATGATAGGCCTAATCTTCTTAAATTTTCCCTGCAGGTTTACTCTTTATTTATTTACTTGATTAGGCAATGTTTGTGGCATTTTGGTTGAACTTTGTTCAAGTCCTTCTTTACATAGTTCCTTTTCATTTTCTCTTATATACTTCCACTAATCCTTTGTTCTGTGAGATTCCTCTTTATAACCATTATTTGAGGTGTGTCCTAATGTTTTATGATTTGTATTTTTAGTTAGATTTTTTATGAGTATTTCTTATCGGTATTGGCTTTCAAGAATTTTTAACTATATTCTTTAACACTTTTTATTTTTTCTTTAAAACCTATCACAATCTCTAACAACTCTATTATATGTTATGATGCTTCACCACCAAGTTGTACCCAAAGTTCCTCTCCATCAGAAGGTGTCGAAGATGGTTTTTTCATGATTGTTCTTTACTTTGTTACTTACTATGTAAGAAAAATAATTTATTATGTTGAATAATAACTATGATCTGGACCATAGGCCTTATTTTTGTGACCTACATATCTATTGCCACATGTAATGTAACTCCAAATTACACACTATTTTTTTTGTTACAATTACTTAATCCAATATTAACATGATTGCATTGACATAAAGTGATTTAGGAGAATTAGAGTTTCCAAGCCATCAATTTTTTTGAATAAAAGCTCCAAAAGGGGTTTCAATATTGTAAGGGAATTTTAATTAATTAATTGTAGACATTCTTAGTTTCTTTTGATTATTATATATATTTTTAGAAAATATATGGATAAGAGAGAGTTTTTCATAAGGAAAAATAAAAGTTTCCTTGAAAATCATGAGAGACTTATGGCAACAATCATCAAAAAATTAGTGAATAAATCATGAGAGGTTTAGGGAATAACTCATATAGTGATTTATGGATTTAGAAAAACTACATTTCTTGTCAATTTTATCTAACCATTGTAAGCCTATGGGGAAAACTAATGGATAAATGAATGGGAAATTAGACCATAGAGAGAATCAATGCCTCTAATATTATGTATGTACAAATCTAGTGTAATGAATGTGATTTCATGCATAATTATGAATCTATGAATTCTATGTGAAGTGTGATCTCATTATTCGATTTCAAAGAAAGCATGGAAACTTGTTTTGTGATTGACATGGCAATACAATCCAATAAAATTTGGATCATTGAATTAGCACAAAATTGTGGATTATTAGTTTTGTGATTGGTGGAAAACATATTATTGTGTGTTATTCATAAGGTTTCAGGTTCGTGAAAGTGAACATATCACAAAAATTCAATTTTTCTGCATATAGTGGTATCAGAGTTGGTTATCTCTTCAAAGAAGAGGGTCAAATATGGTTATGCTCTTTGAGATGGGAAGAAAGGATAGTTGTTTATAAAAACATTAGAGTTCCACAACATAAAGATAATTGAGAATTTCAATAGTGCAATAGGTAAAATGGTCTTTATATTTCTGAATTGATTTATGCAAAGGAATTGATGTTTGTTGGTATCATAGAAGGAAAGTTGTAGATAACAACCATTGCAGAAAGTGTAATTGTGACAATGGAAAAGGGAGCATGCAGAGCTCTCAGGAGAATGAATTTTCACAGAACCCAACATCAAGATGAATTTCTTAAGCGGAAGAGAATAATAAAATGTTCTCAGCAAGTGAGTAAGGTTAATGAAACAACCAAGAGTGCAAGGAGTGCTCATGAATAAGGTTCAAGTGAAGTGAACCATTGGCCATGTTCAGAGGAGATAACTTGGTGAGGTGTTGGATACATTTTAGCTCACAAGTGGACAAGGAGAGTTCACAAAATAATGAAGTGATAATGAATACTCATAGTCCTATCAAGGGTTCAGTGAGAAGTCACAATCGAAGGAAAGAAAATATCAAAGCAGTTCGCATGAGGAAGATGAGAGATGATTATTTTGAGAAAGCGATTATTGAGATGAAGGAACATTTGAATCTGCTTATGGATCTTATACAACAAGATGTTGAAGACCATCAATGTGGATGGGTACCATGCAAAAAGGTGAAGTGGAAAGAGTTATAAGTAAAGTTAAAACATTGGTTTAGTATTTAGTAGAGGAGTGAAGAACTCAAGGAAGCCAAGATGAATATGTGCTTTCATGAACTAGAGTAGGGACTATTAATTTCTGAGGATAGTTATGAGGATGATGAGAAGATATCTACAAATTATCTTCTCAACTATGTGGAAAGTTCAGAGCATCATGGGGAATTGATGACTGAGTCATCGAATGAGACCATAGAATATTATGATTTAAAACTAATGATTTGTGTATGGTTACAGGTGTTGATGAAGCTGGAAAATCACTCATAAATATCATACATGTTAAAGAAGGTGGAAGTATGATTCTTGAAAGTATAAGATAACAACAAAAGAAAATTATTCTTATGGATGAAGGTGAAACACCATTATTTCATAACAAAAACCATAATGGAAATAATACGCATTGGGTGAATATAGTTGATGGTGCACAACGGCAAGAACATTTTCTGAAGAGAACATGGCAAAATTATTTCATGGAGATACTCAAAATAAGGACAAAGAGAAGCATTGAAATGAAATGCTCATGAATTTTGAGGTAGAAATAAAATTGATGGATAGGTTATTAAGAGAATCTCACATTACATCTAAAGAGGATAAATGTTTAATAGTTCCTATCAAGGAATAATTTCCTATTACATCTAAGGAAACAATGGAAAATTCTAGTTTTGAAACTAATTATATGCTTGCAGGTGGAAAAAAAATGATGAAGATGAATATGTAATAAAGGAAAGAGAATCTATGTTATTTCCTAGATATGAAGTCAAAGGACAACAATGGAAATAAAAAAATATGATATGAGAGAGGATGACACAAGTTTGTCTCATTAAAATGAAATTTTATCTTATTTTCAACAAGAAGATACAAATTGGGAAACTGTTTTGCAGGAAAATCAAGAGGATAGTCAGCAGGCTACAAAAGGTAAACACGAATATTATGAAGAATTTAATGAGAAGATTTTTTTTTTTAGAAATGTGTAGAAAATGAAAGTAAATCATTCATAAATAAGTATGGAGATAAAGAATGATAATGGTAGAAATAATTTTTTTTAATTCAAAAATACCAATAAAAAGCAGCAGTGCTAGCAGCATGCTCCATCAAAATCATAAGTTGGACATTGAAATTGAATAAATAAGGATGTTGATGAATTAAAGACATAAACGAAGGTATTTTAGGAAGAAGGAGACACTTAGAAACATGATAAAATTCACTGAACAAGAGTACATCAACAAAATCAATAGAAGACTACAAAACAAGATTTGGAAACTAGGAGGAAGGAAGGTGACAAAAGAAAATGTAGAAGAACAAAAAAAAAGATTGTAAATAATGGAAAAATACAAAAAAATGCTTTGGATCTAGGAGGATTCAAGCATGCATGACACATGACCAAGAGGTCATGAATTCTTTCCACCTTTGGTGTCTGATGCAGGAGCATTAGAGTTTCCAAGCCATCAAGATTTTGAAGAAAATCTCCAAAAGGGGTTTCAATATTGTAAATGAAATCTAATTCCTTAATTCTTAATATTCTTAGCTTCTTTTAATTATTATATAATAGCTTTAGAAAAATATGGATAACAGATATTTTTTCCATAAGACAAAAGAAAATTTTCCTTGAAAAGCATGAGAGATTTATGGACTAATCATCATAACATTATTAAATAAATCATGAGATATTTAGGGAATAAATGAGGGATTGATTTATGGATTTATAAAAATATAATTTTCTTGTAACTTTGTTTTTAATCATTGTAATCCTAAGGGGTGGAATAATGGATGAATGAATGGGAAACCAAACCATGGAGAATGAATGACTTTGGGCTTATGTATGTACAAAGCTAGCTTATTGTATCAAATTTCATGCATAATTGTGAATCTAAGAATTCTATGTGAAATGTGATATGCTTATTTGATTTCAAAGAAGCACGAAGACGTGTTTTGTGATTAACATATCAATCCAATCCAATAAACTTTGGATCATTGAAATAGCACAAAATTGTGGATTATTATTTTTGTGACTGCTAAAAAAGGTATCATTGTTTTTTATTCTTAAGATTGCAGGTTCATAGAAGTATACATAGTAGGAAAAGTCAATTTTTTTACACCATAAAGTAGCAAAGTTTTTCGTAGTAAATTTTCTCTCTTTCTACATAGGTTGATCTAATACTCATATAAAACACTTACATGTTTTGGTTTTTTTTCCATCACTTGAATGCACACCTAGAAATCTGTTGGTTAAACAACCTTCTCTAATTCACATAGAATAAATAACTCTATAAGTATGACCTTGTATGTGTTTTCAATCTCAAGTTACAAATGACAGGTAAATTCATAATTCTTCTGATAGTTAATTTGTTAAGGGTTTTTCCAAATTGAACTTAATTTTTTGTCATTTATTTCATTTAAATTATACCCATTTGAACCCAAAATTTTGTTTCCTTCAATTTAATGAAAAGAAACTTCAATAGACAATTTAGGGGTTTTCATACAGGTCCTTTCAAGAGTATTTATGGACATTCTTTTGGCCATCATGGGTTTTCATAGCTTCCATTGTTATTAGAAAGGGAACTCTTAAATACGTCCCTTATGTTGATATTTCGGGAAGCATCAGATGTTCTCTAGGTCTGAAGCTTTGTGGAGGGGACAGAACACATTAGATCTCCAAGACCCAGAAATCTTTTGGAAAAATTCCACCTGGTGTAAAAATTATTCAAATAATATTATTTTTCAATGGGGACCGTAAGTCTATCTTAGGGAGATGGAAAAATTAAAGTGAATTAATTTACACATGTTGTGAGAATGTTATAAGTGACATGGATCAATCCTTTTCTAATCTGAGCAGTTGATTAGAGATTATATCACGACCATTGATTTCTCAATGAGAAAATTATTAAAGGAAGGCTTGGGGTTAGTTGGAGAACACACATAGAGTAGCAACACTTGATCTAAGTTGAAATTTTGTGACGTGGTTTATGGAGAACTTTTTAGTGAGCTTGCAATGCTAGTGAGGTGCATATCGATAAAGGATATTCTCATCCGAGGCTGAGAATACATATACCAAAGAGGAAGATCTATACTAGGCAGCACAACGATGAAAAGGAGGGACACAGCCCAGCCAGGTTGAAGCAGAGGTAACGTAGAGACCGATGAACATGCTTTAGAGTGACATAGAGGTAGCGCAAAGCCCAAAAGGTGTGACGAAAAGGCATCCTGTGTTGCATAGAGGCTACAATGGGTGGGAAAGTGTGACACAGAGGCTAGAGGGATAGTGATGGGGTTCCAGTGGGCCATAAAGGGCTCGTATTAAATAATTCATTAAGGGTTTAAATCAACCATATTTTATGTCTCTGCGTGATAAGGTACAAATTACATGAAATTATCTTTCTAGAAAACCACTAGTGATGCCCTTGATGTATTCATATTCTACTTAATAATAAAACCCTCAAAGTGTTGTTGCACCGATTTTCCCGCATTGTGTTTTTATGGGGACATTTGTCCGAAAAATCATGTGTGTCCTTTTTCATATGTGAAATATGTTTCAGTAAATGACTTGTATATTTTTAGGCTGTAGATTGTTTTTACCTTGATGTTTTTCTGAATATTTCAGTTAAATAACTTGTAAATAATAAAAAAATTATGAAAAGTAAATCAATATTCTGTAGTAGGGTTTGTGTGTTCATAAATTTTCACATGGTATCAGAGCGATTTCTGTTGGAAATATCATTCTTATGTCTTAATATGTTGTCCTTGATGGAAAATCTCTAGCAAATAATGGATTATATTTATTCTGGAGAAGCACAGTGGTTTGCATAAGATCTAACAGAAGAAATGTGTAAGGTCCAGTAGAAGTTGGTTAATATTCATAATTGAAGGTGCTATATGGGGTTTAGTATAGGCCATGTCACGTATACACATGGAAAAGAACGATCTAAGTAGCATATGCCTTTTGCGCTCTAAAATTATAATACCAGAGGCATTATCGTGGTTTTAGCCCACAATATTGAGTGTTGTGCCGTCTGTTTGATTCTGTCCAGAAATACCATTAGCACTTGTGTGGTTTTGGCTCATGGTATTAGGAAAGGCTAAATCTATATAAGGAGAATAAAATCATAGTGAAAAGGTGTTCAGGTGTAAGGGTTGTTACTGAATACTTCTATCTGAAGTATATCTTCATGGGATGGACTTTGTTTAATGGTAAACATGAAGCTATGATGCACCATTCGATACAATGATGGATGAGGATCTCTAGACCTAAAATGACTATGCATTTGATCTATTGATGCAATGATTGGATCTCAGACCTGGCACATGTTTGTTGAAGTGAAGTGAAGAAATATGGGTAAGTCTATAGATCTGAAACATTCTGCAAAATTAATATTTACAGATCTATATGCTTGTTCATCTCGGTGAAAGTGCATATATACGTGACTTTGTCTCAGATAAAGCGTGTATGGAAGTTAGGGTTTTCTGAAGCTTGTTGGAGATTTTATCTATTTAATATTGCTATATTTTTGTTGTATGTCATTGAAGTCTTCGTGTAGATTTGAGTTTTTTGAATATTGTATATGCTGCTAAGTTGAATATGTACATCTCTGATCAATGAGTGATTAAATATGATTAATGATGCTAGCTAAAGAAGGGTTCTGAAAATCTGAAGAGATATTTGAATGAAAGCCTCAGATCTAGTTCTGAGACTGATCATATCCTTGAAATTCAGTATTCTCAAATCTATACGCAGGTTGTTGTGAAGTAAAGCACGTATACACACGCGTTCAGTAAAGTGAAGTAGCGTATGCATTTTAAGATAATGAATTATTAGGGTTGACATTGATTCTACATGTTGATTCTAAAATCTGGTTTATTATTTTAATTTGGTTATAGTGATCTCACTGTTCTGATTGAGGTTTGGGTTGAATTTATTGGTTTTGATCTTTATGCTGAGCTGTGTTGAAGCTATGGGATCTAGCGTGAAAATTGATGAAACGTGGTCTACAGTGGGTTTGAGGGTTGAAGCCTTCAATGTGGAAGTAGAAGCTTCTTGTTAGTATAAGCTGGTGTTATGATCAGGGGGTCATAGCTCCCTTTCAGTAGAGGCTGGTAAACGAGATCAGGGGGTTGGAGCTCGCTTCTAGTAGTAGCTAGTGAATGAGAGAAGGTTGTAGCCTTCTACAGGTAGATGCATGCATACTGATATGAGTCTAAATCAGTACAATATCGTAAGAAATTTTCATATAATAAAAATTGAAGAGAGAGATGACAGCAATGGTGGTTTTATCCCGAATTGGGTTTCCATTAAATCTTGGTGTTCATGTGTGATGCTCTTGTGAGATGATTTGTTATGTTATTATTGAACATATTTACTACTTAACTATCTGATGCATAACTGATAAGTTGGGTTAAAGAAAGTTTCTGAAATTTTATCTAAACAATAAATTTATCTCAGTATACACAAGTTTCAGTTAGTTTAGTTGCGTATATACGCTAGTTGGGCTAATAAAAGTCATGTATATAAATCGGTAAGACAAAAATAATATCGTGATTATTGTAAATATTGATTCACCCACCCCCCTGCCCTCTAAGTATTTTTCCCAACAATTGCAGATCAAGCTGAAGCCATCAACAAGAGGCTCAAAATTTAACTGCAGGAGGGCAGTTGAAGCTGATAGATCTAGGAAGAGGTAGTGTGGCACAAAAGTGACAACGCAGACCCAACATAAGTATGATGTAGAGTGACTCTCCTCACGCGGAGCTAACGCATGCCCTAGAGGGTGACGTGGTCCAAGTTGGAGTGATGTTGTGCCAATTGCTGGGACTGGAAGTACAAATTCTAATATTCAATGTTACTGGTGGGGAACCAGTTCTTTCGGTGTAGAATAGTGCGTAAAACAGTTGACAAAGAAAGGCGAAGCATTCCCTCAGTAGATTTTCTTGTCAAGAAATTTGAGATTGAATCAGGAGGGTGATCGTAGAGGGATGATTCGACAGAATGGGTGGAGTATTTCCAGGAGGGAAATCATTTTTGAGAGGAAGAAAATTATTTAGAGGGTTTATATCACCAAGAAACTTGGATCTGGTATTTTTCTCAGTGTAGCAGCAACAGAAGGGAGAAGAGCACTTGATTCGACTTGTTTAAGAAAATATGGCCTCGTACAGACTGAGAGATCAGGATAGGTTAGACGGTGCGTCTAAATTTTCTATATGGAAAGCCATAATCTTGATATTCCTAGAGGAGTATGAAATTAGAGATCACGCTGAGAATGTCCTAGTTGTGCCAACTGATGTTCAAGATTTGAATAATTTTAATGAAAATCAGCTGTGGCTAAGTGCTTGATCATGGATGGAGTGAAATATTACATGGTCATGCACATTGTTGAGAAGAAGATTGAAAATGAGGTGTAGACAACATTGACCACATTGTATCAAGGTAGCTTCGTCCAAAGGAAGATGTTTCTAGAGAATCAAATGCAAATGTTGTAGATGCACAAGGGAGAGGAGATTGATCCCTTCCTCTTTAGATTGCATACTATCCGAGACCAGCTGACTGCCATGGTCACAACTCCGAATGATGGAATCATGGTAAGGACTGCCTTGAGTGTAGTCACCGATGAGTGGGAGATTTTTTTCCAAAGTATCTTGGGAAGAGCACCAATCCCAAATTGGAGATACATGTGGCTAATCCTTTATCAATAGGAGATCCATAGAATAGCCAAGATGGAATTCAGTAGTAAAGGACTCAAGATAAATAGAAAGGAGTAGTAAGATGCGGCCCTAGAATCTAAGGGACAATGAAAACAAGGGAATATGAAGAAGGACCTATCCGAGGTTCGGTGCTTCAGATGTGGCTAATTGGGACACTTCGCCAGCACTTGTCCTAACAGAAAGGACAAGGAATATTTGGATTCCAAGGAAACATCGGCAAAAGAGGATGATGGGAGTGAAGATAATGTGGCCATGAGTGCTCATGTACCTCGAGAGAAGAGGTGGGGTGACATAGATATGTAGATTCAACTAGAAATGGTGGGAAGCAGGATCCTTGCAGTGCCCAAATTCTCGGATCACATACGAGCTATGGGAGCCATTAAAGACATTAACAGGATGACTAGAGTCAGTGGGTGTAGAATATCATGGAGAAGCAACAGCAGAGCTAGGAAATTGAATATTACAGCAACGTAGAGGAAAGGAAACATTAGTGTGAAAGAACCGCATAGAGGCCCATGGGATTTCATCATTGCAGAGGAAGCACTTACGTAGTGGAATGCTGCAGATAACGCATTGCTTCAGAGAGACAACAAGGATCAACAACAGAGAGTGCTTCAGTGATGATATGTAGCCAAACTAACTTGTCTATTAGGTTATTGGGTGATTGTCCTTTAGTTTCTTACTTATCAAAAACTGAGTTCCAGTGTAGTCGTTAGTAGTGGTAGTGCTATAGGCAGCATGATGCAAAAAATTGAGAGGGAGATGAAGTACAGATGTGGAAGTGTCAGTGGAAGTGGCATGGGTAGTAGTATAGAAATCAACAACTTAGTGGATTGAGGGCATCAGGCCAAGCATCAGCAGCGTGGGGACCGATGCCAGATATCAAAGTGATGCTTCAGTGGTGAAGTGTTGCTAGAGAAAATTCCTCGCTAAGAGGGAGTGTTGAGATTTTGGGCAACATCAGATGTTCTCTAGCTCTGAAACCTTATGGAGGGGCTAGAACACATGAGATATCCAAGACCTGGAAATCATTTGGAGAAATTCCACCTTGTGTAAAAGTTATTCAAATAATTAAATTTTTTAATGGGGACCCTACTATCTAACTTAGGGAAATTGAAAGAGTAAAGTGAATTAATTTACACATGTGGTGAGAATGTTCTAAGCGACGTGGATCAAGCCTTTTCTAATCCGAGTCGTTGATTAGAGATGAGATCACGGTTGTTGATTTCACAATGTGAAAAATATTAAAGGAAGGCTTAGGGTTAGTTGGAGAATACACAGTGTAGCAACATTTGAGGTAATTCGAAATTTTGGGGCATGGTTTGCTGATAATTTTTAAGTGAGGTTGCAATGCTAGTGAGGGGTAGATCAATAAGCGATATTTTGATCTGAGGCCTTGAATAACTATATCAGAGAGGCAGATCCATACCAGGTCATGGAACCCCAATATACTTGTTAAAAAGGAGTTTTGATTTGAGTTATCATATAGGTTTTCTTACTTACTTCCTTGCAGGTTTAGGATGGAAAATTCATTTGTTAATTTAAACCCTTGGAGACTCAGTAGTAGAGCTTGAAATGGACATGGATAATTACCATCAGGTATTAGGTCACCCTTTTCCCTTCTATTTTACAACTCTTTTTTTTCGTTGATTACTTAGTTTTTATTTTCGTTTCTTGTTAATTTATTATATATTAAACGGTTTCATGCCCATGAACCCCCTTCTTTCCATTTTAAATACTATGGATATAAATATATATGCTCATTTTTCTAAATCCATGTGCTTGCAACAAATAATTCAAGCCATGGATGCTCCAAAACCCTCAAAGTGAATTCACTCTTCTAGTCTCTCGGTTTGGGTTTATTTAATGGATTAAGTATTTGATATGGGTTATAGAAAAAAAATTAATGATTCCTTGTAATAGGTGTATGGACCAACCCCAACTCAGAGTTTTTTTCTAAAACATTACATTAAATTACCTCTCTAGGTAGGAAATATATTAACATTGCATTCTCTTCTACAATTATTTACTAATATGGAGATTGAGCCAACCGATAATTGCCATTGCACTTTATTCACTCCTATTGAATTAGGGTTTAGAATACTTAGCCTCGAGTTATGTTGCTAGTTCAATACTAAAATATTTGAACTCAATATTTTCTATATTAAACACTCGGTGTAATTGAACACCAAATTATGTCCAGGTATACTTGTTTGGAGTTATTCATATTTAAAAATATTATGCACTTATTTTTTTTAGACTAGGGTTCCTGAACCGACAATTTATACATGGCTAGATTGATTATGTTACTCTAAATTGTGAATTTATGTAATATTCCCAATTAGCTTTCAACTAGTTGGAATATTAAATTTTGTTTTTCTTCTTACTTAGAAGAATAAGAGGGTAGGGAGACCCATAAATCTCCTTAGTAGGAGTAAAATCAATCCAAACGTGAATGGAGGTCATCTAAGTAACTAGATTAATGACCCTTATGTGTGAATATGGGATGGAGCATGTAGACTGGGTCAACTTTGACCAAATCAGCAATGCTGGTATGGAGGGAGTGGACATTCATTGAGGGACAATGCAATTTTGGAGGGAGATTCCATGCATGGAAGTAGTGGTTTTAATGAGTGGGGCCCAAGGTGAGAAGGCTCAAAAATCATATAAGGAAGGTGATGATAGCCATATAAGGGGGATTGATTATTATTATTTTTATGGTATGTATGAATTGTTGCTCTCTTCAGCTGTTTAGCTAAGATTACAGTGTTGTTTAGCACAAGGGTGTTCCTGAGCAGGAATCCGAGCCTCATCCTCGGGGAACTTCAAGTTCCCACTCTAAAGAGGTGATTGAGCTTCATTTCCAAATTTTGGAATCAGGCCAAAGCTTCAGTCTTATTATACAACGCAGTTTCTTCCAGATTTTTGTTGTGTTGCAGGGCAGAAGATGTGGAGGGTTTGCAGGGCCATTTTCTGAGCTTGTGTTTCAGTGGAGAGGTAGTATTTCCATTGGGAGACTAGCAAGGAGGGTCCTTGAGAATTATTTCATCATTTGGCACAAGGCCAAGCTACTACCAACCCCTACAATGAAGTTTCAGTCCATGAATGCATTATTTCATAGATCAGTTGCAGGGGTGGTTTTAGTGCATGATTTTGGGAGTTAGATATCTAGTGGAGGGATTAGCCTTTCACCCAGAGAGTCTATTGGAGGAGAGCCATATATTTCTACATCAGCTTCAGCGATATCTTCCCAACCATTTTGCTGCAGTGAATCTTCAGCCCTAGGGTTACAGTTCACTATTGTATTTTGATTTATTTCTGAAAACCCTCTTGGGTTGTCTAGGAAAAGTGATATAAGGCCTTGAGCTTTATGTGTAGCATATTTTGAGGCACATATCAGTTTTTTTATATCATTGTATGATTTCAGTAGCCATTATTCTCATTAGGACTGCGTTGTAGCATCTCTCCGACATTTTTTATAATAGAAGCATCTCACTTTTGAGAGGGTTTATTCATTGGAGGCTTGTTTTCTGATGCAACCATAGGCCGCAAATATTCACTTATGCAGAGTTAGTAGAATGAACCCCACATGTTCTTCCCTTAACTTTTCCTTAACCTTTGAGGCTCATCAATTTCAATCAAACGTATGTGGAAGTTTTACGTATGATTGAAAACTCAAAATAATAAACTTTATCTTTATATTTGAAGGCCCTTCACAGCTTCACATTATGCCAATACCTCAGACCTACGGGTTATGGCCCACATAAAACCATTTACATACGTGGCAGGTTATAACATACATACTTTATGCAATCAACATCGCTTAACTTTATAATAGACCATATAAACCCAAATCTCATTACATATGCGCAGAATAGGGTTTCAGGGTCCCACCATCCTTTGACCAATCATAATGCGTCATATTTCACAATCCTTAATAAACAATGTTAACAGCAAACTTACGATCCTCCAATGCGAAGTCGCACTTTAATTTCCATCATAGATCTTCATGCGATCTAACGGCTATGTTGTAATCGCTCACATGCTATCTCCCATCGACATCACATCGTAACCAGAATACTTTAAAGTGTGAATTCTTAATGTTAAAATTTAAAACTTGTGATGTGCGCTAATGCGCAAGGCTGACATGTGGCCTCCACTCATTGCATCGCATCTTGCCGTCATTACCGCACTGCGTCGCAAGTTATATTGGTTACCTTGTGAAGTCTTTAACAATAAACTTTAAAATTGCCAATGTGCGATGTTGCGCAGTGCCGACACGTGGCACTTCTTTGCCTCTTCTGCTTGCTTTGATCTTTGCCATCAATTACTAAACCCTCGATACTGAAATTTGATCCTTGCCGTCGAATTCCTCTTTTGAATTCTTCTTTTTGCATCGATCTTTAGTCAGATTCTATTTTTTATAATGTTGCTACCCTACAGCTCTGTTATGCTACTTCTCTTGAGCTTTCTTCAATCCTTTAAATCTATTTCTCCTTTGCTTATTCAAGTTTCCTTTAGCTCTCTCTTTGGGTCGAATACAGATCACCTTATGTATTACTCCTCCGAATTAGAATTAATCGACTTGTACATCATTTATCGGCACAAATTTGCTCCCATAAGCTTTATTCTTAGCTAATTAATCCCAGACTAGAATCACCTAGGTTCTACCCAATCACAAGTCCTTTATCATTCAAAAAGACTTATATACTCATCTAGAATTTGTTACAGATATTGAATTCTTTCTATTATGGATCACTCAGCACATAACAAAAATTACACATAGTCAAACGGGAATTCGATTTCACATTAAATAAATAAATGTACAAATACTAGCAAATCTGTTTACAAACTGGCTTTGGCTTGATGTGCCTTTACATGGACCTCTTATCTTCCTCTCTCTCTATATCTGTAGGCTTACAATCAAGCCTCCTATCTAAGAATGTTTTTTTTATGCCTTTGAGGCTTTACAATATATACAAAAGGTTTTGTAACTAGTTTTGTTTTAGATCCATAGGTTACTCAAAAAAATCCTAAGAATCCTCTAAGTCCTCAATCAATTCCTAAAATCTCTTCTTTATCCCTTGAGGATCTCAACATTCAACTAAATCCTAAGGATCCTCCATAAATCATGAACTACTTTCTAATCTAATATTTACAATATTTTAGAATATCTCATTTCACACCAATCACTCATCAATCACTCATGTTCTCCTACATTCGAGAATATTTACAAATATTCCTCTCAATATTTAATTAAACCCTATTATAAGTGTTTCACATAAATCACTCAAAATATTTAAAATGACATTAACTAAATACTCAGTAAAACCAAATATTTTGAAAAACACAACACCCCCTAGATTCTACTAAATGTACAAATTTTTGGAACCATGATGCTCCTGCATCAGACTCCTAAGGTAGAAAATTATCATGATCTCCATATCATGCGTCTTTAATGCTGATGAAATTCCTCCTTGATCCCAAACTTTAGTTTGTAATTTGTCTTTGCATCAGGGGACTTTTGAGGTCTAAAAGGGACCTCCTAAGAAAAATGTACAACCAAAATAAAATTTATAAGAACCAATAGGATTCAAGATGATGATGTCAACCATGGGGGATGATTCACCATTTTTTAAGTAAGAGGGTAAAAATATTATAAATAATAAAATAATAAACTATTTTTTCAACTCTTATTTTCAACTTATCTCCCAAAGTTTTTACTCAAATTTCTAGTGGAAGTACTCATTGGATGCATAATTTAATTCCTCATTTAAGAAGTACCCATGTTGCATACTTTCGATGGACCCTGCTATGAGAAAAATGAGAAATACATAAAAAAACGTGATTGCAATCACATTTTTCATGTATTTATCATTTTTCATGTAGCAAGGTCCATCGAAAGTATGAAACATGGGTACTCATTGGATGAGGAATTAAATTTTGCATCGAACGAGTACTCTCACTTGAAATTTGAGCGAAAACTTTGGGAGATAAGTTGAAAATACGAGTTGAAAAAGTAGTTTTTTCTTTTTTCCCCCTAAAATTTGATGATTTCATCAAATCTTACTTTATTATTTTCACTATTATTTTATAATTTCCTTGGGAGGCCCATTTTAGACCTCAAAATTCCCCTAATGGTTTCCTCTCTTCCTTTCTATTGTTTTGTTGTTGTTGTTGTTTGTTCTCCAAGTCTCCATACTTTATGCTGCATTGCCCCACTGGATATGCTCTCACATCCTGTTGTTGTCTTTCTCCTACTATTGTTGCTTTGTTTTCATGTTGTTGTCTTCTTTTGAGATACCTTCATCAGTAACCTTCTTATTCTTTCAATCTCTATGTCCAATTTATCTTCTGACTGGTAATCACTCTGCCATTTGTTGCTTCTTCTTTTTCCAACTCTTCTTGCTTCAATTTCTTCTTTTTCACTTGGAATTAATCCATTTACTGCTGCAAATATTGTTTTAGACATTGTTACAAATATTACTCCAGACATTGCTAGTTCCCAAACATCCTGAATATCTCTTAAGATATCTCCCTCTACAACCTATTCTGCTCACTACTTGCAATTTCTCTTTCAAAAAATAAATTGTCCTCCAATTCCTTTGTGCTTTTCTCATCTCAAACACATCATCAATATGTTTTTCATCAATTCCAACATATTTTCTTCCTCTTCATTGACAACCCTCAGTGATTTTCCTTCACTTGACTAATTCTAACAGTCAATTTAGCTTATTCAACCACAAAATCTCCATGCTTTACATCTTCCTCATCATTATGTCTTTCCTGGCAACTTCTAGTCTTCTTCAGTTCTAAAACTAGCTCTCTTTCAACTTGAAACATGTCTATCTCATCTTTATCACAAACTCTAATCATAAAACAATGATCAGAATTAAAAATACAACGCCTCATTTCCTTTTCCTTATCTAGTAACATCTCGGAATGTTGCTCTGAGTTTTCCTCTAACTCCTTTGTCAGCACATGAGTATGTTTATTTAGATT
Source organism: Pinus albicaulis (assembly GCA_034641835.2). NCBI lineage: Eukaryota > Viridiplantae > Streptophyta > Pinopsida > Pinales > Pinaceae > Pinus > Pinus albicaulis. Next base: position 197,657,199 of record CM076583.1, on the reverse strand, counting down.
ATCCAAAGAACTTACAAGATTGTCAACTAGTCTCTCCTCCATATCATTTGTTTCATGGATGTCTCCCTGCTCTGGTTCACAATAATGAACTGCTTCTTACCATCCTCTCTTATTTCTTATTTTCATTCATGAAAATTTCTTTGAATTCTTTCTTCAAAAATTTATCCTAAATATATATCCTCTACTTTTCCAACTTTCTTCTTTGAAGGTCTAAATTTCTATATAACTCAACAATTTCAATTGGAGTAGAATTCGGAAAATTTACACAGTTTTCACTACCTTCACTTGTAGTTGACCCATCATCAAATGGTCCTTCTTCCTATGCTAAATCTACACACATGTCTGAATCATCATGCTTAAAAATTCCAAACTCATTAGGCACATTAAATACCTTTTCTTAATCTTTATGTCTTCACTCATATCTGTTATTCCAATCTTCACTGTTACCAGCTCCAATATTCCGCTGCATTTTTCCATGAGACCTCTCTATCTCCTTTCATTTCTGAGATCTTGCTATCTCAGTATTAATCTGAACAGATTCTAGATTCTACTCCTTCTTCTTAACAAACTCTAAAGTTTGTTCATCATCCTATGATGTACCTACAATCATACAAAAATGATTAGTTTTAAAAATACAAGACCTTTATGTCTCATTTGATGCTTCAAGCACCAATCCTTCACAATGTACTTTATGGGTTTCAGCAGATCCTCTTTCCTATGACTCAACTCCTCTGAGTCTCTCCTTATCCAACAAGTCCATATGTCTCTTCTCAAGTTCTCTACACTTGTTTATCAGTTTGACATTCCATATTTTTTTCAATAGGTTCCATCTAACCCGTTTCCTCATTCTCCATCCATGTCTTTGGTATTCATTCTCTTTCTCTTGTAGCCATCCCTGTAGTACTTCCAACTGTACTCTCATCACTGCAAGATTTCTCTCTCACTCCTTATTACTCATATTACCTTTATGGAATTCTCTAGAGCCTCTTCTATGACCCTCCATGGCCATCTTCCTCGTGAGCTCATTCATGCTCGATTGATGATCTGCAACATAGCCTTCTCTTGTAGAAATATCCTCTTGTTACTCAATACCCTATCAAGCTTCCTCTCTGAGCTTGATCTCTGCCTAGGTATTCTCTCTCTCTTGGTTCACTCTCTTGAAACTTTTAAAGCTTCGTTGTTCCTCTGGCTTCTGCACTCAGTCACCTCTCTCCTTTCTTCCAACCTCTAACTGGATAGGTTCATTTCCATTATCATCAAAAAATCTTCTTGTTCTTGGCTACAATCATCAAACATCTTCATAAAATTTATTTCAATCAATAATTCATCATTAATTAACTGAAAACATGAATACCATACCACATTTTCCAATTTTATGAACACATGTTACTGTTACAGTTTATGTTTTCTGTCTACTGACCTTTCCTTCACTATTTGTAATTGTCACTATCTCTTTACTCAATCAGAATCATATCTAATTCTTCTCTTCACTTCTGCCATGCCACTTTGATTCTCTGAAAATTCTTCCCGTTCTTTTATATTCAAAGAAAACTCTTCAAAACATGTTCTCTTTTCACAAAGCTAATTATGAAATAAAATAATTTTGTAAGTTCTGAATTATCTTCAAAGAACAAACCCACTATGATTTCTCTTTCGTAGAGTATACCTGCTTTAAAATTCTCCTAAAAGAGCTTTTTCTCTCTTTGATGCCACTTAATGCAGCCATAGGCCACAAATATTCACTTATGTAGAGTTAGCGGAATTAACCCCACATGTTCTTTGCTTAACTTTTCCTTAACCGTTGAGGCTCATCAATTTCAATCAAACGTATGCGGAATTTTTACATATGATTGAAAATTCAACATAATAACCTTTATTTTTATCTTTGAAGCCCCTTCATGGCTTCACATTATTCCAACACCTCAGACCTATGGGTTATGGCCGACATAAAACCATTTACATACGTGGCAGGTTATAACATACATACTTTATGCAATCAACATTGCTTAACTTTATAACATACCACATAAACCCAAATCTCATTACATATGCACAGAACAAGGTTTCAGGGTCTCACCATCCTTCGACCAATCATAATGTGTCACATTTCCCAATCATTAATAAACAACGGTATCAACAAACTCACCATTTCGCCGATGCGAAGTCACACTTTAAATTCCGTCGTAGATCTTCATGCGATCTAACTGCTATGTTGTGATCACTCACATGCTATCTCCCGTCCGCATCGCAATGCATCCAAAACAGTTTACCATGTGAATTTTTAATGTTAAAATTTAAAACTTGCAATGTGAGCTAATGTGCAAGGCTGACAAGTGGCCTCCACTCATCACATCACATCTTACCGTCCTTACTGCATTGCGTCACAAGTTATATTGGTTACCTTGTGAAGTCTTTAACAATAATATTTAAAACTATCTATGCACGATGTTGGGAAATGCCAACACGTGGCACTTTTTCGCCTCTTTTGCTTTCTTTGATCTCTTTTTTCAATTACTAAGCCCTCGATACTGCGATTTTATCCTTGCCGTCGAATTCCCATTTTTAATCCTTCTCCATGTTTCGTTCTTTAGTCCGCTTCTATTCTTTATCTGTCACTGCCCTGCAACTCTGTTACGCTACCTTTTTTTTTATCTTTCTTCAATCCTTTAAAGATATTTCTCCTTTGCTTATTCAAGCTTCCTTTTGCGTTGTCTCTAGCTCGAATACAGAGCACCCTCTGTATTACACCTCTGAATAAGAATTACTTGACCTGTACATAATTTATCTGCACAAATTTACTCCCATAAGCTGTATTCTCAGCTAATTAATCCCCATACTGGAATCACCCAGATTCTACCCAGTCAAGATTCCTTTATCATTTAGAAATAATTATATACTCATCTAGGATTTTTTACAGATATCGAATTCTTTCTATTATGGATCATTGAGCACATGATAAAAATGACACACAGTCAAATAGGAATTCAATTTCACATTAAATAAATAAATGTAAAAATACCAGAAACTCTACTTACAATCTAGCTCTGGCCTGATGTGCCTTTAGATGGCCCTCTTCTCTTCCTCTCTCTCTCTATACCCGTAGGCTTACAATCAAACCTCCTATATAAGAATGTTTTTTTTATTCCTTTGAGGCTTTACAATTATATACAAAAGGTTCTCTAACCAATTTTTGTTCAGATCCATAAGTTACTCAACAAAATCCTAATAATCCTGTAAGTCCTCAATTAATTCCTAAAATATATTCTTTATCCCTTGAGGATCTCAACATTCAACTAAATCCTAAGGATCCTCCATAAATCATGAACTGCTAATATAATATTTACAATATTTTAGAAGATCTCATTCCACACCAATCACTCATCAATCACTCATGTTCTCCTACATCCGAGAATATTTATAAATATGCTTCTCAATATTTAATTAAAACCTATTCTAAATGTCTCACATAAATTACTCAAAATATTTAAAATTACATTAATTAAATACTTAGGAAAACCAATTATTTCGAAAAACACAAGACCCCCCAGATTCTACTAAATGTACAAATTTTTGGAACCATGATGCTGCTGCATCATTTTCTGATGTTATATGATTTGTGCCTCACTATTTTGTATTGATTTGCTGCTGATATTCATAATATAAGGGCTCCATATTGGTCTCATATATTTTTACAATGATATTCACTTCTATTTCCATTTTTGTGTCCTATATTACTGCTTTTCCTATTACGGAATATTCAGTGGTATCATAGCATAATCTTGGCTCAGCCTGTGCATCTAAGCCAATATGTCATCAGAAGAAGGATATCCTCTCACAGATAGAGAGAAGAGGTATCTCAAGAGAAGAAACTGGAGATATGATTATACAGATGATAAATAAGACAAGGGAAAAACTCCCTTATCAGGAGGAGATGAGGAGAAGGAGTATCCCAAGCTTCTTCTTCAAACCATGCAAGATATTGCAAGAGAAATCAAGGAGATGAGGATGGATAGAAACAAAGAATCCCCTAAAGAGCTTCTACATGGATAAGGCTCCGAAATTTCACATCACTGGAGTGATCAACCAGTGAAGCACTAGGTTTCCCAACGCTCTACAGTTCTTACATTTTTAGCAGTGGGAAATGGAGGGTTTCAAGAACAAGAAACTCTAGAAGACTAATTTCTTGAGTGTGAGTCACAATCTCAAAGATTCAAAGATCATTTGAGCTTTCAGGATCTTTTTTAGATCAAGGAAAATAGGAGACCCCGACATCACAATAGAGGTGGAGGATTCATACAACACAATGATCTTCACCAGACTATGGGCAGATTTTTCTTACCCAATTTTGAAGGGTCATCCAAATGCACTTCCAAATCTTGGGTAGAGAAGCTAGACATATACTTCGAGTTGAACCAAGTATCGGAGATGGAAGCTATCAAAATAGAAGTGTTTCACCTTGAGGGTTAAGCACATTATTGGTGTTTTTATGGTTTTTCTACATTATTTCATGCCACTCTGACTACATATTCAGATTTCACAAGGAGGTTGGTGGAGAGGTTTGATCAAGGAGACCCGGAGGCACCTTTCATTGGGCTAGCTAAGCTCAAACAATCAGGTAATCTGGAAACTTAAATTTCTGAATTTCTAAAACTTTTTGTTATGGTTCCTAATTTATCTGCAGCTAGGAGGGTCTATATGTTTATTGATGGGCTAGCAGAACCTCTACATGGGTTTGTAAAATCAACCAAACCCAATACCCTTCAAGATTCCATTGAAAGGGCTAGAGACCTACAATATGCCTTACCAAGATCAAAGGAAATATTTCAGCAAAAACCCACTTTTCCATCAAACGGAAAAGATGAGAAGGCTCATCCTTCAAACGAGAGCCAAAACAAAGTACCTCTTAGTGATGATGTCCAAAGAGACTTGAGAAGAAGGAATATTTTCTTCACATTCTAAGAATTATGGGCACCCAACCATAGATGTGCAGTAGTGAAGGCACACTATATAGATGTAATTTTTGATGTTGAGGAGGAAGAATAAGAGGAACTAGAAGGAGGTCACAACACTGGAATAGTAGGAGAGGATCCACCACCACCAGGAGGTGGGAATGGAGAATTCTCTCCAATTGGAGGGGCCCTTGCATCATTGAGAGGAGTACCCAAGTACTTGACCTTGAGAGTTCAAGGTTCCATTCAGGATCAAAGGGTATCAGTGTTGATTGACAGTGGGGCTACCCACAACTTTATTGATGGCCAACTAGTGCAGAGGAGGGAAATAACCACTGATTTTGAAGGATTTTTAGTTTTGGTCCCAGGAGCTAGAACTATGAAGTGCATGCATTATGTTCCATCTTTATTTGTCACCATGGGCACATATATATTTATTGATCACTTCTTTGTGGTTGACATACCTAACACGAATGTGATATTGGGTGTGCAGTGGTTGATTACTTTGGGGAAGGTCCCCACAGATTGGGATACTTTGCAAATGGAGTCGATGGATAGAAAGAGTGGAAAACATTAGATGATTAGGGGCATGCACATGTATCCCTCTCATACAGCCTCTACACAGAAAATAGATTTGGACATGTGTCATGGAAGCAAGGACATAACAGTCCTATCAGTTATGCAGATGACTTTGGCCCATGAGACATTACTGTTTAGTGGCATTCTACCTAGGAGGCCACTTGATCAAGAGTTGATGATAGATGTCTCACACCAGGTTGTACCACTCATAGATCTAGGAGGAGTGGGAACCTTGGGAGGACTTGAAATAGCGCATATAGTCTTGGGTAGGTTCAAGGAACAGGGAGACATTCTCCCAATATCATTATTACCGACTCTCGCCACACATCTTGCATTGAGAGAGCATGTTGCAGGGATGGAGGATGGCACCATCATGGTGCAAGGAGATCACTCCTTAGCTTTGGAGACTCGGAAGATGCTCCCACTTAGGGAGAAATATTCCACATATGGTAGAGGTTGGTGGCCACTCATGCATACATTGGCCAAACTCAGGAATTTTTGGATGCGTGATAGCCTCCCATGGAAGGCTAACCTCCAAAAAATTCAACCTTTACTTTAGCATGATCAGCTACAGGAGGAGCAATAGAGGTAGGATAAGAGCATTCCGGTATGTGACTTTGGCATGGGATATGTCAAAGAAGGGGGCAGCCACATGACATATGCTTTACATGGTAGATCATCAACGTTTTCAATATGGAGTATAGATCCTTATTGGAGATCCCAGCTATTGGTGGAATAATCCAAGGATATCTTTGCATGCAGGATACTTGATGGCCAGCATTCAGATGGGAGATATATAGTGAGAGATGGGGTCATCTACTATTATAGTAGGATCTTCTTGACTAGAGTATCTAAGCTCAAGGAGAAGCTACTACATGTAGCACATGAGGATTTTCTCTTCAGCCACACTTATTCCATGATACCATATCATACTATCATGGAGAGATTCACTTGGGAAGGCTTCGAAGAGGAGATACATTAGCATATTATGAGATGCATGGATTATTTGGAGATGGAGGAGAGACATAACACTTTGATAGAGTTATCACAACCACTTATTTTCTCATTGGGAATGATAGGAGACCCATCTATGAGCCACTCCACTAGCGTGATCAAGGAATATGGTAAGGATCATGTTTTTGTGCATAACAACTTACTAGATGAGTATTTGCATTCCTTTAACATTCATGTATAGGTAATTGCTCCAAGAGGGAGCACTCTTTCTTACAAACTTCATGTTCCACTTGGGGCCATAATTAGTGATGAGCATGGCCACTCCCTAGGAGATTTTAGGGAGATGATATATTATTCAGGGTGTACTCCATTGGCACCAAACTTCATTCACATTCTCCAAGAATGTGATAATATTGTGGCAAAAAACAAGTGGTGGGGGAACCACTTACTATATCATGTTCTGAGGCAGTCAGGGGACATACTATGCTGGTTCCATATGTGGGACTATGATCCCCCTCTGGTATTTCATATGGAAGCTTATGTATCCTTGATTTTGATCCCATATGTAGATGATGTTCTTATCATTGTTGTAGGTATATTTGGAGGGATGACACATGGATTGAATGTTCCCATTGGGGGGGAGATTCTCCCCATTTCTTATGCCTCGTGCTTTAGGGAGAACATTGAGCATCACATGATTACTACATTAGACCTCTTGTTTCCTTATGGGAAGAGCCATTTGGTTAACTTGAGAATTTGGGAGATGCCCCTCATGGATACTTGGGAGGAGCATTTCAGGGATGGATTGATTGGGAGACACTTGGTTCTTGAAGAGAGCTTAACACATGGAGGTGTCAAAAGGGAAGAAGGAAAAGAGCTGCAGCACTCACCTTTATAGTTTCGTGAGGACAAGAAACATTTGGGAGGGGAGGACTGTAATATTCCCAATTAGCTTTTAGCTAGTTGGAATATTAAATTTTGTTTTTTCTTCTTAGTTAGAAGAATAAGAGGGTAGGGAGACCCATAAATCTCCTTAGTAGGAATAAAATCACTCTGAATGTGAATTAAGGTCATCTAAGTAGCTGGATTAATGACCCTTACATGTGAATAGGGGATGGAGCATGTATACTGGGTCAACTTTGACCAAGTCAACAGTGTTGGTATGGAGGGAGTGGACATTCATTAAGGGACAACGCATTTTTGGAGGGAGATTCCATGCATGGAAGTAGTGGCATTAATTAGTGGAGCCCAAGGTGAGAAGGCTCACAAAGCATATAAGGAAGGGTATGGAAGCCATAGAAGGGGGATTTATTATTATTTTGGTTATGGTATGTATGACTTGTTTCTCTCTTCAACTGTTTAGCTTAGATTGCTGTGTTGTTTACCACCAGCGTGTTCCCAAGCGGGAATCCCACCCTCATCCTTGGGGGAGTTCACGTGCCCACTTAGGAGAGGTGATTGAGCTTCATTTCCACATTTAAGCATCAGGCCAAAGCTTTAGTATTATTATACATCGCAGTTTCTTCCAGATTTGTGTTGTGTTCCAGGGCGGAAGTTGTGGAGGGTTTGCAGGGCCATGTTTTGAGCTTTTGTTTCAATGGAGAGGTATCCTTTCCATTGGGATACCAGCAAGGAGGGTGTTTGAGCATTATTTCATCATTTGGCAATAGTTCAAGCTACCACCAACCCCTACAACACAGTTTTAGTCCATGACTACGTTATTTCAAAGATCAGTTGCAGGGGTGGTTTCAGTGAATGATTTGGGGAGTTAGATCTCTAGTGGAGGGATAAGCCTTTCACCCAGAGAGTCTATTGGATGAGAGAAATATATTTCTACATCAGCTTTAGCCATATCTTCCCATCCATTTTCCTGTACTGAATCTTCAACCCTAGGGTTGGATTTCACTATTGTATTTTGATTTATTTCCAAAAACCCTCTTGGGTTGTCTAGGAAAAGTGATATAGGGCCTTGATATTTATGTGTAGCACATTTGGATGCATATATCAGTTTTAAAATATCATTCTATGATTTTAGTATCATTTATTCTCATTAGGACTGCGCTACAGTAACTCTCCAACATTTTTTATAGTAGCAACATCTCACTTTTGAGAGGTTCTATTAATTGGAGGCTTGTTTTCTCATGTTATATGATTTGTGCCTCACTATTTTGTATTTATTTTCTACTGATATTCATAATATAATGGCTCCATATTTGTCTCATATATGTTTACAATTACATTCACTGATATTTCCATTTTTATGTCCTATATTACTGCTTTTCCTATTATGGAATATTACAATTTATTATTTGTAATTTTCTTTTACTCTACGATTTACACTTAATTCCGTAACTATAAGTATGTAGTGTTAATTCAATTCATATTTGTTCCATTAATTGATATTATTTTTATTTCGACCAAATTCAAGCTCAAAATTCTCCTAAACAAAATTTGTGCGAAAATGATAGTTACAGAGTACCTATGTAAATGGGTTTTGTAACAGGTTCCTGAGAGTGTTTTATATGTCAAGTAGGTATTTCCTACATTAGGAAGTTGATATGGATGTTTCCCCTCAAAACTAGCTTACAAACATTATAATCCTACTTAAAAAAAATTGTTTCTTTTTCATCGTTGTTCATTAAGAAAAAAACAATACTTGTTTAAAACACTACCAAAAATTACATGCATATCATAAGAATTACTAGATATCTACTACAACATGCTTGGATAATTATTTTTCCTTTCATTGTTTATATTTATGCATTCAAACATATGCTAATAATCGCTAGTTAATACATGATTAAACATCCCTGATAACATAATAAGAATAAAAATGTTTTTACTTATCTGAACACTTGAAAATATAATAGGAACAAGAATCTTACTCTGAGTCAATGAATTGTAAAAATAACAACTCCCCCCAAGCCTCAAACTTCTTTGTTATCAATAATCAGTCATCATTCAATGGTATTTTTACTCTTTCCCCTTGCAGGCTCTAGAAGTATCCTGCTTATCCTTAATGTCTACACTCTCTTCCTTTTATGTACCTATGGGTTTTAAATAAAATATTGTATTTTATTTTCCTTTAACATGGCATTTCTCTCCATCCCTGTTTCTCCTTTCCCCTTTCTGTCATCTAGCATAACACTTATCTATAGTTATGTTATCTATTGGTGGTGATTATTCCTCCTAGAATCCTTGAGACTGATGGGAAGGTATAAATGTGACAACCACCACTTAACTTGTCCACTACTTAGGACTCCAACCACTTAAACTATTACTTGAAAACAGAACAAGATGACTACTCGCATACTAGTTACCATAATATTTCCAAATAAAATTAATATTTCATATAAACTGTACATAATTATTTACTTATGTTATTCGAAAATGGTTAAATTTATTCTTGACCTCACGATAAATGTCTCTAACTTAAATATTTTTAAGTAAACAAAAGAACCATAATGTCTTGCAAAAGTAATTGCAACAAAGGTATTACACCTTATTTGATTCAACAAATATTAGGGCATACAACGTTGACTACTAATTTATATTAACCATACTAATCCTAGAACCATAACATGCCTCACATAGTTAGTTTATGTAGAGTATACATTATTTATTTTTATATGATAATTTGTAAAATTATGATTCATTAATGGCAAGAATTCACTCAAATAGTGTAATTTGATTACCATGGCAATGGTCATATAGATTCATTAATGGCTACTATGAATGAAATGAAAGTTTTAAGGCAATCTCAAATGGATAGAAGATCTATGTCTTAGGTAGCAAGAGCTACTTTCTTTCTTAGAGATACTTATGAAATTTCCTGGTAGGAATTCACTCAAATAGAGTAATTGATATACCATGGAAATGGTCATACAGACTCATTAATGGCCATAGTGAGTGAATTAAATATTGAATATGGTTTTGAATGGAGAGAATATCAACAAATTAAGTAACAAGAGATAAATAGGTTCTGAGATATGGTTATGATGCTAAATTTCTCTTAATGTTTATGATTCTCTTTCTAGTATATACTCCGAAGTATTTTCTCATGCCAATCCATGCTACTTTTGTGTTTTTCCAACCAATGATCTATCTTTTATGTTTCAACTAAAGTGGTTTTCCAAGTTCCTTTTTTGGATATTATTCTCCTAACAATATTGACATGTTTGTTATATTATAAGTTGATGAACAAGGAAGAATTGTACAAAATATTAAATTCAATTATTAGAGTAAAATGAAAATATATTAGATACTTATGTTACTTACACTACTAGGTAAACTTATTTTAAATAAATACTACTAACAGTGCATCTAGATATAATATATTTTTTCTTGTGAGAATGGATGAATAACATCAATAATCCCTAAGCCCTACATTCTTGAAGGAGGCTAACTAAAGAATTTTGAAAGACTATGAACATTGTTAAAAATGATAATTAATGGTTAAGCTAAGAAAATTGGTGACACAAACTTTAATATAAACAAGGTTGGTTGTAGGGTAGCAAGTCCCTGCCACCAAACCAGCCTATCTTAAATAGTATTCAAATATATTTGTATACTGAAAATGATAGGGTGTATACACAACTGATCTTAAAACTACCCTAGCACATACAATCGTGGTGGACGTTGAGACGAACCATAATAAATTAACTAATTGAAATAAAGTAAAAGATAATCAACGTTTAATAAATGGAATAATTCTTATATATGTGTCGACCAAGAATCTTGAGCTTTTGATGCGACATAAGTTTATTGCATCTAGTACACCTAGTTGTTGCGGGTATCACTAGTGAGCTGTATGAGATATTAATAAGATTGTGCTTGAGGTTTCGCAAATTACAAGTGTTTAAATTGATTTTTTGAGAGATTTTATATTAATTTCTAAACACATAGAGCATGTAAATAAACTGTGAAATATACATAAAGAGTAGAAAAATTCACCATAATAATAACCACAACAAAGGAGATGATGAAGGAGTTCACCCCTCCTAGGATACATCTCCTTGCTCTAGCTTCCAATGGCTTGGCCCTCTTTCATTTTGCTCAAAATGGTGATTAGATACATTTACAGTGCTCAACTGGCTTCAAAACTTGTTCCATCAGCTTCATAATGCCCAAAAATGCCTATCTAGCCTCATTATGATCCAAAATTGCTCAAAACCTTAAGAAATTATGAGCCTCCCTAGTTTTCGTGCTAACCGCTCCACAATTTCCCCAAAATATGAATCGGTCTTAAAAATTCACCCCATTTGTGGCTAACATAGCGACAATTTCCCGGATTTTGGGCAAAATTGTGGGAACATTAACTTTCACAATAACACCTTAATTCCAAATTTCCAATCATATAACACTGGCGCATTACAATTTTTTTTTTAATATAAAAAAGGGTTGGAAAGTTAACTAACCACCGAAGGTTAACTAACCACCGTAGGTTAGGGCCTTAGTGCTCACATAGGTGGCTTTGGTGGCGGCTAGGGTGGAGGCTTACAAGCTGGTGGTTTGGCGATGACGGTCAGGCGGAATGGTCACATGTCGGTTTGTGATGCGGTTAAAACTGCGGTCAAGGTGGCAGTTAGTGCTCCATGCCCTTGGTTTTGGTCTGATGATCGTATCTAAAACATGTATGGGGGGTCAGGGTAAGCCCTGGCTCCCTTCCACACAACTCCACCATATAAAACTTTTTATAATGTTTGTGCCAATAATTTTAACAACAAATAATGTGGCTCAATCAGTCATGCGGTGCAATGTTTAGCAAGTGATCACGGTGTCGAATCACTTTGGTGGTGCAATTCGAACTTCAACCAATTTTTGTGGCCCCCCTACTGCCATGTGTAAGCTTCTAGTTGGGCCATGTGGTAGCATCATGAGGGGAATTTTAAGGTCTAAAATAGCCACCTAAGGGAATTATAAAATAATAGTGGAAATAATAAAATAAGATTAGATTACATCATCAAATATTAGAGAGAGAAAAAAATCCACTCGTATTTTCAACTTATCTCCATATGGGTTTCTCAAATTTTGAGTGAAAACACTCATTGTATGCACAATTTGATTATCATCCAAGAAATATCCATGTTCCATACTTTCAATGGACCCCGTTACAGGAAAAATGAGAAATACATGAAAAATGTGAATGCAATCACGTTTTTTCATGTATTTCTCCTTTCTCGTGTAGCAGGGTCCATAGAAAGTATGCAACATGGGTACTCCTTGGATGAGGAATTAAATTTTGCATCCAATGAGTACTCCTGATTGAAATTTGAGTAAAACCTTAAGGAGATAAGCTGAAAATACGAGTTGAAAACGTAGTTTTATTATTTTATTATTTTTTAATCTTTTTACTTTTTCACTCCAAAATTGGTGAATCAGCCCCCATGGTTGACATCATCATCTTGAATCCTATTGGCTCTTATAAAGTTTACTTTTGTCTTACAATTTTCTTAGGAGGTCCATTTTAAACCTCAAAATTCCCCTAATGGTGGTTGGCCATCAACCACCCAATCGAACTCACCCAACCAAGAGGAAATCAGAAGAGGATAAGTGGCAAGGCTAGATTGGCCTAAAAAAATACCTTTAGACAAACTAGAAGAGGTCATGTGGCATCCTTCCACTGGCCCAAAATACACAGTCACCTGTCCTTTTTTTTTCAAAAATTGCCTATTTGGAAATGAGGACAGAACGCGTTTCTCGGAGCATACAGTGCATATTTTCTACAAAATAAGTTGAGCAAGATTCAAAATGACGAGATATACGCAGTCGTTTAGGTTCCACATGGTTACACCAATTTTTGGTCATCTAACCATTTACAATTACATGGATCAAAGTACACCATGTAAAACCAATTTTACCATAGTAAAATTGCTTTCACTAGTTTATTAAGTTATTTATAGTTAAAACAAGAAAACCCATGAGGAGTAATTAAATAAATCCTTATTTATTTTATTTTCCTCTACGAATAATTAATTAAACCATTGTTTAAATAATATTCCTGGTGAAATTTAACCCATTAATTATGAGAAATAATTAGATAAATCATCCTTTATCTTATTTTTCTCTAGGAATAATTAATTAAATCATTATTTAGTTATTATTCCTTGTTAAATTTGACTAAATCACCTCGAAATAATTGAATCAATCATTATTTTTTACTTATTCCTTAACCACATTCTTGAAATGATAAATAAATGATTTATTTGTTTATTATTTCTAAATAAAGGTATTTGACCAATTTAAATACCTTCTCCCTCCAGCAAAATATAATAAAATATTCCAAGCGGTTAGATCTAGACCTTGGTTAATAATATTTTATTATTTGCCATTATCGACGATAACTCAATATTTTGTTATAATAGGAGATTTTCCATTCATTATTCACTTTGATCACTTTCATTGTCACGCTTTGATCATTCTCATTGCTGCTACTACTTTCTTTGCTTCTTGAGCTTCCATAGAGTTCAACACATTTTGGGTTTTATACACCATTGAGAGAGAGAATCTTATGGATCTGAAGCATTGAGGACAACCAAGAACCCATCCCATTGAGGGGGACTGATAACACTATTATTTATTTCCTTCCGAGGTGTTATAATATATTTAAATTATTTATATCTTGTCTTGTTCATTGGATGCATGGACCAATTCTTATTTCTTTTCACTATTTAATCGCTTTTATTGCATAGATCAAGTTTTTTGCAGCATTTGTTTTAATTATCGATTGTAGATCTAAAGAATTTAATTAAAAAAAAAAATTATTGCCATTGTTTTTCATGCGCAACTAAAGTTATCTCTTTTCGTACATTTGCGTTAGGAATTTACGCTAACAATTGGCGACTCCATTGTTGTTTATTCAGATTCCTACATGGCCAATAACTTCAGTAACTAGGATTTTTATTCAACTTTTTTCAGTCTCTTGATTTTTTTTTAACATTTATGCCCTAAAACAGTAAAAATTCTGACTTCCTTGTGTGTCTGAGTGTTTTCCATAGGTAACAGGTATTAGTCGCGCTAGAGACCGCGACTTTTTTGCAACCTATTGCCTGAAGATCCCGAAACTGGAACTCGCGCGTTTTGGCCCAGACCCTGCAATTTATCACTGAACTCGCACCTGTTAGCCCAAAAACTGCAATTTCCATATTTTACAGGTCAATACCTGCCAGTTGCAAAAAAAAATTGAGCCTTTTCTATGACATTCACAATTTGTTGCAAGCAATGTTCTAAGTTGTCTGACCTCCATCTAAGCCCATCTTAGGCTTGAATATGCTCAGTTTGTCTCCTTGAAGTAGAAAAAATCCCCTCAGGGTTTCAGTACACTTTTACCTTTCTAGAAAGGGTTTAGCTGAGTAGGTAGTCTGAGATTTGCAGCACTTTCAGCCATTTTTCAGGTTCTGATCTATCCTTCTTTTAGGTCCCTTTTGATCGGTTATTATTCCATCCAAAACCCCATCTTAAGTTTTGTTTGGTCTCTCCCTTAGGGTTTCCCCTTGGGTTCTTTTCTACACCTTTTCCAGCAAATTTGAGTCATTGGATCCCTGTCACTTAGACCTTAGACCTTTTGGCCATCTTGTGTGCTTTGAGTCAATTTCGCCTGCCTTTTAGACTAGTCATTTGGGAAGCCTTCTTTTGGGTTGAATTTATGCATCTGTAGCTATTTATTTATTGTCGTTTACACTACACACACACACACACCTAAAGTGAAGAGCACTTGGTTTACACTACCAAGCCAAGACATAAACATCATAATTAATTTATCTGCCTCATTGCGCCTTTGTTTATCACTCTTTAGCCTTTTCATGTCATCTGTGACTTTTCATCATTGCGCCCCCGAGGCATTTATCTCAAAGACTCCAAGGACTTCACCCTAAATTTCCATTAGGAAGACTTACTTCACCGCATAGGGTCCGAGTTATTCCTCAGCTGAGTCCCCATACTGACTTTGATTATGATTCATCGGGTTCTTCCTTCGATTCTGAACCTGGTTCCCCTCAACCTCATACCGTCATCATGTCAGGTGCCAATGCAAGTGTAGTTCCTCAACCTAGTGGTGGCCCCAACCCTAATGCTAGATCCACTATCGGAACCATTCCGGCTACTCCTTTGCTACCTTTTATGGTAGGTTTAAGAGTTCCCAATTTCACCTAGTTAATCAACAACCATATACTCCACAATCCAGGCTAGCCTTCTATGCCAACTAAGCTTCATTCATACATTCCTAATTTTGAAGGAAACACGAGAGAGGACCCTACTAATCACACCCACTCCTTTCACATGTGGTGCTTGTCCAATTCCATTATCGATGACTCCATTAGCCTTTGGTTTTTCTAGCGTACGCTCACTAGAGAAGCTACAAAGTGGTATGTTGACCATACTTTGGTGTCCCATTCCACCTTTTTGACTCTTGCTAAAGTGTTTCTATCCTACTTCCATTTACCTCTCCACTATGATATTGATACTGAGTTATTGACTGCATTCCGTCAAACTTCTGCCACTCGGCTTTCTGACCATGTCCAAGAATGGCGTAGAAGGAGGATCTTGTGTCTAGATCCTACATTCTACGACCGTGTCTATATCGATTGGTTTCTGAGAACACTTTTTCCTTTTATTGGTAAATATGTCACGTCTCACTTTACTTAGACTGAGGAATAAGCTCTCCAAGTCACGTTGAAATATGACTTGATCTACGCCCAGTCTAGTTATGTTTATACAATTTTACTAGATCTTCCTAAACCTGGTTATGCCAACGCACCAAGGGCATCGCACACCACCAACACTATCTTTGGATCTCTTTCAGATCTATATACTTATCCTTCCATGGGTTATGGTTTCCCTTAGGGAGGGACTAGCTCCTCCAACACTTATCCCCCTCCCAACAGCATGTATATGGGCCAAAGCATGCCTTACGGATTTTCCAACTGCATCAATCGATGCCAGGGCTAGTTGTTGCTCAACCTATTTAATCCAATGTTGCTCAACCTCCTTTATATCCTTATCCACAACTGGGTGATCAAGCCATTATGAAATCACTGCCCCGACCTCCCTTGCCTTCTCAACCTCCTCCACAGCAGCCACCTCCCACTCAAGGGCAGTTGTATGCGTAGCATAGTACGACTAATCCTCCTAATTCGAAGAAAAATAATAAGGGGAAAGGAAACCAGAACCAACCTGCGCATGGTAACCAAGGGTGCCAAGATAATCAACAAAACACACCACAAGGGAACAAGCCTAACACTACAAACCAGAAACAGCGTGATCAACCCAAGAAGAACAGACCTCTTCGTACAAACAAACCTTATTCTTGTTATGGTTTCCATGGTCATTATACTCATGATTGTCCCCTATTACCCCATATGCGCCAGTTGTGGGAATAACAAGCAGCATCTAGAGGACGGTAATCCACCACTTCCATTCCTCCAAATATTGCTCTAGCTCAACCCGCAGTGTTAACTAATCCTTTCCCTCAGCAAGGATATGTTGTATCCCGACCCCCTCAAGGTAAGGTCACTCCTCAACCTCCACAATCTGGTACCCCTAATTACCATAGTTTCATGATGAATTATGAAGAGGTCAATACTGCTGATGTCAACCTTCAGACCCAGTCCCGCCAATATGACAAGC
This sequence comes from Pinus albicaulis, assembly GCA_034641835.2. Lineage (NCBI taxonomy): Eukaryota > Viridiplantae > Streptophyta > Pinopsida > Pinales > Pinaceae > Pinus > Pinus albicaulis. The sequence continues at coordinate 197,640,094 of CM076583.1, read as the reverse complement.
AACCCGCTACATCTGCCACGGAGTCCCAAACCAAAGTTTCCATAGAGTCCATTTTGACATCCAATGTTCCCTTACAGATCCCTCAACCTAGAGTAGAGGTCATTCAAAACATCGCCAAAGGGTCATTACGCTAAAATATTGCATCCACCAAAGCCTCCCATGCCTACAACATAGTAGATGACTTGGCACAGTCACCTATTGCCATGTCAACATTGGAAGTCCTCCAATCATACCCATCACAATGAAAAGCTCTATTATCTACTTTGGGCATTGTGGATCCTTCAGATGATCGTTTGATCATCTTTGATGTTGAAAAATTATAACATCTCCTTTTACCTTCATTCGTTGCCTTCCAAATACCAGTCAATATTCGTAATGCCCATTTTCATAGATGTACCATTAACAAGGGCACATCCACCTATGTGATGTATGCCTTTATTTGGAATAAGCTCAGATCACCAGACTTAGCCCCATCCACCATCACTTTGCGTGCTTAGGACGGTCACCCTTCTCAGCCCCTTGGCATGTTCCACAATTTTCCTGCCACTCTTGCAGGCAAGACTATTTGTGTTGACATTGACTCTCATTGATGCCCCCTTGGATTACAATATCCTCTTGGTTCATAGCTATACTTATATGATGTCATCCCTCACATTTTCTGTTCACCATAAGATGTGACTTCCTCACAATGTGAAGATCGTCACCATTGATCAATTGACATATTACAAATCAAAGTCTCAAACCTCCCCTGAGTCCATCATATCTTCGGTGGCCGATAAACAAGAAGTCGCACCTGGTCCCCCCCCCCCTCCCTCTTATCATTGACCCTAGCTCGTGGAGTGTTTTCATGATGCAAGCGTCTAGGCCTAGCCACAAGTGGTTTGGGTCCACCATCTAGCAACCAACACCTCTGCAACCTATTGTTGGTCACTTGACGTAGCCTTCAGGTCCTTCTCCTCAAGGGCCTTCTTCCTTTTTTGGCATCTCTTCCAACCTTTTTCAACCTAGAAAAATCCCCCCTATCCTTAACCATTTAGGAGCCATTCCACCAGGCCATTACCCTTCCAGTCAAATATCGTTTCTAACTCCCCCCTCTTGAGTGTTTTAGGTGCTTGTTATGGCTACATTGAGCCTTCCCAATTGGACCCTGGGGATCCCAGTTTAGTACATTGATCCCCCAAAAAGCACCCCGCTTGGTCATCTCAAACTTTATACTACTTTGACCCTGATCCAACCGGTCACTATGATCTGTACCTTTGCTTCAGTGCCTCAGCCACCTCAATAGGAGCCTACTCCTGTTGCGAAAGCATCCGGTGAGTGGGGCAAAGACAAAAAGAATGAACCTAAGGACAAGCCCCCCCAAACATCTCTTGCTCCTCCTAAGCCTCCAAAGTAGTCACCTTTATCCGCTTTGTGTGATATTGTGGGGCATGCCACCAATAATTGTCTTGAACTTCCTCGTCTCAAAACTGTGGTCAAAAATAAGTTTCCTGAATCTGACATCCCAGAGGTCCATGTTACCTTACCTAATTCAATTAATAATCTCAAATCGTTGTGCATGAACCACCCCTATGCTTTGTGTGATATTTATGGCCACTATTCTCATCATTTTCCCCATCTCAAAGACTTTCATGACACTCTTGAGTTTTTTCGCCAAATAGAGACCGCTCGTACTAGATATTGTACCCCTCTACTTGTGAGTTCTACTTCAGCAGAACCATAGGAGATTGTTGCACCCATTGTGATACCTCCCCCCAATGTCAAGATGATAGACCCTTCACTCACCATTCTATATCCGTCGTCATCCATGATATCCATGGTGGAAGACACCTCTTGGGCATCCCCTTCTATTTAGTTGAACCTCCTTCGGTAATCACCCTAGTCTCAACATCGGTAGATGTTTCATCTAATAGCTCTTCATCTACCATCTGTAGCGATACGTATGTGAAACATAGCTCTCATGATGATGCGTCAAGTATCTCTGCCATGTCATGTGGTCTCCCTTCTGCCAGTCCTCCCATCTTTCATTCTGATGAAGACATTATGGAAGCAGTGACTACCCCTAACTTTCCCTGGGATGATATGTACCACCGTACATAATTCCTTCAACAACTTTCCCATGACCACTATGTTGTGGAGTCTAATTACTAGATCCTCGATGAGGTTGATGGGTTTGGAAATCTTATTCCTGCACTAGATGTTGTCGAAGAAGGAAATATGGCCGATATATCCTACCATTAAAATTAAAATTTCTGATAAAGCATGGGTAGAATAAAATATTACCTTGCAGGCACATTGCACCCTGAAAGAATTTGAGGCTAATGCTAAGCTACTCAAGGAATTCCATGATGTCTTCACCTGGTCCTATTCAGAGATGCCTGGACTTGATCTTGCAATTGTTAAACACCATATTGATACATGGCTCAATGTCAATCTTGTCCGTCAAAATTTGAGACGCATTAATCCTTCCAGACGAGAGGCTATCAAAGCCGAAATCAATAAGCTCAAGAAAGTTTGTTTTATCTATCTCATTGAATAGATGACATGGTTTTCTAACCTGGTTCCCATTCTCAAGAAACAAGGCACCATTTGTGTCTCCACTGACTTTCGCGACCTGAACAAATCTTGTCCCAAAGAAAATTTTCCCGCACAATTTACTGACTAGCTAATTTATGAATGTGTGGGGCATGAGGTTATATCCTTTATGGATGGGTTCTCTGGGTAGAACCATATTGTTATCCATTTTTATGATCAGTTAAAAACTATGTTCATTAGTCTGTGGGGAAATTTTTCTTATAGGGTCATTTCGTTCGGCCTAAAGAATTCTGGAGCCACCTTCCAGTGGGCCATGTCATACTGTTTCCATGATTTAGCTCATATTATCCTTACCTACCTGATGACCTCACTTCTCGTTCTAGGCATCGGCCACAACGTATTCATGATTTACGTATTGTATTTCTACGATGTTGCAAGTAAAATACCCATCTCAACCGGTTGAAGTGTGTCTTTTGTGTTCCCGTTTGCTATCTCTTAGGCTTCATTTTGTCCAAGGATAGTATAATGCCTGATCCCCTCAAAGTTTAAGCCATTCTTGAACTTCTTGTTCCTCTTTCTTTTCTCCAGTTACAAAGCCTTCAAGGCAAATCCAACTTCCTTCATCGGTTTGTCCCTAACTATGCCACCACTACGAATGGGTTTCTAAGACTCCTTAGATCTAGCATTCCATTTGCTTGGGATGAATATGCTCAAAAGTATTTTGATATCCTGAAACATGCTCTCATTTCCACTCCCTTGATTAGTCCTCCTAACTTTGTGAGGGATTTCATCCTATACATCTCAGTGTCCACACATTCGGTCGTTGGGGCCCTTATTTGGGAAGATGACACTGGAAACGAACATGTTATCTATTATGTCAATAAGAACCTTGTGGATCCCCCTGTGTCCTACTCGCATGAAGAGAAGTTAGCGATGGTCGTCGTGTTCTCGGTCCAAAAAAATCATCATTATATCCTAACGTGTTCCACCAATTTCATGATCAATTCCAAAGCTATGGCTTTCCTATTGGGTCAAAATATCATCAATGGGAAGTACGCCTATTGGATCATTATCCTTCAGGAATTTGATCTTGAATTTGTCACACCCAAGAGTAAGAAAGGTTTAGCCCTTACTGAACTAATTTCTTAATTGCCTATTGGTACACAAGATTCATCGCTTAATGATGTTTTACCCAATGAACACTATTTTTTCATTACTTTGGATTACCCTTGGTATGGCGAAATCCTCACCTACATGTGAACCCAAAAGTTCAATTCCCATCTTGCTCATGATGCTCAAAGACATATAAAACACCAAGTCCCCCACTATCTTCCCATTGTTGACAATCTCTATCGTCACAGTGTTGATTATGTCCTCAGTCTTTGTCTCAAGCATGCTGAACCTGAGCAATTCCTTAATGCATGCCATAGCGATGCTTGTGGTGGCCACCTCTCCGGTTTGGCTACTGCCCAGAAATTCATGTGCGCTGGGTATTTTTTTCCTTCTCTCTTTTGTGATTGCATTGAAGCAGTCAAACATTGTTCCAATTTCCAGCTATTCAGCCCAAAGGCATGAGCTCCACCCGCTCCCCTCCACCCTATCATATCAGCTGGCCCCTTATGTAAGTGGGCCATTGACTTTATGGAGTGTTGACCTCCATCTACCAGTAACCACAAGTATATCATTGTGGCGGTTGACTATTTCACCAAATGGGTTGAGGCAGTGCCAATGTTCAATAACATGGTAGCTACTGCAACTATATTTTTCTTTAAACCATGTTATCGCTCGATTTGGGGTTCCAAAAAAATTGGTATCCGACCATGGATGACATATGGAAGATTATATATGGTGTGATCTATACCCTATGTTGGGCTTTCAACACCAATATTTATCGTCTTATTATCCCCAAGGTAATGTTCAAGTTGAAGCGGTCAATAAAGTCCTTAAAGCTATGCTTCGATGGACGGTGAAAAAGCACAAAACCAACTAGCACCTTATGCTCTTCCTTGCTTTGTGGGCCTATAGAAATTATGCTAAAACCGCCACCGGGTTTACTCCTTTCAACCTTGTTTTTGGCGAGGACATAGTCTTACCCATTGAATGTGAAATCCCATCCCTTCACCTAGCCGTCGAACTTCTCCCTGACACACAACCTTTAGAAAAAATACTTATCATGCTCGAGTGTGCTTCCGAATACCGTCATGTTGCATTGCAAACTATTGAAGTGCCCAAGAAGCGCACCAAAGCTCAATATGACCGAAAATTCGACCGTCATACCTTTCACGAAGGCGATCTTGTTCTAGTGTATGACCAGGCCCATGATGTCCTCGGTCATGGGAATTTTGACTCATTATGGCTAGGAATTTACATCATCAGTAAGGATTTGGGCAAGGGGGCATACCTCTTAGATCATTTCTAAATCAAACTCCTTCCTAACCCTCACAATGTGCTCTATCTTAAGATATTTTACCCATAACATCTCCCATTGAGATGCATGTTTTATTTCTCTCATGCATTTAGGTTGCTTGCATTGTTCATTGTCATGTCATTTTTTGTCTTGTGGAGCCTTTCAAATGGATCCATCATCCACACCATATATCAGCTATGCCAATGGTGCAAGTCACTTCTCCTAGAATCTAGCCTCGTCAGCTTGGGCCATTTTTACCCTCTTGCATTCGTGAGTCCTCTCCAATGGCATATGCATTGGATCTGCCACCAATAACCAGGCTGAATATGATGCAGTGATAGGTTTGTTAGTCGATGCCCTTTATCATCTCATCCTTCATCTTCATGTTCATTTATATTCCTTGCTACTTTTCATGAAATTGAATGGCATCTATCGTGTGAATAACCATGTCCTTTTTAGAAGATATTTATGAGTGAATATTTTAGTGCATGAATTTGAAACCATTACATTCAACCATGTTCCTAGACCCCAGAATCACTTTGTAGATATAATTACAAACAATATTCTATATTGGCACTTATCACATGCATTTAACACAAGACAATCATAAAAAGAATGGCGAACCACATACTCGTCATATATAAAAGGAGGCATATCCATATTATGTATTGAAAAAATCATAAATGTTTTGGAGTCCAATGCTCTAAATACATCTAAGATGCCCATAGCATGTTTTAAAATAAAAATTGGGGGCACCACATGCCCCCGCATCTAATCACTATCTGGAGGGTCACGAGTCAATGGCTCGGCTCCAGCAGCCTGCAGATCCTGAACTACCTGTCTGGCCATCATCATGCGGCGCATGACCCCTCTCTACTCAAAGGGTAGCCATATACATTTGTTCGATGTAATGGTCCTCAAGATCATGCCAGCCATTCTCTGATACACCTATCAACATCAGCTCACACCTACAGCAGACATCCTCCGGCAGAGCCTCATAGTCCAGTCTCTGGTCTCCTCTCGCTCCAGTAGACTCAGCAGCACCTGGGGCTGTGGGTCATCCCATATACCATGTCGGCTTCACAGGTGCTATATCTACATACCAAAAGTAACGAATCAATACCACATATATATTCTAAAAATTTTAAATGCCCGATGAAAGTGGAAAGTCAGGGTCCCCCTTAAATTTCATACCATTGTATGGATATTCATCTATGTACAACACCATCTGATCCCAATGTGCGAAGAACTTAGGTCGGAACACCCGTCCGACTCCCACTCCTCTTCCCCTCCGCAATAGCTACCACTAGTGGTGCATCCTGGGCTCCTATGGGCCCCCATCCTGGACCTGCACATGAGGCCAAAGTGTGGGGATCTTCTCAAATAAGAAAGAGCATAACACCATACCGAAGGAACAATCATGGTTCACTTGTCGCTTACGCAGCGACAATTTTCATTTAATCAACGACAACATCATCTGGGCCCACCCATAGTAGGTCCCACTCAGAACACTCTCAACTAACATCATATGCACCCCAGTGATGTGATGGAATTCCTTGTTGCCTAGGATCTACAATACTGCTACGGTGATAGCCCATGTCTCTAGCCTCTCTAGATCACCAATCGATATGGTCGTGCCCTTAGCACGAACACCTGGTCTACAATGGCATTCCATAAACTTTAATATTTTCTGCCCACACGGTAATAATAAATGTATATTTCCCACCATCCCTAGTGGCGGGAGTCCCGTCAAGAAATAGATGTCCTAAATGGTCAACTCAATCCTGTGCCCCTACACCATAAAGGCTTCCTGGTATAGATCCCAATAGTTGACTATCCTAGACGGAAATGGCTCCCCTGCCCTCATCAATGGGTTCTCAACCAAATTGAGAACTCTATACCTCACAAGTGCTCCTCAAACCACCTAATCCCCCTGGATCTTGGCATGAAGCACATCCAAATCCCTCTCTGGCTAGTTCATCTTCAACTCTTCCATACCTACACAAACCCATCATGTTTGTCAGCTCAGAGAAGATAAACTACATCCTAACTCATCAAGTCCCGGTATCCAGCCAGAAAACATGGCAAATCTCACCTCTGGACCAACTCGCAATTTTTAGGACCTACAGTTGCAACCTCACAATTTTCCCCTCTGGAAACTACAAGCTATGTCACAATACAGGCCCTAGAAAGTGTGAGTTGACTATGAGGAAGTGAAGAGTTTTGTTTCTAGACCCCGGGCGCCTAATCTGAAAAAAATCAACAGCTAAAATAGTAGAGGAGGGTTAGGCCACCAACCTATAACTGACGTATCTCGATTCCAATGATGGGTTTTTCCGCTAAGATAGCCGCAAGATTTAGGGCCTTCTCCTCCTCTCCAAATTCACCACAAATCCACTAGAAAATGAATCAAATTGGAGGGAAATCACCCTATTAAAAGATAAAACCTAAATTTTTCTTTAGCCAATTATGACCAAATCAAAACCATTAGCACCATTGGAAAGCTCTCACATAGCACTAAAATGGATATCCTTTTGTTTTTGGTAATTTGACACTTCACCAGGAAGCCATTTTTCCAAGAAGGGTCACTTTTCCACCCCTTAAAATGATATTTATTCACTTGTAATGCTTGTACTTGGGGCACCAATTTTCCTTCATACTTGTCAACGTGTGTGTTGATTTTTTCCATGAGTAACCATTTTTTTCTCATGTTTTTATGGTCCCCACTTGGCCTATCTGTGTGGCAGTATCATCGAGTCACCCTTATTCAGAGCATCCATTTTGAGTCAATATCGCATTCATAGAGTCTATCCCGAGCCCCTTTGCCTCTTGCTACAGTATTCCATCCATTTTTTCCTTGTCTCTCTCTCGTTTCAACCATTTTGGCCTCCAGTAATATTGTCCCCCATTCCCTCTAGAGTCGAGTCAGTCGCTGCCAGAGCATCCATGCTTCTTATGCTCGGACAAGGGAAGTCATCCTTCCACTACTCATTTTTCCCTATTCCATCATCATCCCTGGTCTTAGTTCATTAGTCATTTTACTATGATCTGGCCTACCTTAGTTGAGGATTCCTCATTACCTCACCTACGGTGGACCTTCTTCTTTCAAAATTATCACATTCATTCCAAAATAAAGGTCTAGAGGGTGGTGTACCTTGGTTCTAGCTTCCACTCTTGTTCAGTGCCTCAGATTAGGCAAAGGTTCTCATCATTTCCCTTTTACTTGATTGTTTCTCATCTGCTCAACTTCAGCTCATTAATGCATGATCGAGATTCATATACTTGATGGTTCAGTGATCTAGCAGATTGTATTAGTGATTCCCAGGTGTTTGTGAGATTTTTCATATCTCATGAAGGGGTGGTTGTTTAGGTAGCCCCCCACATGTCGGGCTGACCTTAGATTATGCTACAGCCTCAGATGCAGCTCCATAGATTTGATGGGTTCATTTCTAGCTGCTTGTAGCGGCCATACCATCCATGTATCATTCAGATGATCCATTCATATTTTCAGAGCCCTTTCATGTTTATTGGGGCTTCTTTGGTTGTTATTTTGTCTCATGTACTCAGATATTCTTGTATTCAGTCCTAGCTTTTGTCCCAGGCGCAATATGTATGTGGAATACATTATATTTTTGTCTGGCCCATTTTATGCCATCATGTCATGTACCATTTATCATGTACTATATTTCTCAATTTCATTTTTTTGGTTGCACCATTATTCTTTGTACTTTTTCATGTCGGCGGGCATAGGTATGCCTCCCCCACCTCACTGAGAACATGTACCCAAAAATTAAAGGATACTTATATCATTTGTAGGCCTCGCCCCCTCAGTTATTTTCCTCTCTCGCTTCACTCCATCTATGTATCTCTCTCTCTCTCTCTCTCTCTCTGACTCCCCTTCAATGTCTAGTGATTGTGTTCTTACAATATACTTCAGTCATACGATTAGTTCCTAATACTCACATGTTAGGGGGCATTCTTTTACACAAATTTTTGGTCATCTAACATTTACAATTAGAAGGATCAGAGTACACCATGTAAGACCAATTTTACCATAGTAAAAGTGATTTGACTATAAGAAATAATTTAATAAACCATATGTTATTAAGTTATTTCTAGGTAAACCAAGAAACCCCATCAGGAGTAATTAAATAAATCCTTATTTATTTGATTTTCCTCTAGAAATAATTAATTAAACCACTAATTAAATAATATTCGTGGTCATATTTAGCCCAATTATGAGAAATAATTAGATAAATCATTATTTTTCTTATTTTTCTCTAGGAATAATTAATTAAATCATTATTTAGTTATTATTCTTTGCTAAATTTGACTAAATCACCTAGAAATAATTAAAAAAGTCATTATTTGTAATTATTCCTTAACCACATTCTTGAAATGATAAATAAATTATTTATTTGTTTATTATTTACAGATAAATGTATTTAACCAATTTAAATACATTTTCCCTTCAACAAAATATAATAAAATATTCCAAGCAGATAGATCTAGATCTTGGTTAATAATATTTTATTATTCACCATTATCGAGGATAACTCAATGTTTTGTTATAAATAGGAGAATTTTCCATTTATTATTCACTTTCATTATCGCGCTTTGATCATTCTCATTTCTTCTACTACTTTCTTTGCTTCTTGAGCTCCCATAGAGTTCAACACATTTGGGGTTTTCTACACCATTGAGAGAGAGAAACTTCTACATCTGAAGAGTTGAGGAAAGTCAAGAACCCATCCCATTGAGGAGGACATGTAACACTATTATTTGTTCACTTCCCAGGTGTTATAATATATTTAAATTCTTTATATCTTGTCTTTTTTGTTGGATGCATCGAGCAATTCTTATGTATTTTCACTCTTTAACCACTTTTACTGCATACATCGAGTTTTTTGCAGCATTTGTTTTAACTATCGATTGCAGATCTAAATAATTTAAGCAACTATATTTTTTTTAGTGTTGTTTTTCACGCACAGCTAAAGTGAGCTATTTTCATACACTTGAGTTAAGAATTTACGCTGAAACACACCATTCTGACAACTTTCATCATTGAGCATAATTTTGAGCACCTGATCACTCCTCCCCAATGGAAGCTTTGGACCCCAAAAGATCACTTTCATTTGTTCATCAGATGAGAGTATAGTTTCGTCAAATTTCTGATCTCAATCCATTTTTCCTTTCTTGGATTTGTGCCTTTTAACCCCACACGAACCTACTCCACATTCCCTCAGTTTGAAGACCTTGTTCTTCTGTCAAGAATGGTGTCTTGTTGTAGTTCATCAAGGTATTCAGGAGAAAAATCCTCAATGGAAGAAATCTAAAGATTTTATCCTTGATCTTCAATCAAAGGAGGCCTGTACAACCTTAATTTCTCAACATTAACAACAACATAAATTTTCATGTATGAATGGAAATCCAACCTGAATGCATTATCACCAATCCTTTCTAAAATTTTGAATGGACCATATAGAATAGGTTTTAGTTTTTTACCTTATCCTTGAAGCCTTTATTTGCTAATGTGAAGCTAAAATTCATCACTGACTTTGAATTTTTGATCTACACAATGCTTATGGTGCTTTGTTTTGTACTTGAATTGGCTCTTTTATAGTTGTTCTTGCACTACTTGATGCACCAATTGGATTTGTTCAATGAACCTTTTAGCTTTGTCTATGTCGCTATGACCATCAATAACAACATCCTTTCCAAAGCCATCCGAAAAGGATATTGAAAAGTCATGAACTGAGAAATTCCCTTCTAATAGATTAAACCATATATCTATGATGTCTTCATCTATTTTCCTATAAAATATGGGAATTTCAAAGCTTAATTGTACCTTAAAAGGATTTACACCTCCACGGTGGTTGTTGGATGCAGATGCATCGCAGTGGGTAGTTGTTGAAGAATCTGGGAAAATCTATCCATCATTGTTCTTGGCTATAGAGGATTCATAAAAATAGTTGATAGGATCTCTCTCCCTATCCTTTATTTCCTAAATTCCCCATGGGTAATAAAATAGAAGCTTTCGCGGTGATGCATGCTCAGGCTCTTAGTAAGACTAACAAGGTGAGTGACAAGGGAAGAAGAAGAAGTATTGATCATGGAAACCAACTACCATTACTAAAAAATATCGAAAAGATGCTGAAATCTTCTGAAGAGGAGGAAAAATATTGTTCCCATATGTGAGTAAAGGTTCCCCACTTATGTAGTTCATTATCATGAAAGCGGAGCCAAAAGAAACTCATTTCAGCATAGATAGTGAAGCTGTTGGGATTACTAACCACAACACACCCACAACTGTACAACATCGAGTGGCTTCACCAAGGATGGGATCTCTGCGTCATCTATTAATGTCACCTTCCCTACAACAACAAGCCCTTCACGGATGAGGTATTATGTGACATTGCGCCTCTTGATGTTTGTGATGTATTATTAGGTCAACCATACTTGCGGAAGTGACATGTTGTATATGAGTCCTGAACTCGTACTATTATTGTTACTTTTGGAAATAATTTTTATAGGATACTAGAGGTAGCACCAGCTGCCTCCATCTCTTGGTTACCTCAAAAAAATGCAGGAAGGTCATTTCCAAAACTAGTAAATTTGTTTTCCTGATGATCTGCTCTCAAGGAAAGAAGAATATTGTGGCCACGACCTCTAGACAAGGCTGTGGAGGAGTATGAGGACATCTTCACATCACCCGCAAGGGTGCCTCTGCACTGTCAGGTCAAGCACCACATAAATCTGACCCCAAGTTCACCACTACCCAATGGACCAATCTATTAGCGCTCTGTTCTAGAGAACGATGAAATCAAGAGGCAAATTCAGGATGGGAGCCCAATCGCGTTGGTGCAGAAGAAGGATGGGACTTGGAGACTTTGTATTGAATAGTGGGCATTGAACAAGATCAATTTGTGGAATAGGTACCCATCCCATGGATTGATGACCTTCTGGACCAAATCAAGGGGCAGAAATATTACAGCAAAATTGACTTGAAGTCTGGGTATCACCAGGTGTTAGTGTTGGTATCTTCATCCCTCCATTAGTGATAAACATTCTCTTGTTGCATTGCATATTAGATTTCTCACTCAGTCAACTGCATTACATTAGGAGCATGTATCATCTGACGATAGTGACTTGTTGTAGATTTTTCCCTCGTGTCCTTTACCTATTGGCCCATTTCCATTCATTAAGATCATTTGCAGTCACTTTTTGTCTTATAGTTTGCAAGAGTCATTTTTTAGGGTTTCAGTTTCATTAGGTCTAGGGTTTCACCAGAAAGGTCTTTAGAATGTCCAATAATGGTTAGCAGGTGCATGAGGAGGTTGAATAAAGTTCCAGTACTAAATAAATTTCATCATCATATGCCTAGAAATGTGTTTTTCCTCAAAACTCTGTTTTGAGAAAAAATAGAGTATTTTATCTTTTCATGTATAAATTTGATGTAATTTCAAGTTTTCTCATATGTAATCAACTTCAATGGCAACCCTGGTCACCTTTTCAAGCTCCAACAAATCCATCCCCTGCAAGGCAAACAAAAAGCAAGTCATTCAGTTAATCAGAGGAAAAATGAAGAAAACTGCCTAAAATAGAGTTTGAAAAGAAAGTGTAAATTGTAAACATTATAAAAGTGGGTTTTATCAATGAAAAAATCAAAATATCTTGTATATAAGTCATTTTTCATGTTCAAAGGGCTCATTTTCATTCAAAGAAGAAATATTGAGCAAAGGAAAATCGTGTTGGAGAAAGGGAGCATTTTGAAGGGAAACTGTGTGAATTTCAGGGGCACGGCGCATTGGATGAGAGGCACGGTGCATACAAGTGGCGTAGTGCATTAGGCCGGCCACCACAGTGTTAAAAACACACTGGCATGACACATATAATTGATGCAGCGCATTAGGTTTGTGGCGCGGAGCGTAGAGCTGCAAGCTATTTTCACCACAATTTTATTCAAATCTCCAATTTGCTCGGTTTCCTCCGGTCCAAAGTAAGTCAAACAACTCTTCCAATGCTAATAAATGTGTGTCTTAAGATGTTTATGAGGATTTAATAAAAAATTCAAACCCTACTTTCTTGCTCAAGACATGATTGCTTAGGGTTTGTAAATTGGTTTTTTGTGGCCATCACTCCTTCACCTTTTTATTCCCTCACTGCTTTTCTAGTTTCATCAAACCATTTCCCTATCCCCCATATCCCTAAATTCATTCACCGCTATCCCAATTCCCATTATCCCAAATCCTAGCTACAAAATTCCCAAACCCCAATTGCTATCCCAAAAGCTTAGAAACTGTCCCTAAAACCCTTCAATTCCCCAAATTCCAATTGGCAACATTCCCAAAATCCCTCTTACCCTCTCCCTTCATAGTCCCTCACGCATTTTCATACACTTGGCAGCAAAAAACGAAAGACACCTAAAACTCTTCATACTCATCTAAGACAACACAAACTTTGGCAAACATGGAGTCAGATTCCTCCTATGACCGAGATGAAGAAACACACAGTGACTCTCCAACCGAATTGCATGCACCAAGGAGACCTCACAAGAGTGGTAAACATGTACGGGAAGAGCCCACTTCACTTGCCGAGATGCAGGCTTGCCCTCTTGCTATCACATGTTTTCAAAACCAATCTTGTTATCAATTTTGTGAAATGGTTGCTAGAGTCCAATACCATCATGAGTTGGCCAGATTGTTTGTGCTTCATCTACATAATGGCCAAGTCACTCTTGCAGGTGTGACATTCACCTTGACACCGGAGTCTATCTCTCTAGCAAACGGCATTCCAAATTTTGGAGAGCAGTGGAATAAAAGGCAACAAATTGACAGGGAACACTATGAGCCATACATCAAGCCTGGTTTTTTGAGACAACTCAGTAGATTTTTTCCCTTTCAGTACCTGAAAAACTCGTATGCTCCTTTGATGAAACTCATAATAAAGTATTTGAGCTGAGAGGGTCAATTTTCTCGTCTATATGCCTATCACATCAGATTGCTGATGCATTTTACCAGGGTGAGAATGATGAACCTCCCCTACTTCATGTGCTGAAATATGGAGAAGATGACCACCCTAGTGCAAAATAAAACTCCTCGGCAGCAGTATGATAGTATATATCATTTTGCACTCATCAAAATTGTGGTTATGCATCAGCTTGGTTTGCAGGACATTTCATGGGAGTATTTCATTTCTCATGAGTTCTTCACAACTCCTCAGGTACCTCCGGAAGCTTTCATGAGACAGATGGACCTTCACATCAGCAGGAGGGTCATGAGACACAGACCGCTAGTGTGCCAGTGTTTGTCACCTATCAAAAGGGCACTAGAAGGTTGTTTGCAACAGCCAAACGAGTATTATCTCCACTCAGGGTGGAAGGCGTTTCATTTCCTCCATTAGCAATGCAAGTACAGGACAAGGGAAAGAGGCCAATACATGATGAGGGGCCTTCAGGAGGGTAGGAGATAGATTTTATTCTCATTCAGAAGGATGACATTGATTTGGGCTCACCAAGCTCAAAGCTTAGAGAGATCATTCAGGAGCAACGGGCGGAGATTAATACTTTGTCCCTCAACCTAAATAGAGCCAAGTGGATAATCAAATACCTTGAGCAAAGAAACAAGCAGCTAGAGGATCAGCAAACCATTATGGAGCTGCAAAACATATGTGATAATCGGCAAGCCGCTAAAAGGAGAAAAACTGAGTTGACATCACTTGAGCAAGAAATTGAAGCTGATCATGAAACTTGGCTTGAAAGGGTAAATATACATTTGGAAAAGCTGTTGGAGAAGGCCAAAAAAGAAAAAAATATGTTAAATAATATGGCTAATCATTACTGGGCGAGAAACCATGTGTGCAAAGAAAGAATCAAAATTTTAAAGGCCAAGTTGAAGAAGGCATTGAGGAGGCGGAAAAAGAATGATAAAATTCAGATATTGGCTGAGGCTTCCTTGGCCCAACATAGCACTTAATGGAGGACACTCAGCCCAAATTTCAAAAAATTTGGGACACTTTTTGCAATTTTGAAATTTTTGGCCTAAAAAACAGACTTCTACTCTATGCGCCGCGCCACTTGGCGCTCGCTTTTGATGGGGGAATCCTTTTGATGAAAAATTAGTATTTTTAGATTTTTTAGGGAAAAATATGCATGCCTACCAATGGCCAACAAATTTTGACAGGTTTTGGGCTTCCAAAAAGGTCAAAAACACCCCAAAAATGACCTTTCTGCCCCTTTTTTGACACACAGGAAACAGTCTTGGGAGAACTTAGTTTTGGAGGGAAAAATGGAAGCCAAATTCAAAAATTCCACTTGTGTTGGAAATTAGACAAGAAGAAATTTCCAAAAAGCCCACTTGGAGCAAATTTGGACACTGGGAAGGCCTCCAAAATCAGCTACAAACAGGCACGACGCATAGGGAAATTAGGCGCAACGCATTGGAGGATTTTACTCATTTTTGGTCAAAAACTCTGTTTTTCACCTAGTTTTTTTTACATTTCGACTTTTTCCTTCTAGTTTTCAAAATAATGATGTAATTAAATATAACATGATGGTTTTTGATGTAATTTTTCTAAATTTTCACTCATAGCTGTAGATTCCTCCATCAAAAGGTAATTTGCAACTTAATGAATCAGTTTCCTAGTTTTTAGAGGCAAGCTGTTCCACTACCTTCTTACTAGTTCTCAGTTTAGATTTTGTTGGAATCGCTCCTAAACTTATGAGCTCGACCCCTAGAGGCTGGGATGAGTTATTTTTTGTCTATATCTTGTGGTTTTTCAGTCATTAGCATGGTTGGACTTTCGGGAATGCTTTGAGCATCATTGTACATTCATCTCTGCAGTTTGGCAAAGGAATAGACCAGGGTTTGCAGCACTCTATGGGATTCATGTGGAATTTTTCTTTGATAGTGTGTTTCTCTCTGTAAATGTAAGTTTACTGGTATTTTATGTATACCATTTTCTCTCTTATTTCTTCTTAACTTAAACAAACAAGGATAAAGGTAGAATTCATTAAAATTTGCAGTGCTCTACCTAGGGTTTGTTTAATTTTCTATGTTTTCAGTTGTTTGAAGAGGATTCCTGAAGGTTTCTTGTCCTCTTCAACTCCTCACCTGTTTCAACTCTCCATTTCTTTCAAATTGAAGTGTCAAATCGATTGCCTACCTTGCCCCATTCAGATCTCTGCAAAACTAAGTTTTATTCCCCAAACCCAAATTTTCCTTTCCTTTTGAGCCAAAGAAATATCATTAAATTCAATAAAACTCTTTTATACACATACCTAGCCTAAAATCATTCTTCATTCAAGTTGTCTCAAACCTCATTGATCATTTTTTGCGAGATTGACAAGGAGAGATCCCTCTCCCGATCTGGTAGGGCTAGCTACCAGGTTAAGCGTGGTTTGATGTTACCCTAGATTCTGCCTTTCTCTGCCTGAGGTAGATTTAGGCCATAACATATTGGAGACCATACTAGGTGTTAGTGTCAGTCTAGTCATACTTCCATCAGTGATCAAAATTACTCTTCGCATTTGCATATTAGGCGTCTCATACCGAATAAATTTCACCATTCCATTAGGTCATGGATTCATTGATGGTAGTAATTTTTTATCAATTGTCCCTCATGAGGTACTTGCTTATTTTCCTTTCTATGGTCTTTAGTCGTAAGTCACTTTCATTCTCAAAATCATATCAGTAGGTCATAGGATGGGTCTCATTAGTTTCTAGGGTCTCACCATGGTTAAATTAATGAGTCAAATTTCAATAATATCAGCAAGGTCATGAGGAAGCCAATAAGCTCAAAGTCACAGCACCAGGAAGAATCAGAGATAAAATTTATTCATCTTGATGTAATTTTCACCTCAAAACCATTTTTTCAGGTGAAACATAATATTTTACCTTTATTAGCTTTCATTATGTAATTTTATATCATCATATGCAATAAGTCACAATTCAGAAACTGTTATCTCCACAATGTGATGTCCCTGACTTCAAAAGTTTTCTGTAGCATTATTAGCACCAAATCATTCTCCAAGTAGATCCATCAGAAAGAGCCCAGAAATATCTTTCCAACGGTATACTACACTCTCAAAACTGACTTCTGGATTGAAATTTATGCTTAAGTCCTCCGCCATTCATTACGAAACCTATTTTTCCGATGTAAAAGTTAAAAATTATCCGTTTTGTTTATTACAAAGGGTTCTCCCCAATCACATCGGAAATATTGTTTCATATATATTGTCCTGCTCCCCGATCCTGATTGCGATTATGTGGGCTCCATCTCCCCTTCTACGTCCTTCCGATCGTCGATTGCAATAAACATATTACAATATGTATTATAATGTGTTTTATCATATTACACTTATTTTTTAATATGTTATATCTCTCCGCTCTTGCTCCAATTTTGATTGCGATTAATATGATTTCCGCCCTATTATCCTTCCCTTTTCCCATTTAAGATTAAATTTTCCCTTCACGAAAGCATATAATTTCAATTTGTTTTGTTTCAATAGCAAATTATAAAAAATCAGTTTTCTCCAAACAATAAAGGAAAGCATGTGACAGTTAAAAGGCCGAGAACTAAAATAAAGTAGAGATCGTTACAGCAAGCAACAAAATAGGAAGATCTGTTTATCAAATTACCTATTTTTGTTCATACAGCCTAACAGCAAAACCTCCAAGGAGTCAAATGCAATGATGTCCCTTAATTTAGGGGCAGATTGTTGTATTTCTTTACTATGATTGTACTTCAGTTCTTGAAGCTGTTAGAACAGCTCCCTGTTCTGTGGATCTATGTTCCCACATTTCAATGTATTTATTATGAATCATTTGTAAGCAGAAAGTGTAATCTGTAACTCAAAAAGTAGGGGAATAGTGTAGAAGAACATCTATGCGCTACACTGTACAGTTTGACAGGAATTAATAAGAGATGCAGCTCTGATTTGTGGGATCCATGTGGTATGAGAGTTAGCATTTGTTTTTCTCCTTTGTTTCATATGTGAATTGTTTATGTGTTCCATTTATCCATAAACATTTCCTTTTGAATGCTTTCAAGATAGAAAGGTAGAATCCATTTTATATGCTCTGCCTTGGGAAATCATTCATGCTATGTATTTTTTCTTCTGTTTTAAAAGGATCCATTTGTTGTGCCCTTTTCAGCTCCGCACCAGTCTTTCCATCCCATCCTCATTAAATTTTAATTTCTAATTTTCCTGCCTATCTTGCCCCATGAAATACCTTGTGTCCTGATTTAATTCCCAGTTTCAACTATCTCTTTATATCCGACACATCCCTGAAATTCATTCATTCATTCATTTTATTTAAACCTTTTATCGTCATCATTTTATCTAGCCTAATATCAGATTTATATTGCACTTTATTGAATATTCTTTTACGGAGGGATCCCTCTTTTTTCCTTGTAGGGCTAGCTACAAGGTTGAGCGTGGTTTAGTTGTTACCTTGATTTGCCTTTTGCAGCCTGGGGTCCAATTCAGGTGCTAACATCTCTGGTGACTCAACTGGGGAAGTAATTTATTTGAAACAGTAAAGCATATCCTCCCCGGTAAAGGATGACAAAGTTTAGATTTTAAGATGGAACGTATTGCAAGACATTATGCTCCCATGAGCCGAGATCATATTCCAGGTTTCCCAAATAAAATGCCCAAGGTGGATTGGCTTCAGAATTTGCCTATGTTCATAAATGTGGAAGGTAATGACGCTGCTCTTCATCTAGTAAAATTTCACATTCATGTGCATAAATTAAAGATCGATTTTCCTGAAGACTATTTGATGAAAATGTTTATGGCTACTCTGGAAGATGAAGCTCAATCTTGGTATGAAAGTTTGCCACCTGGTTGTATTTATTGTTTACAAGATTTTCATACCATATTCTTCGAAAGATATAAAGAATCTTTCCCATCCTTAATATTAGTGCAGAACTGTTGTGAACATGTTAATAGTTTCATTGAAAATATTGAGAATTTTTATGGAGATGATGAATTCATGGATGAAGAAATCATGGAATCGCTCTATGAAAATACATTTCAGCAGCACACAGAAATCTTGGAGGATACTTATCAAGATCAACAGGTTCATGATCTTTGTACAGCTGAAAATGATGAAAGAAGAGGTTTTATTTCGAATCTGATTGAAATAAAGTATGAGATGTCACTAAAGGATGTTCTAGTCTTACATAGTGATAAAGTTAAGCCAGATCTAGAGTTAAAATGTGATGAGGAAGAATACAATGTTCCAGGTCCCATAAAAGAGAGTTATATTGTTGAGGCCGCCTCAAATGAGGGAAACAAAGTTATAGACCTGAGTTTTCTCGTTCCATCAGAAAAGAGTCTTCAAGAGGAGGTAATCCATTCCCTTAATGAAAAACAAGACGAGATATTTGTTCAAGTAAGTGAAAGAGTTTCTTTGGATGAAATTATGGTAGATGATAGAAATGATAGTGTTGGATCTCAAGAACCATCTGAAGTTTCTTCTCTTATGATTGATGAATATGATGAGAAACATGACAATCTGGTTGTCATATCATATGAAGATGACCAACAATATATTCATATTACAGAAGATCAGAACTTTCAGGACTGCCATTCAGATTCTTCTTCCTATGTCTCATGTTTTGAAATTTTTTTTCAAGAGGAAATTTTCTCATCTACTTGTTCAAAATTTTTTGAAGACCGGGAACACACTCTTACTGAGGTACATTGTGAATGAAGATCAAAATCAAGAGAAAAAGACACCTTGTTTCTTCAGCAGGAGGTAAATCTTCATGTTTTTCAGGATCCAGTGACAAATTTATTGCAGTTAGCAGTGAAGCTAATTATTGCAGTATTCAGTGATGAAGGAGATCATGGCCAACCATGCTTTTGGATGCCCAGCTGCAAGTATCTATTTTTGACCAGAAGATCTGATCAGGAGAATCAATCAAGGAGGCATCTGCTTGATTGGTTACATTGGCATTTTGATATATCCTGATGGTACATTGGCCTTCCAGAAACACAGGCAGTTATCATCAAGATTTGAAACCCCAAGTCTTGGTCATATACTGCCATCAAGCTTTAAATGTTAAGTTTTGTCTAGGTTAGCTTTGAGTCACTTTTGAGTCAGTTTTTTGGGTCAATTTTCTTTCAGTATTCAGTTTTGTTTTTAGCTATTGAATCCATGCCCAATGGATAAGGCTACTTGGTCTATGGTGTTCTTGGTACCTCTAAGGAGCTACCATCCCCATTGGAGCCAATGTTAGTGTCAGTCTAGTCATACTTCCATCAGTGATCAAAATTACTCTTTGCATTTGCATATTAGGTGTATTATACCGAATAAATTTCACCATTCCGTTAGGTCATGGATTCATTGACAGTAGTAATTTTTTATCAGTTTTCCCTCATGAGGTACTTGTTGATTTTCCTTTCTATGGTCTTTAGTCATCAGTCACTTTCATTCTCAAAATCATATCAGTAGGTCATAGGATGGGTCTCATTAGTTTCTAGGGTCTCACCATGGTTAAATTAATGAGTCAAATGTCAATAATATCAGCAAGGTCATGAGGAAGCCAATAAGCTCAAAGTCACAGCACCAGGAAGAATCAGAGAGACATTTTATTCATCTTGATGTAATTTTCACCTCAAAACCATGTTTTGAGATGAAACGTAATATTTTTCCTTTATTATCATTCATTATGTAATTTTATATCATCATATGTAATAAGTCACAATTCAGAAACTGTTATCTCCACAAAGTGATGTCCCTGCCTTCAGAAGTTTTCCGTAGCATGATCAGAATCAAGTCATCTTCCCAGAAGATCCATCAAAAATATCTCGGAAAGAGCTTTCCAACGGTATACTACACTCTCAAAACTGACTTCTGGATTGAAATTTATGCTTAAGTGAAGTAAAAGTCCCTATATCCTCATATACCCCCTATTTTCCATTTTTCCCTTTAAACTTTGTATTATTAAAGTTTAATATTCCTTTAAATAATCCCTTTTCCCCCTTTCCAATTATAAAATTGCATTATAAAGCTCTTAAATATAAATGCGATTTATGCCAAACCACTTCCCCAACCATAACCCGTAGAAATTTATAATAAACAAATACCAAACTTTATTGTAAGTCCCACCATATAAACCACTTCCCATTTTCCATAACCTCGTAAACTTTATAACAAAGTTTATGTTATATATATAATTCCACCGTTCCAACCAATTCCCCTCCATACCTTTAACTTTATATTAAAGTTAAAGTGTTTAATAGAATCCCGCCAATCGCACCCCCTTATCTAATCGCAATCGCAAACCTTTTCCAATCGCATGTTTTATTTGCATGTCTCGATCGATCAATCGCAAATTTTTCTGATCGATCGATCGCACCATCCCCCGATCGATCAATTGCACAAAACTCCGATCCACCGATCGCAAGCTCCTTCTATCGTAAGTCTTCCTCCAATCGCAGCCCCCTCCGATTTCCGATTGCGATTGGTCGGTCCCACCACTTAAATCTTCTGCCCGTTCATATAATATAAAGGATTTTCCCCTTTGTAAACTCGAAATTTGTATTATTTTCATTTTTACAAAGGTTATCCCCATTCCCCCTTTCCCAATCGCATCGGAGGTTTTATATGTACCACTCCGCCCTACTCCTGATTCTGATCTCCGATTGCGATTCGTACCCTTCGGTCCCACCATTTAAAGCCCTCCGCCATTCATTATGAAACCCCTTTTTCCTTTGTAAAAGTTAAAAATTATCCGTTTTGTTTCTTACAAAGGGTTTTCCCCAATCGCATCGGAAATATTGTTTCATATATATTGTCCCGCTCCCCGATCCCGATTGTGATTATGTGGGCTCCATCTCCCCTTCTACGTCCTTCTCATCGCCGATTGCAATAAACATATTACAATATGTATTATAATGTGTTTTATCATATTACACTTATGTTTTAATATGTTATATCTCTCCGCCCTCGCTCCGATTCTGATTGCAATTAATATGATTTCCGCCCTATTTTCCTTCCATTTTCCCATTTAAGATTAAATTTTCCCTTCACGAAAGCATATAATTTCATTATGTTGTGTTTCAACAGAAAATTATAAAAAATCAGTTTTCTCCAAACAATAAAGGAAAGAAAGTGACAGTTAAAAGGCTGAGAACTAAAATAAAGAAGAGATCGTTACAGCAAGCAGCAAAATAGGAAGATCTGTTGATCGGATTACCTATTTTCGTTCATACAGTGTAACAACAAAACGTCCAAGCAATCAAATGCAATGTTGTCCCTTATTTTTAGGGGCAGATTGTTGTATTTATTTACTATGATTGTACTTTAGTTCTTGAAGCTATTAGAACAGCTCCCTGTTCTGTGGATCTATGTTCCCACATTTCAGTTTATTTATTATGAATCATTTGTAAGCAGCAAGTGTAATCTGTAACTCAGAAAGTAGGGGAATAGTGTGGAAGAACATCTCTGCACTACATTGTACTGTTTGAGAGGAATTAATAAGAGATGCAGCTCTGATTTGTGGGATCCATGTGGTATGAGAGTTAGCATTTGTTTTCCTCCTTTGTTTCATATGTGAATTGTTTATGTGTTCCATTCATCCATAAAAATTTCCTTTTGAATGCTTTCAAGATAGAAAGGTAGAATCCATTTTATATGCTCTACCTTGGGAAATCATTCATGCTACGTGTTTTTTCTTCTGTTTGAAAAGGATCCATTTGTTGTGCCCTTTTCATCTCCGCACCAGTCTTTCCATCCCATCCTCATTAAATTTTAATTACTAATTTTCCTGCCTATCTTGCCCCATGAAATTCCCTGTGTCCTAATTTAATTCCCGGTTTCAACTGTCCCTTTATATCCCACACATCCCTGAAATTCATTCATTCATCATTTTATTTAAACCTTTTATCCCCATCATTTTATCTAGCCTAATATCATATTTCTATTGCACTTTATTGAATATTCTTTTACGGAGAGAGCCCTCTCCTATCCTTGTAGGGCTAGCTACAAGGCTGAGCGTGGTTTAGTTGTTACCCTGATTTTTCTTTTGCGGCCTGGGGTCCAATTCAGGTGCTAACACTGGGGAGTCAAGATTGTTTGCTTGTTAGTGTTATTTGTTTTATAAACTACAGACGGAGCCTGAAGTTATGCCAGGTAGCCTTCGAACTTCACATTGCTTTGCAAGTGCATAAGTAGATAAACGCAGCTTCAGTCAATCTCCGGTCTAGTCTTATAAATGTAACACCTGACCTATAAATTGCCCCAGTACATTGGATAATTCTATACTTTTGGATGATGAGTTTATAATTTGATAGGCTGAACAAGTTGATTTTGTCCATTAGATTTTGGGAATTATTCAACACACTGGCTTCCAGAAGACACACCAGGGAAAACCCGGATCCTGATCCACCTCCTGTGTATGAAGATCCAAATCTTATTCTAAGAATCCTTCATCGAGAAAGTCATGTGATTCCCGTGTTCAAATCTCATTCATGTCTTGTTGTTTTTTAGTATCTTGAAGATCTTGATTTTGATGAACAATTTGAGCTATCGGTGTTTGAGACCAAGTCTGAAAGTGTTGTTGATTCTATTATCCTAAGTCCAGAGTTTGTCAAAGATCTTGAAATTGAAAGGGCCAATATATCAATTGACAGTTATATCTTGAATATTCAGACTTCTATTGTGGATACCAACATTCCCGAATTCATAGAGTCTACATCTGCAAATCTTGGGTCATCCGCAATTGCATCTAGTTCAGAAATTCCCACCAAGTCTCCTTTCATTCGCACCATTCCCGTGTAGCCTTCTATCTCTGATCAAAAATCTACAGTTGTGTCACCTCCATCCACACCACATACACCTCATACATCAGCTGCTCTGACTCCTCCTATATCCCCAAGACCAGTTGTAAATCCACCTAGAGTAATGGCTACTCGATTTTCACCCCTTGTGTTGCCTCAAAATTTTAACAACATGCCCGCTGATTATCAAAGAAAAATTCCATTGTTTGATGGCACTCCTCAAAGTGTTATAGCTCAGAAACATGTGGATAGGATGACAGATTTCTTTGACCTTCATGAGATTCATGCAGAGAATGTGACAATGAGACTGTTTGTACAAACCTTTAGAGGTGAAGTAAGGAATTGGTTCAGAGCTTTTCCAGCTGGAAGTATTACTACATTTCCTAATCTTTAGATACAATTCTTGGATCAATGGGAAGTGAATAAAAACCCTCTTCAGATCCTTTCCGAATATGAGAATATCAAGCGGAACGTTGGTGAGTCTATTTAGGATTATTGTATTAGATTCAATTCTGTTTATATTACAATTCCTACTGATATAAAACCACTTATGGGGTTGGATTTGATTAAGTTTCTGAATGGTTTTGATCCTGATATGGACTATCAATTAAGAGAAAGAGATCCGGCCACTTTGGAAGATATGTAGAAAATTGCAATCAGTGTTGAAGCCAATTTTCTTGCCAAGAGAGCTAGAACAAAAGCTGAAAAGAAGGTAACAGTAAAGGAAGAGGTTTCCACTTCAGATCAAGTGCTCCATAAGATGGAAAATATGTTTGACAGATTAACAATTGAAATGTTTGAACCGCAATTCAGAAATCCTAACTTCCGTGGCTAGCAGCAACCACAATTTAGAATCAAACAAAGAGAGCAACGAGTACAAGACCAATCAGTACAGAAGCAAGTGAAGACACCCTTACAGCAGAATTTTTTACATGGTCCAGAATCAGATGACGAGGAGAATGTGATTGGAGAAGAGAATCATTTCTTTACACCTGATGATATGCCAATTTTTATCACTGAAGACAAGGAGTATTCCGAGAACTCAACTGTACAAAGGGATGAGAATTTCATCTTGGCGAATGAAACAGTTCTTGAAGAAGATTGTAATGAATATCAGAGGGGATACATGAATACTTTGACTGCCCAGCAGTGACAATATTCACTCAAAAGTAGAGATGTACCCATTAATCCAATTCAAAAAATAAAGGAAGCAATAGCACCAAAGAATGATCCACTTGTTGTGCAAAAGAAGGGAAAACAGACAGCTGATCCCACCACTAGCAAACCACCATCAGCAAATGAAAGATCCAATCAGCCAAATATATCAGAGGAGAAAACTAAAAAGAAGGATGTCCTAGCTAAAGAGGTAGAGAAAACTTCAGTTTTTAACTTAGAAAATGAATTTTCTAAGTTAAAATTATCCATTCCTTTGACGGAATTGATGAAGAATAGTAGCTATTGTTGAGCCCCAAATATGTCCTTCTCTTTCACCAAATTTCACTTCATTTCCTTTGTCCTTTATCAGTTTCATGCTTAAAATATCAATAGGATTGATTAAAGTTACTTTAAGAATGTATATAATGACTAACTTGCTACACTTTTATGGTTTTGTTGTTGTAGTAATTTTTGAACTAGACTTAGTTACAGAATGCAGCCATTCTATAGCTAGTCACCTATTCCACAACTATCTTCATGTTCACACAGGTTACAGGTGTCACTTTAAGAAAAAATGAATATGGTTGAATTCCATACCTCATCTACATCCTTCCTTGCCCTCTACAAAGTCTGAGCAAAAATCTCCATGTGGTTATGCACGTGGAAGAAATCAAAACTAAGAGGTAGACTTCTACCAGGACAAGAACTCTGCAGATGTCTTCAGCAAAAGTACGAGGCCTCCACAAGAGTTCTAATTTGATTTTAATTGGGAAAGACACTTATCCCTATTTCTTCTCAAGGGTAGTTATGTATTTCTCTTATAAGAATGACTCGGGAGACCAAAAGACAACTAGCTAGATTGATGTTTTATTGTTAGTTTGTCCAAGACTGTAATACTCTGTTTTTGAAGAATTTTCCATTAATGAAAGAAGAACCACTTTAATACATGATCTGAGGAAATCTTGAGGAGATTCGTATGCTAATCCGGTGGTAGAGGGCCCCTACTACCCGAGAAGCTCCGTGCATATTGTTTAGATAAGTAACTTCATCTCTGTTTCGTTCCTAATTTAAGTAGTTTTCTGAACTTCATGTTTTATGCCTACTTACACCGAATGTTACAGCCAATCTTGTCCTTATGAATTGTTCCAAAATATCACTAACACTGAATGATATGAAGCTGTAGTATTTCAATTCTAGTTCAGCAGTAGTATTTCGGAATTGCATATTAGTTCAGGTTCTGTTTAATGTATTTTAAGTTTTATTAGCTAGTTGTATGCTAGTTTGTTAAATTAGACTTAAAGGCCTTCATTATTTACAAAATGTTCTTGTTATTAATCTCTACTAATACACCATTATCATAGGAACAAAAATTGGTAATGTCATTTTGAAGTCTTGACTATTCTGCAATTTCTCATAATTTTACAAACTTCCTTCTTTCCAAAACTGTTCCAAAAGATTTCTAACACTTGAATGAGGCTTAACGGTGATATTTTGAGTTGCAGAATAGATTAATTTTAGTGTCATAAGTTAATTTAGAGTAGGGTTTCTCACTATGTTGCACATACTCTCTTCTAAATGTGTTCCAACAAATTTCTAACCAAGGATGAGATTTTCTCTATGATTTTGTAAGTTTTTGTTTTCTTAGAAGAACCTCATTACATTAAACTTATCCTTTTCTCTAGTTGTGCCAACATACTTCTAATGAAATGAATTGGATTGAGTCTATGTTATGAGTTATTTTTCTTGTCAATTTTTACAATTTGTAAGTTAGCATTCTCTGTTCTTAGGTGTCATACATAGTCTAGATTTTACTCTGTTTTTAGAGTGACTAATAACTTCTCTTTGCCAACAACTTACTTTCCTCTTAGCATAAAAACAAAAAACCCAAAAACAATAGAAATCACTAAACACAACGAAGTAGGAAGAATATACCTAGGCACATATAGTGCACTTCACTTCAATAGTTTACTAAGCCTGGTTGACAATTTATGACATCAACTTAGGAACACTAGGTTGAGCAGACAACTATAAGGGTCAGGTGTCTAATATTTTGAGTTTAGATCCATTATTTGATATGGTAAACGTGGAGGATGATCGAGCTGAAATAATTTTTGGTCCATCATTGGATGATAACTCTCAAGATAGTGATGTACCTCCTTTTTACATCCACCTTACGTTGCACAACTATGTGTTACACAATGTTATGTTTGATTCCGTAGCCTCTCATAATCTCATGCCTAAATAAATCATGGAGAAATTGGGATTGGATATCACCAGAAAGTATCATGACCTTTATTCTTTCGATTCTAGTAGAGTAAGATGCATTGGTCTTATCAAATATTTGGTGGTCAGTTTGGATTAGATTCCAACTAAAAATGTTTTGATGGATGTGGTTGTGGCGGATATTCCTCCTAGATTTGGCATGCTTCTTTCTAGATCTTGGGGAGCGAAACTTAAAGGGACATTGCAGCATGATTTCTCCTATGCTACTATTCCTGTGTTCGGTCAGATGAGGAAATTATACCGGGAGAAAAAGATGAAGTATATGATCACTAGCAAGGAGAAACCGATAAATCATCCAATCAACTATGTACATATTGATTTAGAATCATTTGTTTTATACTCAGATAACTTTAAGTTGTAAATAGCTAATTAATTGAAGTAGAAGACATTCCAGAAATCACTGAAAATTTCAGGGAGGTCTTAAAGAAAGAGAGACAAAGACTTGATAGTACCGATGTCAATCAGCCTTCCGACAGCAGCAAAATATTGATGGACAGCAAGGAAAAGTAAAAGAGCAAATAGAATTTCAGCATTTGGAAGAGGAAGAAGTTGGTTTGTGGACCATGGATTTTGATGGCGCAGTAGGAAGGAATGGTGCTGGAATTTGAATTTAGATACGCAGCTCTGTTTTCTCCCCAAACAAAGTGCCAAGTAATGTAAGGGTCTATTCTTATAAATTGGCTTTTGACTTTTCAAATAATGAGGTTGAATATGAAGCTTTAATTGTTGGTTTGAAAATTCTTAGAAAGCTAAATGCCAAAAGGATTGCAGTGTATGGTGACTCCGAGTTAGTTATCAAGTAGGTGAAAGGTGAATACCAAGCTAAGCATCCTCGAATGCGGGCCTACCGCAATGCGGTACTAGATATCTTGAGATTGTTTTCAAATTATACTTTGACATGTGTCCTTCATATTCAGAATGGCATTGCAGATGCACTTGCAACAACGGCAAGTAATTTGAAAATTCCGATGAATTCAAAAAAAAATTTGAAATTCATGTGAAGCATCGTCTGAATGTCCCCGACAATCAAAGGTATTGGCAAGTGTTTCAAGATGATAAAGAAATCGATGAATTTATGCAAAATGAAGGTAAATTCAAAGACACTTCTATTGATTGGGAGCATGATGATGGCAAGGTGGATATAGAAGTCAATCAAACGGAAGTTTTGCAGCTCAAGGACAATGTCATTCCTAAAGGTCTAATACCTTTAGAGGAGCTTTTCGACCAAGATGATGTAGCTTGAAAACCGAGCTTGCTGCCAACCGAGAAAGGAGTTGAGGATGTGAACATTGGATCAGCAGAAAATCCTAAAATGGTGAAATTGTCCAAGGCATTTCCTCCACAGGTAAAAGCAAAGTATATCAATTTATTATATTCCTTTGCTGATGTATTTGCTTGGGACTATTCAGATTTGAAGACATACGACACAAACATAATTCAGCATACCATCCCGATCAAGCCAAATCAAAAGCCCTTTCGACAGAATTTAAGAATAATAAATCCAAATCTACTGCCCTCAATAGAGAAGGAAGTGAATCGGTTGTACAAAGTTGGTATCATCGTCCCCATAAGATTTTCAGATTGGATTTCTAATCTGGTGCCCATGCGCAAGAAAACAGGTGAGATTCGCTTATGTATTGATTTTAGGAATCTGAATAAAGTATCTTTGAAAGACAACTATCCATTGCCCAAAATGGATCACATACTTCAGCGAGTAGTTGGAGCATCCCGCATGTCGCTACTCGATGGTTATTCCGATTATAACCAAATTCTGGTCCATGATGATGATAGAGATAAAACAACGTTCACCACTCCGTGGGGAACTTTTCATTATGCTAAAATGCCTTTTGGATTGAAGAATGTTGGTGCGACGTTTCAACGAGCAATGGATATGGCATTTGCAAATTAAAAAGATGTCTTTATAGTTATTTATCTTGATGACTTGACAGTTTTTTCTAATTCAGATGAAGAGCACCTTTATCATTTGAATATTGTATTTCAGCGGTGTAGAAAATATGGTGTATCTCTCAATCCAAAGAAGAGTTTGTTTTCCATGGATGAAGGCAATCTTCTCAGTCATATTATATCAAAGGATGGCATCCGAATCAATCCAGCCCGAGTGGAAGCCATCCAGCAAATTGGTCTTTCCTGAAGTAAAAATGAGATCCAATCATTCAATGGTAAGATGAATTTCTTACATCGCTTTGTGCCCAATCTTGCAGAATATTTAAGGGAAATCAAAAACATGCTCAAGAAAGATAGTGTAGTGAAGTGGACTGAGGAAGCAGTAAAGTCTTCCAATTTGGTGAAATTGGCCCTTTCTTCAGCTCTGATTTTTATCAGCCCGGACTATTCTCAGGATTTAATTTTTTTTTCATTTGCCTCAGATCATACTATGGCAGCAGTCTTAATGCAGAAAAGAGACCAGCTTGAGAAACCAAAAGCATTTTTCAGCAGAACTATACGAGATGCAGCTTTAAAGTATAATATTATTGAGAAGCAAGCTCTTGCCTTGGTAAAAGCATTGAAATATTTTCGAGTTTATATTATGCATTCTCACATCCTTGATTATGTTTCTAATTTTGCTGTTAAGGATTTCTTAGTGTAAATAGATCCAGAAGGGAGATGAGGCAAATGGATTGCTACCTTGTTGGAATATGACGTGGAGATCAAACCTACAAATCTCATCAAAGGACAGGGGCTGGCTAAACTAATGGCTGAGTCAAATTTTCATGCCTTGGATATTAATCTCATTGCTGCTATGTCTGAGGAAAATGAAGAAATTTTTCCTGCTCAGGTATCAAAATTTTTTGTTCTTTCTCCTTGGTATTCGAACATTGTTTATGTACTCCAAAATATTTCACCACTGCTAGGAATGGCTAAGAACAAAAGTAGGACACTAAAATTGAAGGTTTCTTGCCCTCTTCAACTCCTCACCTGTCTCAACTCTCCATTTCTTTTAAATTGAAGTGTCAAATCGATTGCCTACCTTGCCCCATTCAGATCTCTACAAAACTGAGCCTTATTCCCTAGACCCAAATTTTCCTTTCCTTTTGAGCCAACGAAATATCATTAAATTCAATCAAGAATATTTTTCACACATACCTAGCCTAAAATCAGTCTTCATTCAAGTCATCTCAAGCCTCATTGATCATTTTTTGCTGAGATTGACAAGGATACAGCCCTCTCCCGATCTGGTAGTGCTAGCTACCAAGTTAAGCGTGGTTTGATGTTACCCTAGTTTCTACCTTTCTCAACCTGAGGTAGATCTAGGCCATAACATATTTAGGACATAACACCAGGTACCAATCAAACCCACTGATGTGTGGAAGACTACCTTCAAAACTAAGGAGGTCCTATTTGAATGGCTGGTTGTGATTTTCAGGTTGATGAATTCTCCTGTGACCTTCATGAGGCTGATGGATTACATCCTAAGCCATTCACCAAATCATTTGTAGTAGAATACTTGGATGTCATCCTAATCTTCAACCAGACTTGGGAAGAGAACCTCCACCACATCTAATAGGTCCTCCAAACACTACAACAACACAAGTTGTGTGCCAATTTAGAGAATTTCACTTTTCGCATGACCCAGGTTCAGTATTTGGGATACATTATTGATGACGAGGGTGCGCATGTGGATCCGGCGATGATCCAAGTCATTTAGGATTGGACAACCCTAACCACTCTAACAGAGCTCTGAAGCTTTCTGGGTCTTGCTAATTTCTAGTACAGGTTCGTGTTGGGATTCTCTCATATCATTTGGCCCTTGAGTCAAGTCACCAAGGGAGGAGCGAAAGAAAAATTATTTTGGTTTGAATATCAACAGAATGTGTTCATAGAGTTGAAACATCACCTCTACTTTGCCCTAGTTCTCACATTACTAGACTTGCAAAAACCATTTGAGATCAAGACAGATGCCTCCGACTATGATATTGGGGTAGTTCTTTCTCAACAGGGGCATCCATTAGCATGTCATAGTGAGACGTTATCCAACACAGTCCAGAAGTATCCCACTTATAACAAAGAGATGTATTCTATTGTGAAGGCTTGCCTAAAATGGAAGCATTAAATTTTAGGGAAGGAAATCTTCATCCAAACAGACCACCGACCCCCACAGTTCATATAGACACAAGGGAATTTTTAGAATGATCATCATCAGAAGTGGTCCACATATCTGTAGCAGTTTCATTTCAAAATCAAGTACAAGAAGGGAAACACCAATAATGTTGCAGACTGCCTCAGCCGACAACCAATCATGGTGCTAACCACCGTGCTCAACTCTTATGGGCACGAGACTTATGATTGGCTGCTTCTCTACAAGAGCGATCCAAAATTTGGCCATTCATATAAGAGGCTCTTAGAGGATAACCGAGTTCCAAATTTTCACCTCCATGTTGCAATGCTATGTCAGCTAGGAAATCTTTGTGTTCCTTCAAGCGAGCGTGCCAAGATTATTTGGGAAGTGCACTACAGTCGGGTCACTAGGAATTTCAGGGTCAAGAAAACAATGGCAGTACTGTTGAAGTATTTATATTGGCCAAACCTTCGACAGGATGTTGGGAAGTACATCAGATCCTGCATTTTCTGTGTCATTACCAAACCAACCATTAAGAAGCAAGGCCTCTATACCTCGCTAACTACCCCTAGTCAACCTTGAGAATCCATCTCCATGGATTAAATGTTGGGCGTTCCCTCTATTAAGCATGGCAACGACTGTTCTTTCATGGTCGTCGACAAATTCTCGAAGATGGCCATTATGGAGGCCTGCAAAAATAATATCACACTTTGCACCAATACATACAACGCCTTGTCATGTGTAGGATAATTAATCACTACACCATTAAAAATTTATGAATGAAAACATATACGCTTACCATATTGCATGAGGAACGCACCCATTGCATGATCACTAGCATTAGCACGGGGTCTCCACCCAATGAACCTCTAACATATCATGTGCGATCATAGAATATTAAAAAATACCCTTAATTTCAGTACATATTGGAAAATACCTCTAAAAATCACATTATTTAACCCCCTACCAAAATAAACCCAAAACACCTTCCCAATTTAAAATCCCCTACTTTCACTATATATTGTAGGTATCCATTTTTTCATTAACATTTTTATACCCCTTTATATTTTTCATTAACTTTGAGCTCCATTTTTTATACATGCCAATATAAAATCCCTTTACCCCCTATATATCCCCCAATATATTATGTCATGTTTTCCTCATTATATATCCCCAATATGAACCCATGTGCTATGCTATTGCTCCCACAGTGAAGCCCCCGTGAGCATCAATCTGAATCTCAAATGATTGTCTCAAGTATGGAAGTGCAAGTATTGTGAATGAATTGATATTTTCTTTCAATGAATAAAATTCCTTTTCTTGTTTACCTCCCCACTAGAAGACCTACTTCACACTTGTAAATGCATGCAATGGAGCTGCAATAGAAGAGAAGTTAGCAATAAAATTCCTCCAATATTTGGTTTCTCCCAAAAATCTCCTTACCTCTATAATGGCTTTGGGCTTTTTCCAATTCAAAATGGTATCAAACTTAGAGGGATCTATTTTAAATTCGCCTCCTCCAACAATTTGACCCAAATACACTAAATAATTATTTCCAAAATCACACTTTGAAATCTTTAAAAACAATTGTTCTTTCTTCAAGACATCAAGTACTTTTTTTACATGCATGGCATGTGCTTTACAAGATTTAATAAAAATCAAGATGTCATCTAGGTATACTATCACAAACTCATCTATAAGTTTCCTAAATACATCATTCATCATATGCATAAAGGTAGTCGGAGCATTGCAATTCCAAAAGGGATAAAAAGCCATTCAATCAAACCTTGCTTTATTCTGAATGTTTTCTTCCATATGTCACCTTCAGCAATTCTAATTTGATGATGGCCACTCCTTAAGTACACTTAGTAGAATACTTTTCATATTTCAATTGATTGAGTGAATCATTAATTCTAGGAAGTGGATAACAATTCCTTACCATAATTTTGTTCAATGCACGGAAGTCCACACACATGTGCTACA
Source organism: Pinus albicaulis (assembly GCA_034641835.2). NCBI lineage: Eukaryota > Viridiplantae > Streptophyta > Pinopsida > Pinales > Pinaceae > Pinus > Pinus albicaulis. The sequence goes on along the minus strand of CM076583.1, from coordinate 197,606,860 downwards.
TTCCATCCTTCTTTGGCACTAAAAAAATAGGTGACATGCATGACGAAGTACTTGTTCTGATGATCCCTTTGTCCAACAACTCTTGAATTTCATTTTTAATTTCTTAACTTTCCATCACAGACATCCTGTACATGCTAATGTTAGAAAGAGGAAAATATTGTTGCAATTGTTTTCATGTTGGATTACCCTCTTGGGAGACAATCCTTTTGGCTCCTAAAACATCTCATCATATTGGTTAACAACCTCAACCAAATTAGATTTTAATCTTGGACCAAAACCTTGAAAAGCTTCATTCTCAACATCATTATTTTGCTTGATCATTAGAAGAACAATATTCTTGGTAGAGTTAATGATTCTCTTCAGTTGTCCTACATTTACAAGTGAAATATTTAATTTTTGTCGATGCGCTCTAAAAATGTACTCTATGTCATATTTTAAAAAGTGATACTTGTTTTCATGGTGATGGAAAATAGCTTTTTTTTCATACAAATATGGTCTTCACAAAACAATTCCGGAAATATCAAGTGGTACTATGTCAACTTCAAATTCATCAACAAAGTTTGTTGTAATTGCAAATTTAAAGATACATTTCCTCATAACTTGTAAGTTTTCATAATTTGCCACCATTTGAAGGCTTGTCATCATCTCCTCCTTTTCCTCCAGAAGAACCCTATCCTTTTTAAGGCTTGGAACTTTCGCCTTGCAATATTGAATTCCTCTCTTCATAGAGAACCTTGACTATTTCAGTCATGTCAAAGAAATATTTTCTTGAACTGTTTTCATCTTCTGGCATGTTATCAATTCCTCCTTCATGAGACATTCTTGTTGAATCTTCAACTGAAATTTGAGGAAGAATTGGTGGTGGAGCTTGAGCCTACAAATTTTCTCTCCTTGTCCTTGACCTAACTTTAGGACTTGAAACCACAATATTTCCTTCTCCTCTCTTGACCTTCAACCTTGTAAGAATCACATAGACTTGCCAAGATTTAAATCCTCACAGTAGTAAAGAAAAACTAAGCTCTGATACGAAACATGATCTGTATGAGATCTTAATAATATCGTGCTTGAGGGTTTGCAGATTACAAATGTCTAAATTGATTTTTTGAGAACTTTTAAGTTATTTTTTAAACACACAAAGCATGTAAATAAACTCTGAAATATATAGAAACATCATACAAATGCACCATAATAATAACCAATACATAATAGATGATGAAGGATTTCACCCCTCCTCGGCTATTTCTCCTTGGTCAAGCTTCCAATAGTTTGGTCCTCTTTCATTATGCTAAAAATGATGATTACATACATTTACAATGCTCAAATGGCTTCAAAACCTATTCCATCAGCTTCAGAATACCCAAAAATTCCTGTCTAGTCTCTTTCTCGTCTGAAATTGGTCAAAAACTGAAGAAGTAATGAGCCTCCCTATTTTTCGTGCTAACTGCTCCACAATTTCCCCAAAATCTGGACCGGTCTTACAAATTCGCCCCATTCTCGGCTAACGGAGTGACAATTTCTTGGAATTCTGGGAGATTTTTTCAGAACATTAATTTTCACAATAACGCTTTAATTCTGAATTTACAATCATATAAAATTGCTGCATTAATTTTTTTTTAATATAAAAAAAGGTCATGTGGTTAACTAACCATCGGTGGTTAGGGCTTAGTTCTCACATAGGCGGCTTTGGAGGTGGCTAGGGCAACGTCTTATAAACTGGCGATTCGGCAACAGTGGCCAGGAAGAATGTTCACATGTCGGTTTGTGTAGTGATTAGGGTTGCGATCAAGGTGCGGCTAGTGTTTCATGCCCTTGGTTTTTTTTTTTTTTCGTATCTAAAACATGTATGGGGGCTCGGGGCTAAGCCCTAGACCCCTTCCCCACAAATATGCCATATAAAACATTTTTTTAATGTTTGTTCCAATAGTTTTAACGACAAATAATGCGGCTCAACCAGTAATGCGGTGCACTATTTGGAAAGTGGTCACAATGTCAAATCCCTCTGGTGGCGCAATTCAACCTTCAACCAATTTTGATGGCCCCTATGCTGCCATGTGGCGACCTCCGGTTGGGCCACATGGCAACATGTGGTTGGCATCAACCACCCAATCAAACTCGCCCAAAACAAAGCCAATTAGAAGAGGAAAAGTGCGAGGCCATATTGGCCTAAAAAAATACCTTTCAACCAACCAAAAGAGCCCACATGGTAACCTTCCTTTAGCCGAAAATACATAGTCACCTATCCTTTTTTTTGCAAAATTTGCCTATTTGGAAAAGCAGGCGGAACGCGTTTATGGGAGCATATGGTGTCAGTTTTCCACGAAACAAGTTGCACCAGATTTATAATGATGAGGTCTATAGGGTCATTCAGGTTCCACACCATTTCGACAACTTTCATTTTTTAGCATATTTTTAATCACCTGATCAACTGGTTTGGTTATTTCTTGAATACAAGATCACACATGTTGTTTGAGTAGTTCGTTGTTTAACTCAATACCTGAAAGATACAAAATATCTATATTCAGTAGCTTGATCACTTTCTTGATCACGGAAAGATGGATTTCGTTGATTCCCCTAGCTTTAATTCACCATTGGATTTGGATTGAAGCCTTGAAATTTTATGGAGTATCTAAGAACCTAAAAGACTTTGCAAGCCTGAGTGATGTGGAATGTGACATGATTTATATATAAAAGGGCAGTAAAGTGGAATGCATAAGAATGCATACATTTGGTGTTTACTCATTTTATTTAGACGCTCCCAACCACTATGTGAGCACCTGATGGCCTTGGCCTTTTCGAGGGTTGGGTACAGGATGGGTCGAGCTTTTGGATATAGTTTCTCTCACTTCTCTTATCAGTGCATGAATTATTAGTACTTTTAGGGGAGGATCTGGATCACAAGATTTCCTATATGACGATGTCTCAAAGGCGATATGTTCTATGCGTTTAAGTTCAATCCTAGCCGTGGAGTCAACTGTGATAGCAGTAGGGATTGTTGGGGGTTGTTGACTAGGCATTCCTCTGGTATGTGACCATTTGACAGGGGTTATGAATTCTTGTACAACACCTATGACTTGCTTGAATTATTCGTCAGGTGGTTTATGCACTTAATTTAGGTGAGGCAGTCGCCTTTCTTTGTGAAGAATCCGTAAGAATTGTGAACCAATGTGCAATTTAAATTAATTAGGCTAGAATGCAACCTTAAGATTTCCTCCTTTTTTTATCAATCTAATTTTTTCATTTCTACTCGAAATAGTAAATATATTATTTTTTTCAAACAAAGAAAAGTAATTAGAGAAGCATAAAATCCTGGAAAAGCACTGTTATTATGAAACCTATAACAACACAGAAGCATAGAAACACACTCGTAATATGAAACCTAGAAGAAGAACATAGAAGCTTAGAAAAATAGTGTACCACGAAATACTTTTAAATTTTTCTAGAGGAAGGAACTAGAGTATGATAATGCATCATATTGTGTTGTTCATTTTGCTGTGGGTAGCTCTGTGTGAGGCTAAGTGCTATTTCTTGTGTCGTTGTTGTTTATCTGATGCTTTCTTGATTTCTTGTAGCTTGACCAAAGATGATGTTAGTCATCAATAATTTTTTTCCTTTGTAGATGACTAAATGTCTATCCTAGATTTCTAGAAACAAAATTCATGAATCTTGTGAGTTTTAGAAATCACACTGCCTTCATTATCCTTACGATAAATTTTTCATTGTTCTACTACTCTATCATGCCATAGTCAGCCTATCACTCATGGAAGATCCCTCATGGACTCATGCCACTCATCTCTATCCCATTTTCACACCCATAAATCTCATTACTCTATTTATCCCTTGCCTATGACTCCATTATCCAACTAGGGTTTTTTAGGGAAATTTTTCTTGGTTTCATGACCTCCATGGCTAAAAAATTAACAAGGCTTGTATCATGATGCTATTACACCTCCTCCTATCCTTAATATACCTTTACAAATACTTCCCATCACTCTTATCCCTCAAACTCATCATTTTTCTACAAAGCCTAGCCTATTGCTATAATTTGACACTTTTCGAGACTAGGCCTATGTTTTTCCCTTTTGCACCCTTTCCCCTCACTAAATTATTGAAATTCCACTTCCCCCCAATTTATACCATCTATCCCTATCACCCAAAATTTCCCCAAGAATTTAGACAACCCTTAACCCCTTCATTCCCCTCCCTCTACAAGGCAGTCCTAAATCCCCTACACCAAACCCTAATTTCCTCTTCCAACTAAGCTAGGGTTTGCTATGAAAAGGAGGCATAACAGAAAAGGATCCATATAGTAGGTCATATCAGCAATAATGAATCCATACCAACTCATAAACATCATGCCTCCATCTTTTTCCAGGACTTCTTTCCAAGAGACAAGCCATGTGTCACATCTAGAGCCAGTTTTTATTTAAACTATGTTTCTAACCAAACAAAGATGAATTTTACAAAAGCGAGAGAGGTTTGTGTCCATAATAGGTCGAAGAATAAATTCCTCCTTCAGGTTTTACCCAGGTATCATGGTTTAGGATCAATGTTAAAAATACACGTATCCCAGGAGAATTTCTGCACTGCTGGAGTGACCTTGGGAAAATTAGGTTGTCTCACAGCTGGAGTGCCCAAATGACTTCCTTGATGAGTCAAATGACAATGAGACTTGAAAATATTTCCAATGAGCTATCATGATATCAATTTGGATTCGCGGAAGGCATCCAAAAGTGGTCTACAACAACACTCTCCATTTCTGCATTATCGTTCAGCACGTTTTGACCAGTCTTGGGAAAATCAACTTTTGACAAGGAAAATCTACTTCAATCAGGAAAAAAATGGCATATTTAGAAAGTAGACAAGTTAATATTTCCAACGAGATATTACGGGCCCAATTCCAACATAGGTAAGGCCTCCAAATTCCCTCTACAAAATGGTGTTGCGCTCCTGGGAGGTGGTGCTGTGCTCTTGTGCATTCAGGGCTGCCCAAGAGGACCCGACAACCTGTGTTGTGATCCTGTGCATTCAGGGTTTCCCAGGAGGACCCATCAGCCTATGCTACGCTCATGTGCATTCAAGGCTTCCTAGGAGGACCCGACAGCCTGCACTACGCTCATGTCCATGCAGGGCTACCCAGGAAGACCCAACTGCTCGTTTAGAGGCACCTGATGCTACGCTCATGGGCGTGCAGAGGCTACCCAACAGGATGTGTAGAAGCCACCTGGATGGTCCATGCTGCATTCCTGTGTCCCTTTGTTTCAACTGTGAAATTTTTGAGAGATATTTTCCTTCTTCAATAACCTCTCATTTTCCCTATCCATATCATCTCCCAAGTAGATCAGGGCTTTATTTTCAAAGTCAAGAATGAGGACAAAGAAGATGAAGAAAATCATGACAGTGAGCACAATGAAATTTATTCCAGTAGTAATGAGGCAGATTTTGAAAGTGAGGACAGTAGAAAAAAGTGTAGAAGAAGGTAGTGACCCCACAGAAAATGACAATAATGGCAGGCAAGAGACAAATACAAAATTTGATGACATGGCAGAAAATGAAGATGCCTCTAACAGTGACCCCATAGAGATTGCAAGCATTGAAATTATTCATGGTGAGCCCTTCTTGTTTGATACTATCGAAACTCTGTCTTGAAATCTCTCTTTGATGTATTGATTGTTAGGTTAAGCCAAAGAGGTCTTGTTTCACTCTTTCCCTTTGTATATGCTTATCAGTTTGCCTCAAAGTTCTTTATATTTTAATGAATGATGTTTAGGAGTTCCCTCTTCATTTATTAATGCTATTTGTCTCTCATATGTTTTCAAATATTGAAATTAGAATCATCAAAGTTAGATAAATTGTCTTACTTCATTTTCTCCATTGGATTGTGTATCTTGAATGTGTATTTGTTTAAAAGTATTTTTATTGAGTAAATGGTGTGCCTTACCTCATGACTAGTATCTTTTGCTTATCAGTATTCAAGATCTCTCTGTTCATAGTTATTTGACAAAGGATTCTTAACTGCCCTTTTCCCTACCTTGGTTCCCAAACTTAATATTCATTTCACCTCACACATAAAATTTAAAGATCCATTAACTACACTAGATTTTCCCTATTATGTACCCAAATTCATTATCGAGATATCAATGACTTCATAGACTCCATAGCCCAAATTATTTGATAACCTCCCACTCCACCTATCCTACTTGATCATCTTACCCAACCAAAACAAAAAACAAACCTACATTTAACAGCTAGCCTAAAATCAAACACATAAAGCGAACAAGTTCACATCCTTCGCACAATAGAGAGAGCCCTCTCTGAGTCCAGGAAAGCTAGGTCCTAGGACTCCAAAGACTGGTATGATGTTACCTTATGCATTTGATCTACCAATCTGCTAAATCACGGGACACTAACATAATGGCGATCACGTTGGGACTCTGAGAAAATAACATCCTAAGTCCTCCTTAGAATTTCAGAAGCACTCCTGTCAAGTGCTATCTATTGATTTATCGCCACCTCATTGCCACACTAATATAATGGTGATCACGGTGGGATTTTGAGTCAAAAACATCCTAAGTATCCCTTAGGAACTCTCAAATCTCAGTCAAATCATAGAAAACTCAAAACTGTCAGCCAAAGAGTAGAGTCTGGTTGTTTCACCATCCTAAAAAAATGATGAATTAGCTATAGGAAACTCATACAAACCTTAGGGCTACATAAAGCAAACTCAGGAAAACCCAAAAACATCCCTAGATTTGATTTTTTCAATATTTTTGGTGGACCATAGACACATATCTGCAAAACAACTAAAAAACATCCACTTGGCGACTCCACTAGCCTCCAGTAGGCCTATTACTCCACTAGTTCTTATAAAATCCCCTGGGAATGCATTAAGCAATCCAAATAATGCTGATGGTGGACAGCAAAGTTGAAATCATCCACCTGCCGACTCCACAACTATCAATAGACCTAAAGACTCCACTGGTAGAGAACTGTAAATCGCTTGAAAAGATTTAGTAACCCTTTCTGATTGACAAACATGGATCCAAGGATACAAAGGAAATATGCTCCAATGAGTAGAGATCATATCCCTAGATTCCCACACAAAATTCCTGAAATAAATTGGATAAAAAACCTACCTATATTTCAAGATGAAAAAGTTGATGACCCCTTGTTACATCTCATCAAATTTCATATACACATATGGAGGTTAAAGGTTGAATGGCATGAGGACTACCTCATGAAAATGTTTATGGAAACATTAGAAGGCAAGGCAAGAAATTGGTATTAATGGCTAGAACTTGGCATCTTATTTTCTTTGAAGGATTTCCACAAGGTATTTTAAACACTATATAGGGTATTGTCCATATTTATCATTAGGTGAAAATTGTTGTGATCAATCTAAAGACCTCATACAATACATTGTGAACATTGATAAAGATTTAGGAAATTGGCATCCTGAATATTTATTAGAATAACTCCATGCATTTCATTCTCAAGGTAGCTACCATGACAGCCTAGAGGAGTTATTTGAGGAAGAAACCAATCAAGAAATAGAGGAAAACCCACAGGATCTCTCTGAAGGCACAAGTGATGGCTCACCATCTCTTCTAGGTGAGGCTCAAGAAGACATTCAGCCTCAAAACCAGCCTTCACAAGAGAAAGAGAACTGTTGTATTTTTATCCAGATGAAGAGAAAAATTCCTCCTCCTTTAACTGAAGAGGAAATAACTCATACAATAAACAAACAGCCAGCCTCTAAACCTTCATTTGAAAAAAACATTTATGTTCCTCCTCCTACTAATGGCATCTACCATAAATCAGAAAGTAAACTTTTAGATCAGTTCAAAGAAGAACAAGCTAGTAACCCAATATGTTTGATTAGTGAGATTATTTTTGTTGATGATTCTCCAATTTTTTATCAGTCTGATGATGATGATGTTGTCCAAACAGAAGCTAACCTCACAGAGCCATCAGTAGTTGGTTTGTGGGAAGATGATCAATATCATCAGCCTGAAAAAAGTAATCATCTAATACAAGTCACCTATGACACTGATGACGAAAGCCTTGAAAGTTTAGAAGTGAGGAGTCTTTGACTATTTTCTCTAATTCACTTCAGTCCATCATAAATAGTTTTCATGTGCTTGGAAATTAGCAGTCTTTCAATTTTGATGATGAAGTTGGGAAAGCTAATGAGTTTATTGAACTAGTTGTTAATAAAAAGCATTTTTCCTGAAAGGGATGAGGAAATCATTTGGGACATGGAATCCTCCTCAGCTTCAGAAACCACCAAGTCCCATTGAATTTCAAATTTTAGATGAAGGCTTGGAAGTTTAAAATCTCATAAGAGTTGTTGCACTTCTTTCCCAAGAAGATTTACCACCAATAAATACTCCTACTAATCAGCATGATGGCCTTCACACTAAATTTAGCCCACTTAATCAGAGCATATTAGGTTTTCTAGAGGATAAGATTGCAATATATGATGATTCTACCAATTCAAATGAGCATGAGGAAGAGGTGGAGTTTATTTCCAAAAAGAGCCTCAATCATAGCCAAGTAGAAGAAGGAGTAGTCCTGAATGAATCTTATGTATCAAGTCCTCAAGATCAGGTATAATTCCAAGATCCATTTGTTGTTTTCCTTGAGAAATCTAAAAAAGGAGTGTTTTCTACCAAGAACAGTTTGATTCAAGGTTTAAAGAAAAATTTAGGCACTACTGTTCCAGCACAAGTGAGGCGCAAGTGGCCTTTTGATTTCTTGAGCATCCTCAAAGAGCTAAACCAAGATCACCCATTCAATCATCTACTTGATTGGTTATATTGGAAAAGGGAGTTCACCAAATAAATGTCTATCATGTATAAGTTATATTAGGATAGATATGCATGCAAAATAAGCTCAGCCCTATGAGCATATTTTTAGTTTCATATTGTTTCGAGAAAATTGAAAACAAAAATACACATAGAAATGGAAAAATAGGACAGATTTTAAAAGAAGGTACAACCCCATACCCAAAAATTAGCGATACTGAAAGTGTGCAAGCCTAAATTCCACTACTTGTTCTAAAAATAAGGTCTTGTTCAGTTATCTAGCCTAATCATGGCTGAGCATGTTTTAAATTTATTGTTGATAGGTTAGTGAAAAAATACTGGTAAAATCATTTAAGCTTGACCTGTCAAAAGATAATAGATTAGGAATGAAAGATACTTGTTCCACATGCTTAAATCTGAACCAAAGAGAAGGATGGGGATGATTAACTAATGATGAAACCTAGCCCTTAATGCCTTCTAATTTTTTTTTTTATGAAATAATGTTTGTGTGCAGCTTGTCTCAATGCCACAACTCATGATGAGTCAGATTGTCTAATCCTAGTTCAAATCATGTTTTGAATTTCATGTCTGTAGCTTAGAGAATCAGCTTAATCTTGGTAGTCAAATAGTTTAGGTATAAAATAAAATAGTTCACTAGCTTAATCTGAACTCTTGGAAGCAATAAGGATAGAAGTAGATAGTTTGTTTTTCTTTAAAAAAATGTCAAGGGTTTGCCAGTTCAAGTGCACCCAAGGAAGAAAAAAATGTTAGGCAAGTAGGTTGGTTAGTTACAGATGAATTTGAGCTAATCACATTTTCATATTATTGAAATCACAACTTCAAGGAAGCATCAACAAATGAAAGAAGAAAAGTTTGCCCAATGGATGAGGCAATGGTCACCATAAACCAGAGATCTGAAGTTATGGACACCTCCTGAAAAGGAGCTACCCCCCAAATTGGTGCCGCTATTATTCATTAGTAATTTTTTTCCTTTGTAGATGACTAAATGTCTATCCTAGATTTCTAGAAATAAAATTCATGAATCTTGTGAGTTCTAGAGATCTCTCTGCCTTCATTATCCTTAGGATAAATTTTTCATTGTTCTACTACTTTATCATGCCACGGTTAGCCTATAACTCATGGAATATCCCTCATGGACTCATGCCTCTCATATTTGTCCCATTTTCACACCCATAAATCTCATTACCCTATTTGTCCCTTGCCTATGACTCCATTATCCAACTAGGGTTCTTTAGGGCAATTTTTCTTGGTTTCATGACCTCCATGGTTAAAAAATCAACAAGGTCTATATCCTGATACTCTTACACCTCCTCCTATTCTTATTATACCTTCATAAACACTTCCCATCACTCTTATCCCTCAAATGCATCATTTATCTACAAAGCCTAGCCTATTGCTACAATTTGACACTTTTCGAGACTAGGCCTATATTTTTCCCTTTTGGACCATTTCCCCTCACTCAATTCTTGAAATTCCACTTCCCCCTACTCTCTAACATCTATCCCTATCCCCCAAAATTTCTCCAAGAATTTATACAACCATTAACCCCTTCATTCCCCTCCCTCTACAAGGCAGTCCTAAATCCCCTACACCAAACCCTAATTTCCTCTTCCAACTAAGCTAGGGTTTGCTATGAAAAGGAGGCATAAGATCAAAGGATCCATATGGTAGTTCATATTCGCAATCATGAATCCATACCAACTAATAAACATCATGCCTCCATCTTTTTCTAGGAATTCTTTCCAAGAGACAAGCCATGTGTCACACCCAGGGCCAGTTTTGCTTCAAACTGTGTTTCTGACCAAATAGAGATTAATTTGACAAGGTGAGAGAGGTTTTTGTCCATCGTAGTCCCTAGAATAAAAAATTCCTTCATTTTTTACATATGTATCATGGTTTAGGAGCAATGTCAAAAATACAGGTTTCCCAGGCGAATTTTTGCACTGTTGGAGTGAGCTTGGGAAAATTAGGTTGTCTCACAGCTGGAGTGCCCAAATGACTTCCTTGATGCATCAAATGACAACTATACTTGAAGTTATTTCCAATGAGCTATCATGAGCTCAATTTGGATTTGAGGAAGGCATCAAAAGTCATCTGCAACAACACTTTGCATTTATGCACCATCATTCAACACTTTTTCACCAGTCTTGGAAAAATAAAATTTTTACAAGGAAAATCTACTTGAATCAGGGAAAAAATGGTATATTTATAAATTATACAAGTTATTCTTTCCAACGAGCTATCACGGGCCCAATTCCAACATCGGGAAGGCCTACAAATTCCCTCTATAAAATGGTGATGCACTCCTGGGAGGTCATGTTGTGCTCCTGTGCGTTCAGGGCTGCCGAGGAGGACCTGACAGCCTGTGTTGTGCTCCTATGCATTCAGGGCTTCCCAGGAGGACCTGACAGCCTGTGCTGCACTCTTGTGCATTCTAGGCTGCCCAGGAGGACCCGACAGCCTGTGTTATGCTCCTGTCGATTCAGGGCTGCCCAGGAAGACCCGACTGCTCGTTCAGAGGCGCCCAACGCTGTGGTCCTGGGCGTGTAGAGGCTGCCCAACAGGATGTGCAGAAGCCACCCAGCTAGCCCTTGCTGCATTCTTGTGTCTCTTTTTTTTAGCTATGAAATTTTTGAGACATCTTTTCCTTCTTCATTAACCTCTCATTTTCCCTCCATATCATCTCCCAAGCAGATCATGGTTTTGTTTTTGAAGGAAAGAATGAGGACAAAGAAGATGAAGAAAATCATGATACTGAGCACAATGAAAATTATGCCAGCAGTAATGAGGCAGAGTTTGAAAGTGAAGATAGTAGGCAAAAATTGTAGAATAAGACAGTGACCCCACAGAAAATGACAATAATGACAGCCAAGAGACAAATGAAGAATTTGATGACACGGCAGAAAATGAAGATGCCTCTAATAGTGACCCCACATATATTGCAAGCATTGACAGAGAGGATGAAGAGGCAAAGGAAAAAATAGAGGCATATTATAAAGATGAAGATAGTGAGCTTGATAAAGGGAAAGATACAAATAGCAACGAAGGAGCAGAGGCAAATTGTGATGGTAAAAACAGTGATTATAAAGATGAAAACATTGAGCACAATAACCATGGTCAAAACAGTGATAATGGAGAAGAAAATTATGAAAGCAAAGAAAGTAAGCATAGTAATGAAGATACATATGTACAAAGCAATGATGAAGACACCTCTAATGTTGCAAATACAGAGGATGACAATCATGAAAATCTTGGCAGTGATACTAGCATGAGAGAAAATTAAAATGCCTCTGAAGAAGGCAGTCAAGAGAAAAGTGAGGAAGACACACATACAAAAATCATCAATGGGAAGACAAACAGCCCTAAGCTCACAAATGATCAAGGTATTCAAGTGAAACATGTTAAAACTTGTACTCTCACTTACCAAAGAGGATCAAGGCAAATGTTTGCTACCTCCAAGAGGCAAGGGACTTTAATATCTAGATCATCTTAGCCATTGGAAAAAGGGAAGCAAAAGGTAAAGGAAAAAAAACAAGATCATGAGGTGGAAAGAGATTTTGAGATCATTCATGTAGATAGTGATGAGGAAAATGAGTCCAGAATTGCAAGCATGCCATTTGGGAAGGGCCAAGAGTATAAATAATGCCCTTTGACTTAGAGGATAGACATCTAAGAGCACAAATGGAAATTTATGAAGCAAGAGCCCATAAAGCCCGGAAAGAAGCCCAAAAGGCACAAATGAAGATAAAGGATTTTATGGGCACTTATGAGGAGAGTAGTGATGAGGGAGATCAAACTAGAAGGATACCTAGAACTATGGATCTAAGGAAAGCATTGGCAAAGAAAAGAGAAGAAGAATCAGCCCAAGCACATCAATTTTCACTCACTGCACTCCTTCCATGGAAATTGAGCATGATAGGGAATCATGGCTTGAAAGGGCTAACATACACCTTGAAGCCAAGATGGAGAATGCCAACAAAAACTTGGACTTGCAGAGGAGAATGGCTAAGCACTATGCATGAAGAAACAAAATTGCAAGGAAAAAACTCAAAATTTCCCAAAATGAGGTCCAAGTGCTAAAGGAGGAAAAGGACCAAGCTAGCCTTGGTATTTTGTCCCAAGCTTCTCTACAGGTCTCCCAGGACCCATGAGACACTCATCCACCAAATTTGGGATAGATTGAACAAGTTTTTTTGCAAATTTTGAGGCTAGGAGTGCAGCACACCCTATGCTACGCCTTTTCCCAAGGAATATTCAGGAGGAAAGGTTTGCATTTTTGGGTTCCTCATCATTCATATAGCATGCTCAGAACGTTTCATCCCAATTGTAGTTGTTTTTGTCCCCCCAAAAGGGTCAAAAACACCCATTTTTTCACCATTCTACCTACTTTTTAGGACATGTGTTGTGCTCCTAGGAGTCTTGGAATTTTTAATTTTGGACAGGTTTCAGAGGTCAGATTGAAGAAATAAAGGTAGATCTAGAAATTCCACTTCAAGGGATTTCCAACAAGCCATCACGGAGCCTTTTCCAACATCGGGAAGGTCCCCAAAACACTGCTACAAGAAGACCTATTTTTCCTGTCTTTGTGCTGCGCTCCTGGCATAAATTCAAATTTTAACACAGTGTGCTATGCTCCTATGGTTGAAAAGGAAGAATTTGTGTTTAGAATTTTTTTATATGCTTTTCAGGGCCTAAAATTCAATTTAATTTCTATTTGTTTCGATCTTGCCCTTTGTATATGCTTATCATTTTGCCTCAAAGTTCATTATAGTTTAATGAATGATGTTTAGGAGTTCCCTCTTCATTTATTAATGCTATTTTTCTCTCATATGTTTTCAAATCTTGAAAGTAGAATCGTTTAAGTTAAATAATCTGGCTTCATTTGCTCCACTGGATTGCATATCTTGAATGTGTATTTGTTTAAAAGTATTATTATTGAGTAAATGGTGTGCCCTACCTCATGACTAGTATATTTTTCTTATCAGTATTCAAGATCTCTTTTCATAGATATTTGACAAAATATTCTTAACTTCCCTTTGCCCTACCTTGGTTCCCAAACTTAATATCCATTGCACCTCACACATAAACTTTAAATATCCATTAACTACAGTAGACTTTCCCTGTGATGTACCCTGATTCATTATCGATATATCAATGACTTCATAGTCTCCATAGCCCAATTGATTTGATAACCTCCCACTCTACCTATCCTACTTGATCATCTTACCCCAACCAAAACAAACAACAAACCTACATTTAACAACTAGACTAAAATCAAACACTTAAAGCAAACAAGTTCACATCCTTCACACAATAGAAAAAGCCCTCTCTGAGTCCAGGAAGGCTAGGTCCTAGGACTCCAAAGACTGGTCTGATGTTACCCTGTGCATTTGGTCTACCAATATGCTAAATCACGGGACACTAACATAATAGAAATCATGGTGGGACTTTGAGAAAATAACATCCTAAGTCCTCCTTAGAATTTCAAAAGCACTCATGTCAAGTAATATCTATTGATTTATCACCACACTAACATAATGGCAATCACGGTGGGAATTTGACTCAAAAACATCCTAGGTATCCCTTAGGAACTCTCAAATCTTATTCAAATCATAGAAAACTCAAAATTGTCAGCCAAAGAGTAGAATCTGGTTGTTTCACCATCCTAGCAAAATGATGACTCAGCTGCAGGAAACTCATAAAATCCTTAGGGCTAGATAAAGGAAACTTAGAAAACCCAAAAAAACATCCCTATATTGGTTTTTTTGTACTGGTGGTGGACCATAGACATAGATCATCAAAACAACTAAAAAAATCCACCTAGTGACTCCACTAGCCTCCAGTAGGCCTATTACTCCAATAGTTCTTATAAACTCCCCTAGGAATGCATTAAGCAATCCAAATCATGCTGATGGAGGAAAAAAAAGTTGAAATCATTCCACCTGGAAACTCCACAACTCTCAATAGACCTAAAGACTCCACTAGTAGAGAAATCTAGACTGGTTGAAAAGATTCAGTAACCCTTTCTGATTTATAAACATGGATCCAAGGATACAAAGGAGATATGCTCCAATGAGTATAGATCATATCCCTGGATTCCCACACAAAATGCCTGAAATAAATTGGATAAAAAACCTACCTATATTTCAAGATGAAAAAGTTGATGACCCCTTGTTACATCAAATTTCATATACACATATGGAGGTTAAAGGTTGAATGGCATGAGGACTGCCTCATGAAAATGTTTATGGCAACATTAGAAGGTAAGGCAAGAAATTGGTATGAATGGCTAGAACCTGACATCTTGTTTTCTTTGAAGGTTTTCCACAAGGTATTTTATAAACACTATATAGGGTATTTTCCATCTCTATCATTAGCTGAAAATTGTTGTGATCAATCTGAAGACCTCATAAAATGCCTTGTGAATATTGATAAATATTTAGGAAATTGGCATCCTGAAGATTTATTAGAATAACTCCATTCATTTAATTCTCAAGGTTGCTATCATGACAGCCTAGAGGAGTTAGTTGAGGAAGAACCCAATCAAGAAATAGAGGAAAACCCACAGGATCTCTCTGAAGGCACAAGTGATGGTTCAACATCTCTTCTAGGTGAGGCTCAAGAAGACATTCAACCTGAAAAATAGCCTTCACAAGAGAAAGAGAACTGTTGTAGTATTATCCAGAGGAAGAGAAAAATGCCTCCTCCTTTAACTGAAGAGGAAATAAATCAGATAATAAACACACAACCAGCCTCTAAACCTTCATGTGAACAAAACATTTATGTTCCTCCTACTACTAATGCCATCTACCATAAATCAGAAAGTAAACTTGTAGATCAGTTCAAAGAAGAACAAACTAGTAACCCAATATGTTTGATTGGTGAGATTATTTATGTTGATGATTCACCAAATTTTGATTAGTCTGATGATGATGATGTTGTCCAAATAGAAGCTAATCTCACAGAGCCATCAATAGTTGGTTTGTGGGAAGAAGATCAATATCATCAGCTTGAAAAAATTAATCAGCCAATACAAGTCACCTATGGCACTGATGAGGAAAGCCTTGAATGTTTAGAAGTAAGTGAGGAGTCTCTGACTCTTTTCTCTACGTCACTTCACTCCATGAGAAATAGTTTTCATGTGATTGGAAATGAGTAGTCTTTCAGTTTTGATGATGAGGTTGGGAAAGCTAATGAGTTTCTTGAACCAGCTGTTAATAAAAAGCCTTTTCCTGAAAGGGATGAGGAAATAATTTGCGACACAGAATCCTCTTCAGCTTCATATTTGCAACCACCAAGTCCCATTGAATTTCAAATTGCAAATGAAGGCTTGGAAGTTTACAATCTCATAAGAGTTGTTGCACTTCTTTCCCAACAAGATTTACCGCCAATAAATATTCCTACTAAGCAGCATGATGGCCTTCACACTGAATTTGGCCCACACAATCAGAGCATATCAGGCTTGCTAGAGGATAACATTGCAATATATGATGATTTTACCAGTTCATATGAGCATGAGGAAGAGTTTGAGTTTCTTTCCCAAAAGAGCCTCAAGCATAGCCAAGTAGAAGAAGGAGTAGTCCTGAATGAAGCTTATGTCTCAAGTCCTCAAGATCGGGTATCATTCCAAGATCCATTTGTTGTTTTCCTTGAGAAATATAAAAGAGGAGTGTTTTTTGCCAAGAACAGTTTGATGCAAGGTTTAAAGAAAATTTTAGGCACTACTGTTCAAGCACAAGTGAGGTGCAAGTGGCCTTTTGATTTCTTCAGCATCCTCAAAGAGATGAACCAAGATCACCCATGCAATCATCTACTTGACTAGTTATATTGGAAAAGAGGGTTCACCAAATAAATTTCTATCATGTATAGGTTAGATTAGGATAGATAGGCATGCAAAATAAGCTCAGCCCTATGAGCATATTTTTAGTTTCAGATTGTTTTGTGAAAAACGAAAACACAAAAACACATAGAAATGGAAAAAGAGGGCAGGTTTGAAAATAAGGTACAACTCCATACTCAAAAAAAAAGTGACACTGAAAGTGTGCAAGCATAAATGCCACTACTTGTTCTAAAAATAAGGTCTTGTTCAGTCATCTAGCCTAATCATGGCTGAGCATGTTTTAAATTTATTGTTGATAGGTTAGTGAAAGAATACTGGTCAAATAATTTAAGCTTGACCTGTCAAAATAAAATAGATTAGGAATGAAAGATACGGGTTCCACATGCTTAAATCTGAACCAAAGAGAAGGATAGGGATGATTAACTAAATGATGAAACCCAGCCCTTAATGCCTTATAATTTTGTTTTTTATGAAATAATGTTTATGTGCAGCTTGTCTCAATGCCACAACTCATGATGAATCAGATTGTCTAATCCTGGTTGAAATCATGTTTTCAATTTCATCACTGCATCTTATAGAATAAATTCTTCCAAATAGCTTAATCTTCGCAGTCAAATAATCTAGGTAGAGAATAAAAGAGTTCACTAGCTTAATCTGAACTCTTGGAAGCAATAAGGATAGAAGTAGATAGTTTGTTTTCGCTTACAAAATAAAAGAATGTCAAGGCTTTTCCAGTTCAAGTGCACCAAAGGAAGAAAAAATGTTAGGCAAGTAGGTTGGGTAGGTAGAGATGAAGTTGGGCTAATCATGTTTTCAGATTATTGAAATCACAACTTAAAGGAAGCATCAGCAAATGAAAGAAGAAATGTTTGCCCAATGGATGAGGCACTGATCACCATAAACCAAAGAACTGAAGTTCTGGACACCTCCTGAAAAGGAGCTTCCCTCCCCAAGTGGAGCCACTATTAGTCATCAGTAATTTTTTTCCTTTGTAGATGACTAAATGTCTATCCTAGATTTATAGAAACAAAATTCATGAATCTTGTGAGTTATAGAAATCGCACTGCCTTCGTTGTCCTTAGGATACATTTTTCATTGTTCTACTACTCTATCATGCCACATTCAACCTATCACTCACGGAATATCCCTCAGGGACTCATGCCTCTCATCTTTGTCCCATTTTCACACTCATAAATCTTATTACTCTGTTTGTCCCTTGCCTATGACTCCGTTATCCAACTACGGTTTTTTAGGGAAATTTCTCTTGGTTTCATGACCTCCATGGTTAAAAAATCAACAAGGCTTGTATCCTCATGCTTTTACACCTCCTCCTATCCTTAATATACCTTTATAAACACTTCCCATCACTCGTATCCCTCAAACTCATCATTTTTCCCATTACTACAATTTGACACTTTTCGAGACTAGGCCTGTGTTTTTCCCATTTGGACCCTTTCCCCTCACTCAATTATTTAAATTACACTTCCCCCTACTCTCTAAAATCTAATCCTATCCCCAAAAAATTTCCCAAGAATTTAAACAACTCTTAACCCCTTCATTCCTCTCCCTCTACAAGACAGTCCTAAATCCCCTACACCAAACCCTAATTTCCTCTTCCAACTAAGCTAGGGTTTGCTATGAAAAGGAGGCATAACAGAAAAGGATCCATATGGTAGGTAATATTATAAATCATGAATCCATACCAACTCATAAACATGATGCCTCCATCTGTTTCCAGGAATTCTTTCCAAGAGACAAGCCATGTGTCACACCCAGGGCCAGTTTTTCTTCAAACTGTGTTTCTAACCAAACAGAGATGAATCTGACAAAAATGAGAGAGGTTTGTGTCCATCCTAGGACCGAGAAGGAAAACCTCCTTCAGGTTTTACACAGGTATCATGGTTTAGGAGCAATGTCAAAAATACATTTTTCCCAGGAGAATTTCTACACTGCTAGAGTGACCTTGGGAAAATTAGGTTTCTCACCACTGGAGTGCCCAAATAACTTCCTTGATGTGTCAAATGACAACTAGAATTGAAGATATTTTCAATGAGATATCATGAGCTCAATTAAGATTTGAGAAGGCCATCCAAAAGTGATCTGCAACAACACTCTGCATTTCTGCACCATCATTCAACAATTTTGACCAGTCTTGGGAAAATCAACTTTTGACAAGGAAAATCTACTTCAATCAGAAAAAAAATGATATATTTGGAAAGAATAAAAGCTAATATTTCCAACACACTATCACGGTACCAATTCCAACACCTGTAAGGCCTCCAAATTCCCTCTACAAAATGGTGTTGCGCTCTTGGGAGGTGGTGTTGTGCTCCTGTGAATTCAGGGCTTCCCAGGAGGACCCGATAGCTTGTGCTACACTCCTGTGAATTCAGGGCTACCGAGGAGGACCCGAAAACCTGTGCTCCACTCATGTGTGTTTAGGGCTGACCAGGAGGACTCGACAGCCTGCGCTACACTCTTGTCCGTTCAGGGCTTCCAAGGAAGATCTAATTGCTCGTTTAGAGGCGCCCAATGTTGCGCTCCTAGGCATGCATAGGCTTCCCAACAAGATGTGTAGAGGCTGCCCAGCAGGATGTGCAGAGGCTATGAAATTTTTGAGAGATCTTTTCCTTCTTCATTAACCTCTCATTTTCCCTCTCCATATCATCTCCCAAGAAGATTGGGTTTTTTTTTTTTTAAAGGCAATAATGAGGACAAAGAAGATGAAGAAAATCATGATAGTTAGCACAATAAAAATTATGCCAGCAGTAATGAGGTAGAGTTTTAAAGTGAATAAAGTACGAAAAAATTGTATAAGAAGGCAATGACCCCACATAAAATGACAATAATGACAGCCAAGAGACAGATGCAAAATTTGATGACATGGCAGAAAATGAAGATGCCTCTAACAGTGACCCCACAGAGATTGCAAGCATTCACACAGAGGATGAAGAGGCAAAGGAAAAAATAGAGGCAGATTATAAAGATGAAGACAGTGAGCTTGATAAAGGGAAAGATACAAATGGCAGCCAAGGAGCAGAGGCAAATTTTGATGGTAAAAATAGTTATTATTAATATGAAAATAGTGAGCACAATAACCATGGTCAAAACAGTGATAATGGAGAAACAAATTCTGAAAGAAAAGATAGTAAGCACAATTATGAAGATACAGATGTACAAAGAAATGATGAGGACACCTATAATGTTGCAAATACAGAGGATGACAATCATGAAAATCTTGACAATGATACTAGCATGAGAGAAAATGAAAATTCCTCTCAAGAAGGAAGTCAATAGAAAAGTGAGGAAGACACGAATACAAAAATCATTAATGGGAAGCCAAACAACCCTAAGGTCACCAATGATCAAGGTATTCAAGTGAAACAGGTTAAAAATTGTACTCTCACTTACCAAAGAGGATCAAGGCAAATGTTTGTTTCCTCCAAGAGGCAAGGGACTTCGCTATCTACATCAACTTAGCCATTGGTCAAAGGGAAGCAAAAGGTAAAGGAAGAAAAATAAGATCATGAGGTGGAAATAGATTTTAAGATTATTCAATTAGATAGTGATGAGGATAACGAGGCCAAAATTACAAGCATGCTCCTCCAAGATATAAATGCACAAATCAAATATCTCCAAGCACATTTGGGAAGGGCCAAGAGTGTAAATAATTCCTTTGACTTAGAGGATAGAAAGCTAAGAGCACAAATGGAAATTTATGAAGCAAGGAGCTTAAAGCCCAGAAAGAAGCCCAAAAGGCACAAATGAAAATAAAGGAGTTTATGGGCACTTATGAGGAGAGTAGTGATGAGGGAGGTCAAACTAGAAGGAGACCTAGAACTATGGGTGTAAGGAAAGCATTGGAAAAGCAAAGAGAAGAAGAATCAGCCCAAGCACACAAATTTCCCCTCACTGATCTCCTTGCCATGGAAATTGAGCATGATAGGGAATCGTGGCTTGAAAGGGCTAACATACACCTTGAAGTCAAGCTGGAGAAGTCCAACAAAAACTTGGACTTGTAGAGGAGAATGGCTAAGCACTATGCACAAAGAACCCAAATTGCAAGGAAAAAACTCAAAATTTCACAAAATGAGGTCCAAGCGTTAAAGGAGGAAAAAGACCAAACTAGCCTTGGTATTTTGGCTCAAGCTTCTCGACAACTCTCCCAGGACCCATGAGGCACTCATCCACCAAATTTGGGAGAAATTGAACAAGTTTTTGTTTTTTACAAATTTTGAGGCTAGGAGCGCAGCACACCCTGTGCTACGCTTTTTCCCAAGACATATTCAAGAAGAAAGGTTTGAATTTTTGGGTTCCTCATCATTTATATAATATTCTCAAAATATTTCAGCCCAATTGGAGTTGTTTTGGTCCCCCAAAAGGGTCAAAAACACCCATTTGTTCACCATTCTGCCTACTTTTCAGGACATGTGCTGCGCTCCTGGAAGTCTTGGAATCTTCACTTTTTGGATAGATTTCAGAGATAATATTGAACAAATAAAGGTATACCTAGAAATTATACTTCAAGGGCTTTCCAACGAGCCATCGCGGAGCCTTTTCCGACATCGAGAAGGTCTCCAAAACACTACTACAAGAAGACTTATTTTTCTTGTCTCTGTGCTGCGCTCCTGGCATAAATTCAAATTTTTACATAGTGTGCTACGCTCCTGTTGTTGACAAGGCATAATGTGCGTTTAGCAAGTTTTTATATGCTTGTCAGGGCCTAAAAGTCAATTTACTTTCTATATATGGCCGAAAAAGATATTTGTTTAGATATTTTTTGTGCCTTGGGCCTTGCAAGGCCTCAAGGACAATATAGATATTTCTAATTAGCCAATAGAATTTTACATGATATATTAGGCTTTCCTCATCCTTGCTTATTATATATAGCATGAGGATTCATTGTAAACAAGGTATTTTGATGTGTTTAAGAGCAATACATGGTTTTTAGAAGTTGAAGAAAATCTAGTGTTATGGAGCTTGTGGATGATTTGCCTTGGTTGATAATGATGAAGTCTTGCTTTTTCGGATTCCTAAGATTAGTTAATGGTGAAGTATCTCTTATTTGTTCATGTTTTTCTTGTTTTTCATATGTCGATCTTTCTATATTGCAATGTCTCAGAAGAGTATAGGATGAGAAATGTTGTTAGAGGCACCTGAGTCCTCCTGTTTGCTATTGTCTTCATGTTTTCTTCTGCTGAGTTAGTTTAAGGAATTCTTAGTTTCTCCTTAAGCCCACCTAAGCTTGTCTATTTCATTATTGGATTAATATGCTAGTTTAAAAATATGATTTATGGTGAGCCCTACTTGTTTGATACTATCTAAACTATGTGTTGAAATCTCTCTTTGATGTATTGATTGCTAGGTTAAGCCAAAGAGGTTTTGTTTCGATCTTGCCCTTTGTATATGCTTATTAGTTTGCCTCAAAGTTCTTTATAGTTTAATGAATGATGTTTAGCAATTCCCTCTTCATTTATTAATGCTATTTGTCTCTCATATGTTTTCAAATCTTGAAAGCAGAATCATTGAATTTAGATAAGTTGTCTTACTTCATTTGCTCCACTAGATTGTATATCTTGAATGTGTATTTGTTTAAAAGTATTGTTATTGAGTGAATGGTGTGCCCTACCTCATGACTAGTATCCTTTTCTTATCAATATTAAAGATCTCTCTGTTCATAGGTATTTGACAAAGGATTCTTAACTGCCCTTTTCCCTACCTTGGTTCCCAAACTTAATATCCATTTCACCTCACACATAAACTTTAAAGATCCATTAACTACGCTAGATTTTCCCTGTGATGTACCCCGATTCATTATCGAGATATCAGTGGCTTCATAGACTCCATAGCCCAATTGATTTGATAACCTCCCACTCCACCTAACCAACATGATCATCTTACCCCAACCAAAACAAAAAACAAACCTACATTTAACAACTAGCCTAAAATCAAACAATTAAAGAAAACAATTTCACATCCTTCGCACAATAGAGAGAGCCCTCTTTGAGTCCAGGAAGGCTAGGTCCTAGGACTCCAAAGACTGGTCTGATGTTACCCTGTGCATTTGGTCTACCATTCTACTAAATCACGGGAAACTAAGAGGCGACAACTTAAATTCTTTCCTGTAGGGTGAAAGTTTTTTATGTGGAGCGTGCTTGCTTGCTTCCTTGAAGCTTGACCAAACGTGACAACTTAAATGATTTCCTATAGTGTGAAAGTTTTTTATCTGGTGTTTTCTTGCTTGCTTTCGTGTAGCTTAACCAAAGGTGACAACTTTGACTTTGCTACAAAAATGTCAATTGATAGCAGATCCCTCTATGTAAGCAAGCACCCGAAACCTGGTGGAAGTTCGAGCAACAATGGAGGGCTTTAATGGGGAGGTGCTATGTATCCCCACAAACGTAGCACCGCGAGAGAATGAAATGAAAGAATTAGAAGTGATGGGAAATGATAGAAGTGTGACATAAGCCATTTTTGTTGTAGAAGCCATGGCGAACACACGTCTGTATTCCACTCTGAGTTGAGCTTCTGTCCACTGATCCATAAAAGAATATCTATCTAAGTTCAAGAGGAAAGTCTATAAATAATTGGCGAGTCAAAGCCCATGGAGGTAATGGAGAAGTTTCATCCACTGCAAGTTCCATCTCTGTGTAACATTCCCATTGTTCGAACAAATCCAATGTTGAGAATAAAGCCTTCACCAAGAACAAAGCCAGTGCCTCTTGAATAGATAAGGAAAAGAGTAAGGTTGTCGAATGAAGATTTGCATGGCTGTATAGATGTAAATTGTGCAAAGTTTTCATAGGTGGCAGTGGTGGCAAGGAGTTTTCACAAGTGGCAACAATGGACACATCTTACCCACAACAGTGACATCAACCCACTAATATCCTAGTCTCCCATCTGCTAGCATTTGATACTCTCAAATTAATGTTATCATTAGTCTAGCACAGAGAAAAAATAAATGACAAAAAACAATATAACCTATACTTACACGTTGGGAAGAGGAAAAACCACCAAATGACTTAGACTATGCTCTATATCCTCAACAAACATTACAAACTAAAAATGCAACGGCTATAAAATATATATAATGTTAAGTGTTACACCTCCGATCGCTATAGTCTCGACAAAGACTAATAATATCACCATTAAAACATGAAAGATATTCAATCTCACAAATTACAATAATGTCAATATTTAAAAAAATATAAAAAATATTAAAAAAAATATAAAAAGATACAAATAAAAAATAATAATAATATTAATACTTAATCAAATTTCTTTTTAAAAGCACACCAAAAGAACAAGTACAAAATTATATACTAAAATAGCATAATTCTTTTACTTGTAATTCAACCTAGTTTCTAACCAATATTACTACATAACAAAACTAAATCGTTCTCGAAACGAAACGAATCAGATAAATAATAAGATATGATCAAACTAATGTGATATGGAAACCATTGTCACTAGTTAGGCTCGGGTATTATTAATAAGAGAATAATAAAAATTAATGGGCCTTTTTATTATCCTTGGGGCAGGGAAGGAATAACAATTTGGAATAATTATTTTTTTACCAATAATCAAATTCAAATTTGTCATGTAACTCTATAAAAAAAAAATTAATTTATTTTTTTAATTATATTAATTTTAGTTTTTTTGAATTGTGATTGGTCACGGGAGCTTGTTTCTTATTCCACAATGATGTTTCTCCGACCGCCAAATCGTTTACAGTACGGAAATAATAAGAAAGCCATACTCAACGGAAATCTTGACTTCACCTCGGCGATTGCAGAAGACGTTCCATACGGTAGCCATTATTATTCCCATGACATAAAATGTGGAATTGCCTAGGCTCTACATTATAAAAAATTAGACCAAAAAATATGGCAACATTATCTAATCCCAATAATCCAAAGAATAATATCATGATATGATATATATGTAGAATTGTTTCAACCATAAAAGGTGGAATAGCCTAGGCCATAAATTGTGAAAATTAGACAAGAGAGACCGGGAAAGGAAACAATTACACTTTATATATTGAACCTTCAACCTTATACTATCCCAACTCTAATTTAATGAAATAATTTTTAAATTATATAAATCTGTCATATATATATATATATATATATATATTCCAAATTTGTTTAAACATTTTAATAATAATTTTTTGATAATGAAATTCTTTTGAAAAGTTATTGTTTATTTTATTTATTTTGTTTTATATTTGGAAAAAAATCAATTATAAAATTTTTAATTCAATAATTTTTAATTTAATTAAAATTATTAAAAATTTAAAAAAAAAATTGACATTTCAAAAAATGATAAAGAAAATAAGATTTCAATCAACTTAAATAATAAAAAATATTAAGGAAGAGTAAACATTATGACCAACTTTAGTTTAACTAAACAATCCTAAAAAAATTGACTCTTAGTTATTAACTACTTTGTTATAGATGTGTATAGTTATGTTGAAATATTATTTTTATATCTTCAATTATAGAGTTTCTCTATAAATAAAATGATCTAAGAAGTTCTAATTGAATAGTTCATTTAGCACAATACTTGTTAAGGTTTTACAAATGGGGTAGCAAGTTAAGTAGGTTTGAGTATCGAGATAACTTCAATGTTAAATGACTTCAACCAAAGGAGTATTGAGATGAGTGACCAACCAGCGTGTTCTAGTTATCGGGTGGAAATCCCAAAAGTGATGATCGATGCTACATTATTCATTTTTCAAGTTTGAATCTCACTTCACCCTTCTGACCATCCCTTCATTCAATCTGTGCTAGGAGGACTATTCAAAATCATCATAAATTGATCATTTGAAACTAATAGTCATATACATAGGTCTTAAATTAATGACTCACTCTATGTATATAATCCCAAAAATAATATCTCATACCATTCAAAGTTAATATTCCCTTTTTTTCTAGTGTATATTTCAAACTAGTGAACTATATTTTACCTAGTTGTTTTTTATCCTAGACCATCTTTAATATGTGCTCTTGTAACACGACCACATCCATGAATACTATTGTATCTACATATGTGGTATAGTCCACTGCATATGAGATTTTCTGGCAAAATGAACCAATTTCCATTATATCTTTATTGTTTTTAACTTTAATTTAACTATTTTAAACTATGTCCTTTTTCAAATCTAAGAATTCATTCATACATTTCAAAGTTCAATAATTAAACTAAGTGATAGTAAACACTAACCATACAACTGTATTAATGCTTAAAAATAAATTTTCATTCTTT
Organism: Pinus albicaulis; assembly: GCA_034641835.2. Taxonomy (NCBI): domain Eukaryota; kingdom Viridiplantae; phylum Streptophyta; class Pinopsida; order Pinales; family Pinaceae; genus Pinus; species Pinus albicaulis. The sequence goes on along the minus strand of CM076583.1, from coordinate 197,580,925 downwards.
ATACTTATTTTTTTATTTTTCATGCTTATAAGGTAGTGGTGAGTGAATTCAGTAACGCAATTAATTGCATTCTCTTCCTTTTTATTCAATTGTGTTGGCAACCAAAGTTAGATTCGATATATATTATTCACTCATTATAAAAAGGAATATTGGAAAAATCAAGTTCAACCATATTTAATTGCTTTCTCTTCCTTTTTATTCAATTGTGCTTGCAACCAAAGTTAGATTCAATATACATTATTCACTCATTATAAAAAGGAATATTGGAAAAATCAAGTTCAACCATATTTAATTGCTTTCTATTCCTTTTTATTCAATTCTTCTTGCAACTAAAGTTATATTCAATATACATTATTCACTTATTATAAAAAGGAATATTGGAAAAATCAAGTTCAACCATATTGGAAAAATCATGCAAGTCTCTTTTACATTACACATATTTAATCATAATTTGTATATTGTGAAGTTATTCAAAAATATCATAATTTTTAATTGATTTTTATGCAAAGTTGGGTAGGATTATTGTAATGGATAAATTTATTCGCCACTTATTAATTGAAGTGTTAATCATAACTTTTTATATATTGAATAATGTTTAATATAAAACAATATTTTATTTTATTTATATAATAAAAAAAATTTGTTTATTTTAAATATGACGGGACAATAAGGTTATGAGGTTTCATTGTTGGCTTATCTCTTTCCAATTTATGTTATTTCAAAGGTGTTCCAAAATTTCATGTGAGATATGTTAAATTTCATATTTTTTATCTTTCCTATCTAAACTTTCATTTTTCTAAATATATTTTTCATTGTATTATATATAAACTATTTGTTTTTGTAAAATATACACCTACGTATTATTCCAACCATATTTTTCTCATCACCTGAATTGCCTTGGCACCACCTAAACCACCATGTCAACATACCACTTAAGCTATCTTGTCAGGTCACCACATGAGCAACCTTAATAACAGCTTAATCATTGCTTAAGTATGCTTATGCTCGTTAATCTCACTACCTTGTTGCTTGAATATGCTTGATAAGCTTAGAGTGAGGAGGTGTGAAAGCCCAATATGAGACCGAAATTGATTTTGCACTCTGAGAGAGAGTTATGGGTGGTCGTGGAATAATAAGAATCACTTTCAACATACACTATAAAACAACTCATGATAATAGGAAAAATATAACGTTTTCAAAAGAAACTATAACGAAATTATAACTGTGACACATACATTAAAGCACAACACTTTAGGAAACATTTAGACAATAGAATGGAATTTTATTTCGAGTAGAGAATACTAAGAGGTAGAGAACAAGGCTTTAAGCATTTTCCTAGGTAAGTTATTCAAAATTAATCTATTCCCTATTTTTAAAGGTATGTCTTAGAAAATATTTTTATGCTTATTCATAAGTTATGTGTTACAAAATAAATATCAACAAGAACACTATATATTTTTCGCAAAACTAACCCATTCAAAATATAACTCTAACATTTATTTTATTTTGACTTAAATAAGTGCAACCAAAATATAGAAAGAATAAAAGACATGAAAGGATATTGGGTTCTTTACCTAAATTAAAACACATTCTTCATTATTTATATCCCATGCAATGGTAGGACTATTCTTGGTGGGAAATAATCCCTAAGGCCAGTGTTGAAAGCCCCAACAGAGCGAAATAGATCATTCAGCAAAGAAAACTAAATCCAACGTGCCAAATACTCAAATTATTAAAATTGGGATTAGGAATGTACCCTAGAATCCTACATTTGAAGATGTTCCCATAGGGTTCAAAACCTTTGTTTCTCCCAAGATGTGCAGACTTGGAAATCAATTACAGAAGCATATACAGAGTATATAATTCAAATTTCATGCATAAGAATATGTTAGATCATCATAAATAGAACTTTATACTATCTTTCATAAGATGAAAACATATATTAGGAACAAGACATAAGTTTCTTTATTGATGAATAATAGTAAGTACATGATTGATACAACCTGATCAAGGCCAAGGGCATTGACAAATCCTTCCTCCTAATTCGTCCAACCCGAGCACTAAATACAACCTCTCTAATAGATGCAAAGAGATGCTAGATAAGAGGATTGAACATATTTGCAAAGGAAACTATGGTTTCTTAAAGACTAGGAGTGCAAGATGCATGGGAAAATAATACTTGATCTAGGGGAAATCGAGTATAATGTCGATATCTCTCTTCTTAATTATCCATTAGTCCTACCCAAGGGGTGTATATATACCACCTCATATTGGTTTTTTCAGTTAGGCCACAGACTCCTATAAGGGGTGATCTCAGTAAAACCTGTAAACCTTTCCAAAAATATAGTTATTTATTTATTTTTTCAAATTTTAAAAAGTATACACGGGTATAGTGTTTTTGGATACGAGTATGTATGCAATTTTGTGTTTTTTTTCAAATTTTAAAAAGTATACACGAGTATAGTGTTTTTGTATTTGAGTATGTATGCATTTTTGTGTGGGGTGAGTCGTGTATGGATTTTGAAATATACTTTTTTAAGATAAACTCAAGTCTGCAAAGGGTAAAGGGACTACCCAAGGCCATATAAGAGCATCAAGTCTACACGAGTGTTGAATGATGCTATAACAACTATGAAAATGTATGCATCAAACAACACCATGTATTTATGGGAAATATTTAATAAAATTCAAAGATCACATAATTTAACCAGATATTACTTACGGGTCCCCGGAAATTTCCCCATTGCAAATTATCGATGGAGCCCCTGTGTCATTCATAAACCAACAAAGGTAGTAAGTACACCATCACTTCCTAGAGAATATACATGCATTTTCAACCATACCATCCTTTGAATTTGTAGTGGTTGGCACTCGATCCAACTTCATATCAAAACTACTCCAACACCCTCAACTTCAAATCAAGACTACTCCAACCCCTTCAACTTCACATCAAAACTAATTCAACCCCCTATTGCTATAAAAACTTAATTCAACAAGAAAATAATTTTTTTTGGAGAGGGTTTTTAAGGATGCTTTAGTGATCTTCCTTTGATGTTCAGGAGATAGTCGAGTCTTCGGTTATTATTCATTATTCTTCTACGATATTAGAAAGATTTAGTTTTATTTTTTTACGATATTAATGAAAGTTAATTGGGCATAACCAACTCTGAGAATCCATCCCGGTTTATTATGCCATATCAATTTGTTGTCAGTATTATGAAGGAATTTGGTAGAGCTTATGATTTGTTATTGACAAAGATAATTGGAAAAACTTAAAATAAAAAAACCAAATTAACATTTCATTAGAAAAATTGATGATAATTCCATGCAAAAATCACCCAAAAGGACCCTTTGGGGGGGATTTCGAGAAGGTACACTAACAGATTGATGAAGCCCCGACATTTCTTTTGAAAAAATAAATTATTTGTTGTGGAAATGGAAATGGAAATGGAAAAAAATAATTAAAACATCCTAAATGTGTTAGCAATGCTATTTGAAGTGACATATAATAGAGGAAAAATAGCTTTGAGAAGGTAAAGTTGAAAGAGGAGTATCTATGTGAATGGTTTGAACTTTGGTGTTGTAACTATAAACAAGCATAGCAAGGGACCTAGCCTAGGAAAAAAATATAATATGCAATGTTATCTAGGGACTAGCATAGGAAAAAAATATTATATGCAATATTCCCGACATATAACTAGGGCATCAACATGAAAAGTTCCGTAGCAGGTGACGAGGTCACAATCTCATCTGGAGGTTGAATTTATTGTTGGAATTTAGCAACAAAATTTTCAACAAATATGATTGCAGGAGTGTCTATATCATTTCTTATGGTGGAAATGGACTTAACATCATTAAAAAGCATTGGTCACCCAAAATCCTAAAGCTTGATAGCTATAACTTATATTTTCAAAAATTTCTCTTATTATTTTCTCAAAATCATACAAAAAAATTTATTGTTTTAGCAACAAGGAGTGATTGGGTTGCAAAGTCTTATCATATTAACATTGTATATCATATTCCCATTCCACTTTATTTTATTTATTTATTTATTTTCACTTTAAAATTAAAAATACAAATTTTACTTTAGCATATAAAGTGTTTGATCACTGTAATTTAAAGAAATGACATATTAAACTATTAAATTAGCATATGGAACTATAAAATTGTATAATTAATTTAAAAATTCATATTATAAATATTACTTCAATATTTCCATCCTATATCAAGCATTGGCGTTGGCATCAGTAGACTAGATTCCGTTGGATGAATTTCTTTCTGCCATAGTTCCCTATGCTATGTAGCTCTGTTAGCCTGTAAAGAATCAAACTTATATTAAGATTCAAACGATTTGTCGACCTATAAGGTTCAAGTTACATTTTCAAATACTTGGTTTTTTAAGTTTAGAGCACCATTCGATTAAGGGGTATCTTTAGCTCTTCCCAAAAAAAATTGGTTTTGCGAATTTATAAGCTTATAAACACTAACTCATTTTTAACTAGAAACCTCTTATTACCACTGCCTTAAGGAAACATACATCCTCTAGCTTGTTGAAGGAAGTGGTCGTCTTCACTTTTTTATTTCATTAGGTCCCGGTTTTATATGTTCTACCATTAAGGCTTTAAATAATTGCAATATTGACTTTATTGCATATTTGGTATAAAATTGATTGGGGCAGTTGGAAGGTGCATTATTGCATTCACCAACTGACGTTTAGAAATGTTCTCTTATCAAACTTCATCGGCAGTTCATTCCTATCACATTTGGGTTACGTATAAAGTTTTCTCATAGCAAGTAATTATTTGGGTAAGAAATTGGTCCAAGTCTTCAATACTTGGAAATATGTTTTTACTTTAATCATGTTTTTCCCAATATCATAGTGTTGAATGGGGTATTGAAATTTGGAAATTCGTGCACCGTGTTAATTTGATGTTTCAGCCTCATCGTGGAAATACATTTGAGCATTGTTTTTCCTTGTGTTTGTTTAATGATTAAATGTGTTAAATACATTTGCGCATTTTTTTTTCTTATATTTAATGCTTAATTGTCTTAGATGTTATAGTTTTATATTTAATGCTTAATTGTGTTAGATGTTATAGTTTTAAAAGTGCTTAAATGTGTTAGAGTTTATAGTTTTAAAAGTATTGATGTTTTAATTTTATTGTACAAATATATTTAAGTATTTTTATTTTCAGATTTAATTTTTAATTTTTAAATAAGTTAGATATCATGATTTTAAAAGTAATTAGATCAATATTATTATTTTTATATAGACTTTTCTAAATTAAATATTTGTTAGTATAGATGACACATTTAGATACGTGTTATCATTTAGTTCAAATTTAATAATTTTTTAATCTTGTTAGACTTCTCATCTTTATATGATCATGTGATAAGATACTCATAACATAATAGGTTAGTAATTTAGCATCTGCAGATTTAAATTTATTTAAATCTTATAACTTCTCACCCGAAAGAAATTTTTGATTATTGTAAACTCTTACATTTTCTTTCTTTCATATAGTTTGATTTATTTATGTTGATAAAATATATGTGTTTAAGAACACTTTTTCTATCATATAGCAATGTAATATTTTTTATAACCATATTTTTCTCATGTCATAGTTTTTTAAACCAATTTTGATAGCCAAATCACTTCATGACAGGTAATTTGGCAATCAAGTTTCAATTTCCATTTTTTTCCTTTTGGAATACCCTCTCATCCATCTATAAATAGTTTAAGTTCTAAATATCATATAGAAAATTTCTCATCAAAATGCTTTTCAATAATGATTAGTTGTGCAACATCTTTTCATACTCAACTAAATTATTATGTCTTTTGTCCAACAGTTTAAACTTCTTATTCATAGATCAACCAATAAAATCACCATTATCCTCAATAAATCTATAAAGACATGATTATCATATATGTTCTTGAAATAACATTAAAAAAAATATATATATATATATATATATATATATATAATGTGGATAACTTAATTACTAGTTCTTTACAAATTGCCCAACAAAAAATCTATCCCACTTTCTTTTGATTCCCCCTTCCGATATCAAAAACACTCATTACATTTTCCATTTTCCTTTTGATATTTATTTCCCAATCACTATAATTATATTCTATAATAAAAAATAAAACCATTTCTTTAGGTATCACATAAATGTAGAGATCTAAAAAATCAAAAACATCAAATTAAACAAAAGCATAGCCATATATATGTAACCCTACTTATTACCAAACACGTAATTGATTTACATATTTTAGAGATCAAAGCATCTTCACTTTAGACATTCCCTATTAGTCGTTTCACTATTTTTCTCAACTTAAGACTACTATGTTTAAGTGAAACAAATATACTTATGGGCATTTTATGGGGATCCCCTGTCAACTTATTATTATCTAAAATATCAATATCATTACAAAAATCATTTAGATAAGTTATTTATTTATGTATATAATATTATACTTTTATTTAAAAATAAAATATAAAAATACATTTGAACCAAAAAAACACTTAATATTGATATATTATTATTATTATTATTATTATTTTAAAAATTGAAATAAAAAAAATTACTATAATGTAAATACAATTTTTTACTATTATAAAAATGTAATTATAATTGGTTTATTTTTATATTAAAAAAAAATTACAACATTTAAATTGTTTTTGGTTCCGTTATATTTTGTGTATTAAGAATAATGAGATTTTTTATAATGAAAAAATGAATAAATATATGTTTAATTATGCATATGATAATATCTCATATAAAAAATTAAGATAACTCTATTAAATATTTAAATCACTAAAATAAGATAATTTATATTATTTTTCTTTTCGTAAAGCTCCACATTATATTACTACACATAAAGGTTGCATAGCATAAACAATGGTGTTACTCGTTTGCAGAAATGCCAGACCAATAACGCAAATATAAAGTCTTGAGGTTATGAAAGCCCCACATCACTAAGGAGTGGAGTTTGCTAGACCTGAGAACATGGCAGAGGAACATGCTATAAGTTTCTCAAGTAATGCAGATAATTGATAGAGGGAGACACCACATGACCAATGAATTAAAGCTCCTTCGTTATCAGCTCAGAGAGGAAGCCTCCTGAGGTCACGACTAACCACTATGATGTACCATAATATGCAGAGGTGGAAATCATAATGCCATTCGGCGCATGAAATCCTTGGCTAATACATATAAGTGAAGTTTCTTTGATTTCCCGCTTTGTCACGTGACGTGGGGATCATATTAATTTATTTTATTACCAGCCTAGATCCATCTTACTCTGGATCTATCATGCGCCGAGAGGGATCAAATCTCTCGAGGTGCAAACCTATTTTTTGAGTGTAAAACTTGAGGAAAGGTTTGCACCTCGAGAGATTTGATCCCTCTCGGCGCATGATAGATCCAGAGTAAGATGGATCTAGGCTGGTTCCAGTTGGAGGCATCAACGTCACATTTTTCAGATTATTAAATTTTTTGTATATTTTTGAGATGTACATCATACTTCGAAATTTTGAAGATTAGAAATACAACTTCTAACAAATGTTATTAATATAAATATGTTTGGTGATCATAAAAATGAAATAATTAATATATTAAATAACAAATACACCTATCATATCATTCAAATGTGATATGAATGCAAAGTGACAATGTAATACTGTTGAATGATAGAAAATGTGAATAATAAGAATGCACTCAATTACAAATAGTCTTCATTGTAATCAATCTCAAATTATTTTCTTCTACTATTCTTATTGTCACCTTTGTTAGTTTTGTCATCTTTTCATATCGATTATATGAAAGGCACAATTGAAATCATAAATCATTTAAATATTTTTCTAGAACTATTATATTAAAAATCATACCTTTTCTCTCTTTCTCTTCGATATTAATAGGTTGAATTACTAAAACATAAAAATAAATGTACATTGTCAATAATTTTTCCTGCTTACAGCGAAATTAATGCATAATGTTAATCCAATCACTTTAAAATTAATGTACCATCAATGTACATTCAAATGGATGCATCTAATGCAGGTAATCAAATAGGAACAGAAATCAACATCTACACTGAAATTAATGTATCTACTGCAAGTAAGCAAATAATATTAGAAACCAACATCACTGAAACCAATGCATATAGTGCAAGTAATCAAATAGGATTAGAAATCACCATCTATACTGAAATCGATGCATTTAGTGCAAGCAATCAAATACAATTAGAAATCATGTACACTGAAATCAATGCATCTAGTGGAAGTAGTCAAATATAATTAGAAATCAACATCTACACTGAAATTAATGCATCTAGTGAAAGGAATCAAATAGGATAAAAAATCGTTGTCTACACTGAAATCAATGCATTTATTGCGAGAAAACATATAGGATTAGCAATCATCTACATTGAAATCAATGCATATAGTGCAAGAAATTAAATTTAATTATAAATAAACATATACACTAAAATCGATGCATCTAGTGCAAGCAATCAAAATGGATTAGAAATCTCCATGTACACTGAAATCAATTCATCTAGTGCATGAAATCTTCTTCCCTCTCTTCCCCCTCGAAGTACATCTTTGTTTCCTTCCCTCTATCCACTCTCTCACATCCTCCCTGATGCAGGAGCATCCAGCTCAGAAGAGGCAGAGAATGGCTAACTGTCTGGGTGATTGACATATGGTTATGAACAGGTGGAGGAACCTGTGGTTTCTTTTTATTATTTAAGTTATTTTCATTTACTGTTAAGTTACACAAGGACAATCAGATTAGGAACACAAACTTTTCTGTAGTTAATTAATTAGCTAGTTGTTTACTTTTTGTTTACAAGAAAAAGGAACTGGCAGAATAAGTTAGGTACATTCGGTTGACAGTTTCAACTGAATCTTGGAAACTGAATCTCAATTGTAATATTTAAACAACCATGCAAACAGGTGAGGGGTTCGATTTCTTCCCTCACAATAACAGAGGAAAATAGATAAACTGGAAAACAATAATTGAAACCAGAAATAATCTGTCTGCCAAGACCTGTAGAGTACTTTAGTTATTTTTCTTTATGCTGAGAAATTACAGTGTGAAACTTTCAGTTCGAATGATATGTAACAGCCATGTGTGTGTGATAATTATAATGATACATATGAGAATTAGAATCTATCGAATGCATGATAGCGTGTGAAAAAGGAACATAAACTTTCTTTCTTTCTTGTATTACGTATTGACAGGAACAGAGTAACGGGGCCGAGGTCTACAACCATATAACATACAGAACAATTTGCCATTCGACACAGTCAGGAAAACCAGAAGGTGCATACTATTAATTATCAGGTGAGTCCATGTCGCACTGAAGAAATTATAAATTTTCTTTCACAAATACTACAAATAGCATTCTTGCTTAATGTATAAAAAGAACAGAGTTCATCCAGAGTAACAAACAGGAAGGACGAATATATTACACAACCCGAGTTAGGGTTCGAAAAACTAGTGAAAACACCTAGTTGCGAACAAAGAAACCTATGAACCTCTAAAACATAGCGACTTTCCATTCCTGTGAAGGACTTGCAGCCTACAGGCGCAACGAAACAATACAATCAACAGACAAGAACTCTGAATATAGGATCAGTTATAGGACTGAAGGAGAAGGCAACCCTACCGGAGGGTTCGGAGTTCAGCAAGAACGAGCCGGGGTTCCAACTGACGGAGGAAACCTGCACAGAAACAAAACAACAAAAAATTAGCACAGATTAACAGGAAGTGATAGCCGAATGAAGATCGAATAACTGTGAAACAGTTAGAGTTGAATAACAGAGTGGAACTCACCAAGAAGCTGGGAAAAACCAGAAAAGCCAGGGTTTCGATAAGCCATGGTTCCTGCGCACAAAGGGGCAGCGAAGGTTAGAGTGGAGGAGAAAAGCGGCGAGGTTTGAAACCGGAGGAGAAAAAATACCTGTTCGTCTCCGTAGACCGCCAAGTCGAAAAGGAAAGCTCGGATTTGACGGGCCTGTAGAAGGAATCGACAGTTGGACGAAGTCAGTCATAGAAACCTCACCATAGCACACAAGCACATAGCTAGAGGCATTTGAACCGTAAAGAAACCTGAAGGTTGTCACCGGAAGAAAGTAAATACACAGTAATCGTGAATGTGGGCACTGACAGAGCGAAACGAAATAGAATAGAAGCCGACGACCGAAACGAAAAACCAACAGTTGAATATACAGGAGGAAGCTTACCATTGCTGGAGGAAATGTGTGGGTTGCACAGACCATCTCGCCTGATTTGGTAAAACCCGTGACGAGTTCCAAAACCCTCTCCACACATTGTCGGTCGGCATAAAAAAGCAAAGAACGCCAGAACAGAAGTTACAAACAGGGAAAGAGCACATAACCCGAAGCGCATTGAATACACCAGACCTCGAATGGAGGAATGGTTAATGTGAAGTCAGTTGCCGCGAAAACCAAAGGTCGGATGTACATCCACCTATTTAATAGTTGTTGACGTGTAACAAGCCACGAGCCCAGGCATAGTTGGAAGCCACATAACGGAGTTGGCAGCCCCGTGGACATATGATTAATATATGGTTGTTTTAAATTGAAATATATTGGGTTGTGTTAAGTTATCCGAAGGTCCTTTTGGAGGCTTTCGTCAAATTGGTATCGGAGCAGAGTTGCAGGGAACAGAAATAAAATGGAGGTTGGCAGGAGAGGAAGAGGGAGAGGAAGAGCCATCCGCAAAGCAGCGGAAGACGGACTGAGGGAAGAAATTCGGGTCTTACATGAAAGATTGGCAGCGGTAGAAGCCGGGGAAAGAAGGAACCCCGCAGATGACAGTGATGAAGATGTGGCAGAACCGGAAGATGAGTTCGAAGGGGTGACACCTGAACTCAGGTTGTTGAAATCGGTTTTGTTGTCCAGTCATAAGCCAAGACATGAACTGTCCACTTATGATGGGAGTCTGTCGGCGGACGTGTTGCTGGACTGGTTGAGTGAAGTAAAGAAATACTTTGAATTTGAGGAAACCAGTGAGGACAAGCAGGTGAAGTTCGCTGCCACGAAGCTGAAAGGACACGCATCCTTGTGGTGGGACAGCATTCAGGCAGAAAGAAAAAGGTTACACAAACAGCCTATAAAGAAGTGGGCCAGAATGGAGGCAAAGCTGAAAGAGAAATTTCTACCGAAAGACTACCAGATTATGCTGTACAGACAGGTACATAATTTGAGGCAGAGGGGAATGATGATTAAAGAGTATACTGAAGAGTTTTACAAATTGAATCTGAGAGCAGGGTATATGGAGGATACCCCCGAGAAGACAGCAAGGTTTGTGAATGGACTGAGAGGGGAGATATTGGATGAAATTGGTGTTCTCTCCCCCAGAACTTTGGACGAAGCATATCAGTTTGCTTTGAAGGCAGAAGAAAAAATAAACAGGAAGCAGAATGCCAGAAGAGGAGGTGGATCTGGCAGAGGAAAGGGAAAGACCTTTAGTCGGGGCAGAGGTACAGGTTCCAGTGAAGAAGGTAGTGGTTCCAAGTCTGCAGGAACAGCAGAAAAGGACAACAGCACGAGAGGGGGACGACCAGCCCAGCGAGGGCGAGGAAATGGTCGGGGCAGGGGGACTGTCCAGTGCTATCGGTGCCACAAGTGGGGGCACAAATCGTATGAATGTCCTGAAGGTGAACCAACAGGTGGAAGAGGAGCCTATGTTGCCCAGCCGGAGGAGGCAGAGATACCGCCACAGGAAGTAGAAAACGCACCAGAAACCGGTGAAGCCTTGGTGCTAAATAAAGTGATGTTAAAACCAGCAAAGGAGGTGGTGGACCCGGATCAACGGAAAGCTTTGTTCCGGACAGTTTGCAAGTCACATGGGAAGTGCTGCAAGCTGATTGTTGACAACGGGAGTACGGATAATCTGGTGGCCACAGAAATGGTAGAGAAGCTGGGATTGAAAAAGCTGAAACATCCCACTCCTTACAAAGTGTCGTGGCTGCAAAAGGGACATCAATTATTGGTTGATGAACAGTGCGAGGTGGAGTTCCAGATTGGCAGGTATAAGGACAAGATTGTCTGTGATGTTATGCCAATGGATGTCTGTCATATCCTACTAGGAAGGCCTTGGCAGTTTGACAGGAAGGTAATTCATGATGGAAAAACCAACTGTTATAAGTTTGTTAAAGATGGAATCAAACATACACTTGTACCCATTAAAGAGGAAGGTACAGCAGAAGCCAGTGGGGTAAAAGCACTACTGCTGGGAGGAAAAGAGTTCTTAAAACAGATAGAGGACAGTGATGTGAATTTTGCTGTTGTGAGGAGACCAAGAACAGTGGTACTGCACACTAAGATTTCGGATTTACCAGAGGAGATACAACAGATGTTACAGGAATTTGGAGATATTGTAGTGGATGATCTTCCGGACGAATTACCTCCCAAGAGAGGCATCAGTCACTGTATCGATTTTATACCTGGGGCGAGTTTACCAAATAAAGCAGCTTATCGTATGAGCCCGAAAGATCATGAGGAAATCCGGAAACAGGTGCAGGAATTGCTTGATAAAGGGCTGATCAGAGAGAGCATGAGCCCTTGTGCAGTCCCAACGGTGTTAGCCCCAAAAAAAGGTGGTGAATGGCGGATGTGTACAGATTCGAGAGCCATCAACAATATTACGTTTAGGTACAGGTTTCCATTACCGAGAATCGATGACATGATGGACTGCTTGAGTGGGGCAGCCTATTTTTCGAAGATTGATTTGAAGAGTGGTTATCACCAGATTCGAATCCGGGAGGGGGATGAGTGGAAGACAGCTTTCAAGACAAATGAAGGGCTGTATGAATGGTTGGTGATGCCATTCGGGTTAAGCAACGCTCCCAGTACGTTCATGTGACTGATGAATGAAGTACTTAAGGAGTTTATAGGGAAATTTGTGATTGTCTATTTGGACGATATACTAATTTTTAGCAGAACGAAGGAGGAACATTTTCAACATGTTCGGAGTGTCTTGAGAAGTTTACAGCAGAACAAGCTGCTGATTAACCTGAAAAAGTGTACTTTCTTTCAGAAAGAACTGGTTTACTTGGGGTTTGTAATTGCAGAAAATGAATTGAAGATGGATCCGGAAAAGATTGCAGCAATCGTAAGCTGGCCATCTCCGAAGAGCTTGTTCGAAGTTCAAAGTTTTCATGGTTTAGCAAGCTTCTACAGGATGTTTATCAGGAATTTTAGCGGGATCTGTGCACCTATGTTGGACACAATTAAGAAGGCAAATCAGCCTTTTTGCTGGACTGAAGCAGCAGAAAGCAATTTTCAAACTTTGAAGAAAAAGATCACTGAGAGGCCGGTTTTGAGGTTGCCGGATTTCAACAAACTTTTTCAAGTTCGTTGTGATGCCAGCGGTACAGCCATTGGAGCAGTGCTGAGTCAGGAGGACAGACCAGTAGCTTACTTCAGTGAGAAATTGAATGACAGCAGGCAGAAGTATTCGTCTTACGAAAAGGAATTTTATGCGGTTGTTCAAGCCTTGAAGCACTGGAGGCACTATTTATTAGGAAATGAATTTGTATTGTTTTCTGACAATTCTGCTTTGCAGTATGTTATGCAACAGCACAGGTTGAATCACAAACATGCAGAGTGGGTGGAATATATGCAGAGTTTCACCTTTGTGTTGAAACATATCAGTGGACAGTCCAACAAGGTGGCAGATGCGCTAAGCAGAAGAGTTTTACTCTTGCAGGAGAGCATGGTGCAGGTGTTGGGTTTTGAGCACTTGAGAGATCTGTATCAATCAGATGCAGAGTTTAAGGAGGCCTATGAGGCTTGTCAAAATCCCCTGTTAAGGAATAGTAGTCCGTGGTTGGATTACAATCTACAGGAGGGATTACTGTTTAAGGGAGGACAGTTGGGTATTCCCGATTGTTCAATGCGGGAAAACATTGTCAGGGAGAAGCATAGTGGGGGTCTAGCCGGACATTTCGGTATAGACAAAACAGTTTCACAGGTTGAGCATTTTTATTTTTGGCCGAAATTGCGACGTGACGTACAGAGGTACGTGAACAGGTGCAAAACGTGTCAATTAGCAAAGGGCCACAGCCAGAATGCAGGCCTTTATATGCCATTGCCCATCCCAAGCAGACCCTGGGATTCGGTCAGCTTGGACTTTGTCTTGGGATTACCAAAAACTCAGCGAGGTTTCGATTCAGTGATGGTGGTGGTAGATCGGTTTTCGAAAATGGCACATTTTATACCTTGCCGGAAAACCAGTGACGCTACTCACGTAGCACACTTGTTTTTCACAGAGATTGTTAGATTACATGGTCTACCGAAGTTCGTCGTTTCCGACAGGGATGTAAGGTTCACCGGACATTTTTGGCGAACCCTGTGGAAGAAGTTGGGCACGCAGTTGCAGTTCAGCTCCGCTTACCACCCACAGACTGATGGACAAACTGAAGTGGTGAACATGAGCTTGGGAAACTTGCTGCAGAGCTTAATTGGCGAAAATTCACGGATGTGGGACCGCGTGCTTGCTCAGGCGGAATTCGCATACAACGATTCTCTGAATCGTAGCACGGGTTATAGTCCCTTCCAGATTTTGTATGGCATGCATCCTCGCGGAGTGCATGAGTTACGAGATCTGGGGAAGCTCGAAAAACGTAGTGCTGACGGGGAAGACTTTGCCCAAGCAATGAGCGACTTACATGAACAAGTGAAGCTGAAGTTACAGGACAGCAGTCAAAAATACAAGCAGCGAGCTGATTCAAGAAGACGGGAAGTCCAATTTAATGTTGGGGATGAAGTCCTCGCGCATTTGCGCAAGGAGCGTTTTCCAAAACGGGAATATAATAAGCTGAAATACAAAAAGATTGGACCCTGTAAAATCATTCGCAAGTTTTCTGCAAATGCATATGAACTGCAGTTGCCACCAGGCATAGGAATCTCGCCTATCTTTAACGTGGCGGATCTATTTTCTTATGTGGCTGATCCTACAGATGACACAACAGTGAGTTCAACACGGGACACGGAATACGATGGAAGTTCTTGGATGAGACAGATGCCCTTGGCACAGCCCCTTGAGATTGAGAGTATTCTCGACACAGAGGTAGCCAGACGCACACGTAGGAAGGAATATCTGCGATATTTGGTCAAGTGGAAGAACCGTCCAATTGAGGACAGTTCGTAGCTTGACGCGACACAGATTCAGAAAGCAGGTTTTTCAGTCGAGGATCTCATGGAGCGGAGCCATGACTTTTTGCCACCCCGGGAGCCTGATGCAGGAGCATCCAGCTCAGAAGAGGCAGAGAATGGCTAACTGTCTGGGTGATTGACATATGGTTATGAACAGGTGGAGGAACCTGTGGTTTCTTTTTATTATTTAAGTTATTTTCATTTACTGTTAAGTTACACAAGGACAATCAGATTAGGAACACAAACTTTTCTGTAGTTAATTAATTAGCTAGCTGTTTACTTTTTGTTTACAAGAAAAAGGAACTGGAAGAATAAGTTAGGTACATTCGGTTGACAGTTTCAACTGAATCTTGGAAACTGAATCTCAATTGTAATATTTAAACAACCATGCAAACAGGTGAGGGGTTCGATTTCTTCCCTCACAATAACAGAGGAAAATAGATAAACTGGAAAACAAGAATTGAAACCAGAAATAATCTGTCTGCCAAGACCTGTAGAGTACTTTAGTTATTTTTCTTTATGCTGAGAAATTACAGTGTGAAACTTTCAGTTCGAATGATATGTAACAGCCATGTGTGTGTGATAATTATAATGATACATATGAGAATTAGAATCTATCGAATGCATGATAGCGTGTGAAAAAGGAACAGAAACTTTCTTTCTTTCTTGTATTACGTATTGACAGGAACAGAGTAACGGGGCCGAGGTCTACAACCATATAACATACAGAACAATTTGCCATTCGACACAGTCAGGAAAACCAGAAGGTGCATACTATTAATTATCAGGTGAGTCCATGTCGCACTGAAGCAATTATGAATTTTCTTTCACAAATACTACAAATAGCATTCTTGCTTAATGTATAAAAAGAACAGAGTTCATCCAGAGTAACAAACAGGAAGGACGAAT
Source organism: Pinus albicaulis (assembly GCA_034641835.2). Lineage (NCBI taxonomy): Eukaryota > Viridiplantae > Streptophyta > Pinopsida > Pinales > Pinaceae > Pinus > Pinus albicaulis. The sequence continues at coordinate 197,564,819 of CM076583.1, read as the reverse complement.
ATATTACACAACCCGAGTTAGGGTTCGAAAAACTAGTGAAAACACCTAGTTGCGAACAAAGAAACCTATGAACCTCTAAAACATAGCGACTTTCCATTCCTGTGAAGGACTTGCAGCCTACAGGCGCAACGAAACAATACAATCAACAAACAAGAACTCTGAATATAGGATCAGTTACAGGACTGAAGGAGAAGGCAACCCTACCGGAGGGTTCGGAGTTCAGCAAGAACGAGCCGGGGTTCCAACTGACGGAGGAAACCTGCACAGAAACAAAACAACAACAAATTAGCACAGATTAACAAGAAGTGATAGCCGAATGAAGATCGAATAACTGTGAAATAGTTAGAGTTGAATAACAGAGTGGAACTCACCAAGAAGCTGGGAAAAACCAGAAAAGCCAGGGTTTCGATAAGCCATGGTTCCTGCGCACAAAGGGGCAGCGAAGGTTAGAGTGGAGGAGAAAAGCGGCGAGGTTTGAAACCGGAGGAGAAAAAATACCTGTTCGTCTCCGTAGACCGCCAAGTCGAAAAGGAAAGCTCGGATTTGACGGGCCTGTAGAAGGAATCGACAGTTGGACAAAGTCAGTCATAGAAACCTCACCATAGCACACAAGCACATAGCTAGAGGCGTTTGAACCGTAAAGAAACCTGAAGGTTGTCGCCGGAAGAAAGTAAATACACAGTAATCGTGAATGTGGGCACTGACAGAGCGAAACGAAATAGAATAGAAGCCGACGACCGAAACGAAAAACCAACAGTTGAATATACAGGAGGAAGCTTACCATTGCTGGAGGAAATGCGTGGGTTGCACAGACCATCTCGCCTGATTTGGTAAAACCCGTGACGAGTTCCAAAACCCTCTCCACACATTGTCGGTCGGCATAACAAAGCAAAGAACGCCAGAACAGAAGTTACAAACAGGGAAAGAGCACATAACCCGGAGCGCATTGAATACACCAGACCTCGAATGGAGGAATGGTTAATGTGAAGTCAGTTGTCGCGAAAACCAAAGGTCGGATGTACATCCACTTATTTAATAGCTGTTGACGTGTAACAAGCCACGAGCCCAGGCATAGTTGGAAGCCACATAGCGGAGTTGGCAGCCCCGTGGACATATGATTAATATATGGTTGTTTTAAATTGAAATATATTGGGTTGTGTTAAGTTATCCGAAGGTCCTTTTGGAGGCTTTCGTCACTCCCTTTCCTTCCTATCTCTCCATTTCTCTCCTACATCTCTATCGCTCTCTCTCTTCACCCTCCAACTCTGTTACTATATCCCTACCTCTCTCCTTCTCTCATCCCTTCTCTTCATATCTCATTCTTTGTCTCTTTATCTCATCCGAAAACATACACACTCTCTCTCCATATCTCCCTTGTCACTTAATCTCTCTCTCCACTTATCAATCTTTCTGTATTTCTTCCCTCCAATTTTCTCTCTTCCCCCATCACTCTCTTCCTCTCACTCAAGTCCTCTCTCTTGTCCTTCCTCTCTCTCCAATCCTCTTTCTTGCTCTCTCTCTCTCTCTCTCAACATCTACACTAAAATCAATGCATATAGTGCAAGAAATCAAATAGGATTAGAAATCACCATCCACAATGAAATCAATGCATCTAATGAAATAAATCGTCTTCCCTCTCTCCCCCCTCCAACTCCATCTCTCTTTCCCTCCCTCTCTCCACTCTCTCACATCCTCTCTCTCTTCCTTCCCCTTTCTCCCTTTCTCTCCCATGTCTATATCTCTCTCTTTCCCTCTCTCTCCCTCTCTTCACCCTCCAACTCTGTCAATATATCCCTCCCTCTCTCCTTCTCCACCCATTCCCTCCATCTCTCCTTTTTCTCTTTATCTCACCCCAAAACATACACACGCTCTCTCTATTTCTCCCTTTTCAATCCCTCTCTCTCTATGTATTTATTCTTCCCTCTAACTCCATCTCTCTATCCCTCCCTCTCTCCTCCTATCTCCCTCCCTCTCTTCTCCTCTCTCTCTTCCTTCCTCTCTCTTCCTTCCTCTCCTACCTCCCTCTCTCTTCCCCCATCTCTCTCTTTTCCCTCTAATCCTCTCTCTTCCCCCATAACTCTCTCTCTCTGCCCTCCAAACCTCTCACTATCTCCATCCCTCTCTCTCTCTCTCTGCCCTCCAATCCTCTCACTATCTCCATCCCTCTCTCCTCCTCTCCCACCCCCTCCATATTTATGTCTCCCTCTTCCTCGCGTACCCTTTTCTACCTCTCTGACTCCTCTCCCTCTCTCTCTTCATTCCTCCTCTCCCCTCTCCTTGATTTTATCCCCATCTCTCCCTTCTCACTTCTTCTATCTCTCCACCTCTATCACTCTATGTGTTTGTTCTTCCCTTCCATATATATCTAGAGTTAATATATATCATGATACATTAATGTATATAATAATATAGAAAATTTAATATTGTATTAATCCAAATTTATTAAATATAATAATATTAATATGAATATTAGATTTAATAATAATGACATTATTATTAATATTTTGATAATAATATTAGGGATAATAATGGTTTTTTTGGCATGATATCAATAATAATTTGGCCAATAGTATTTGACCTATAGGATTCACCTAAATAAAACCTATTTTTTGAGTGTTGGTAAATATAAACAAATTTATAGAGTAAATATAAAAAATTAGGCTCTATTTATTTACCATACCTCTTTTATTTACAATGGTATTTGGCCCATAGACTTGGTATATAATTATATGTTGATCTATGATGATATTTGATATGATTTTATATATTTATCATGCCTCTTTATACCTTTTTTATATTGATTTATTTATTTACCATAGCTTTTTTATAAATATGGTATTTAGCCCATGGTATTTGGCATATAGGCTTCACCTAAATAAAACTTCTTTTTTGACTTATTGTAAATATAAAGAGGTTTATGGAGTAAATATAAAAAGAGGCTTTATTTATTTAGTGGAAGTAGTCAAATATAATTAGAAATCAACAACTACACTGAAATTAATTTTCATCTTTTTTCAATAGAAATAGTAAATATCCATATTTATTTTCATCTTTTTTCTATTGTTTTCTAATACATAATGTTTTCTCGCCCTTTAGAGCTGGTAGATAAGTCTTGGACAGCTATTTACTATTTCAAGATAACAAAAAGAAAAATGAGTAGTTGGCAGTTTGATACATTCAAGAAAACAAAAACAAAAAAACAAAAAGACTAGTGGGCAGCTTATACATTAGGAAAAAAAAAATGTTAACATAAGTGAGTGGTGAAAAAACAAAATCTAGCATTAACCGTTGGATGTAGGCATTCCACTAGTATAATATCATATCATCTGGATCTATTAACATCTTTATGTCGGCGGAGGTGCTGCAATGGTATATATATTTCTTCACGCACACTGTAGTCTCTACTTCTGCTGCCCTAATAATTGGATTTTCTAGAAGGAGAGCACTGAAATTGTATGTAAATTTAAATCTATGCTTATACGGTATGTACTCTGCTACCATAAAATTTCAATAATCTCAGAGATTGCAAACAACATATCAGAGATTCTTCTCTCTTACTTCAATGCATATTCCTTATTTTTTCCGTGAGTTACAATTTTTATTTTATTTTATGTATTAACACTTAATCTATGTATTTTAAGTTTTCCCTTAATGTGAGTTTACACATTTTATGGTTATGCTACCATTCAGAACGTTGATTTTTTTTGGGTGGTTGTGTTGGCAAATAATGAGGTACGAATAGTTCCGTCCCATTTGGTTGAATTATTATTATTTTTTTCCATTTGGTTGAATTATTATTTTTTTTCCTGATTAACTGTAGGTTGATCTGTATGTCACAAAAAAATCGATTCAAAGAGAATGTCATTAATTTTTCGGTACTATTTATTTGTAATATTGGCATTTCACCTGTTTGAGTCTAAATAGACATAGACATCAGAATTTATATATGTAAATTTTACAAACACTGCGGAACTCTGTATACACTATCACATGAGAGAGAGAGGGCTGTACAGAAATCAAATTTTGGCCGAAAATATTCGACTTTATACTGTGTGTAGAATAGAAAAAATACACTCGTAAAACCCTAATATTGGGGTTTACACAACTCCGCCTTCAAGCCGGTCGCTGGGTAGCTTTAGGGGATTGCCTGCCGGTTAGCGTTCGGTCAGCCCTAATGTTTAGGATTGCGTTTTAACGTTTGAAGAAAAAAAAAAATTCCGAATTGCAATAGTTATTTATATAATTGTAATTTCAATTATTTCGTAGACCGACATGCAAATTAAGCCGACCCAATTGTATTTTTTATTTATTTTTTATTTTAATTTGAAATTTAAGCCGACAATAAAGTAAGCCGACATTAAGGACGTGACATACCCGACATCGGGGTCATATGAGGCTGTAGATGCGCCTCTCGGCGCAACAAAATTAATTTTCATTTTTATTTTTTAAACATTATAATTTCCTTAGGATAATTATTATAATATCCAGTTTCTAATTATGATATGAATCATATAATTTTTAGATTCATGAAGGCACTTCATTCATATTAGTGATCATTATTTACTATTACTTTTTGGAAGGTTAAATAGTGGAATAATATGCAATTTCAAATAGGTATTATTATATATATTTTGTTTATTTTGATAATGTAGTATTTTTCTAGATGATCATTTACATCTATGATACTTTTTATAAAAGATTTTTACATTTTGATTTTGGTTTTAGCTTTTTTTTTTTTTTTTTTTTGTGTTTCTATTAAGGGACATTAAGGGACAAGAAGGTTGAAGATGTATAGTTTTTATGATAGATAGCATTGAAATATTTTACTTTCATATTCAAGAACTTAATTTTATCTAAAAATTTCCTTTCATAAAATTATTTATTTATTAGGTTTTTAGTTTTCTCATGATATTTAGTTTTCTAAAGAATTATAGATATTTTTAAAAATTAATACATTCTAAAAATATAGAGGTAAATTTGGAAGTTGAACTCAAACCAACATCTTGGTAACAAACAAAATGTTAGGGTCAAAATGATCTAGATTGGATCATTATATTGTTTGTCATCCATATCGATGATTTTGGGGTTGAAAAATCAAAGAAAGTATAGAGTAACAGAAAGGTCTTCTTTTCTCCAAAACCAAAGACTAGTCTTACTAACTTTATCATAAAAAATAATTTTAAAAATTGAACAATAAAGAAACTTTTGGAACATATACATACCATTCAATTTGAAAAAACACGCATTGTTACCACTATGATATGGGAGGCCAAAATCCATTAAACCTAGAAATGACTAAGTAAAATAAATAAAAGGAGAGGAGGTTCCTATTTTTTTTTGCTCAAAACTCTCTAAACCTAACATGTCTTCTATTTCCTCCACTATATATGCACTAAACATAGGAGAATTTGGAGGATTTAAACAAAATGATTTACCTTTAGCCACATCCTTGAAAGACACTAGCTATGAGGATGAAGTTACTCCATTTCCCACTAGTCATCCATGCAAATGCAAAGGCCATGCTATAGATGAGTCTTTCTAAAACCTATAGGCAAATAGTAAGAGTGATCATCAAGGTGTTTATCTTAAAAAAAAACATTATTAATCTATTAGGTTTCACATTGAGTGTTGCAATTTATATTTTAGAACTATGACATAATTGTTGGAGTTCACCTAAAAGAGTAACGAATTTCCTATTATAATTGTAACCATGATTTGAAAACATCCTAAATCATAAAATTCCTCTTGTATTAAGGCTTCTCTAGGAAATTTCCTAATATCATGCATTTTATCAAACATTTGGTGAATGGGCATCTCAATAAAAATAATTCTTATAGAGACTTTTTTAAAACTTCTTTGTCACACATGAAGTCAAACACTTCATTAGCATCCTTGTGATGCAAGAGAAGATGGTACTTGTACATGTCATTAGAAAAATAAAGGACAATATATGTACTTGAGAGAGTGAAGGGTTGTTATTACACAACGTAGGGAGCTACAACTACCTCAACTACAATGTGAATACAAGGGAAAGGATGAGAAACAAATAGACCCTATTATATCCCACCCTTCCAATTCTCCAACATCGAATCTTGTAGTTTTCCATTGCTGATCAATGGAGCATACTAGCATTCCCTCATTAAGAAAATTCATTGCAAAATTGAAAGATCCAACTTATCTCCATGCCACATGATAAAACATGTAATCAAATGATATTGTTGTAGAAATATAGGCCATAAACCTTTTCCCACATGTTATATTCAGTAGGTCAAGGAATAATTGGGTCCATTCTTACCAAAGAAAGAGTTAAAGAGACTATGTTTCACAAGCATATTTGAATGACCATGTTTAATTTGTACAACCACCCTGAAATACATTATATCAAATTTTCAAAAGTAATTTCATACACATAATCATAACTCAATTTTCAATTGATAGTAATGATAGCTATCACTGCACACTATTTGTGAATGGATGTTTACTAATCACCTTTCTTCACAGAAAACAACACCACTTAAAATTACATATTAATGGTCCCTAAGAAAATAGATTTCATACCAAATACCTCTAATTATTAGGCAATAACATATTTTCTTATGTTAAAATAAAACAAGCTCTTAGACAAATAAAAATAGTTTTGAGTCTTACGCCAAAATCCAAATCCATTTCCATCCTGAATTATATACATTAAAATATCACTTATAATCATGGATGAAATAACCTTCAATGAAATCATATAACATTTACATTAGTTAAAACTAGATATCACTCCCTATTCTAACACAATCTCGTAACAAAAATATTTTCTTATACAATTTATATAAGTCACTCTCTCATCATTAAAACATCTTATATTTTTAAAATTACTTCATATTACCTATATTTACGCCAAGGCATCTTCTTTGCTGGCTTGGGGTGAGCAAACAATGTTCACTCCAGCCAATGAGAAGATTTTCCTATCGCCCTTCCAACCAATTAGAATTTTACATTTGGTTAGTCCTCTGTCCAATGAAGTCCTGACACATTGGCACCGACTCTGGTCATTAGGTTGTCCCGGGGCTTCCCAAGGAAGTTTGTCTCACTCACCTCCAGATGTTGTAGGAGCACCCTTAGGCCACCACCGACGACGACACACACCAGTTCTGGCTCTAGCAGAGGCGTGGGAACAATCAGAGCTGGAGGATCATCACCAACACCTTCTACGATATGGAGGCAGAGTTTTTGGAGAATTTCCATAGGGTTAACGACAATCTGCAAACAATCGGCCCCCTGCTAGCTCCAAAGGTGTTTCAATATCGACCCCGCAGGATCACCCCTGTCATCGAGATGGGGTTCAATACGGACGAAGAAGAGTACTTGGAGTGGTTGGACATGCAGGAAAAGCGTCAGTGCTTTACATTTCTTTTGTCAACGAGAACTCCATATCGAGCGCTCAGATTGAGGAGCTAGCGATGGAATTGGTGGCGAGCGAGACAAAGTTCGTGTGGGTTTTGCAAACCCCTTCAGACACTGGATAGAATGTGTTCTCATTTCTCATCAGCTCTGTACATTCTTGTCGAAAGATTCCATGATCGTATGGTGGAGAAGAAGAAGGGGTTTATCATTCTGGGTTGGGCGCCACAATTGAGCATCCTGGCGCATCCTGCTACCGCGAACTTTATGTCGCACTGCGGATGGAACGAAGTTATGAAGATGACGATGATGGGAGTTCCCATGATCACATGGCGGCTATATGCAGAGTATCACTTCAACTCAAAGTTTGTGGTGGATGAGATGCAAATTGCACCAGAAGCTCCCCAAAGAATCGACTAGAATTGGTTGGTAACTGGAGACGACGTGGAAATGATTGTGAAAATGTTAATGATGGAAGAATAGGGACGGGAATTGAAATAAAGCGTCAAATAATTGAAGGCGAGTGCTAGAGCAGCGGTGGCCGAGGGCGGATCCTCCGCCAAGAATCTCAACCTGTTCATCTCCAAAATCATGTCTCTATAGACACAACACCATTATTAAATTTGTAATCTCCATAGGCATCGCACCATAATCAAATATGTAATCTCTGTAAGCATCTTATTTGTTTCCAAGTGAGTTTTATCAAATTTGTAATCTATGTAATTATCTTGTTTGTTTCCAAGTGATTTTAGTAAAACTTCGACATTATTTCCCTTCTTCAGCCCATCTTTCAGTTATAATGATTGTGTCAAATTAAAACTAGCAGTTGCCCCAGAAGGTGCAAAGAGAGGCCGATAGGAGTATTATCTTGAAGTATTAACTTGAAGTAATTGTAGTTTTTGACATGAAGAAAGTCAATGATAATTTAATTTCTTACTTAGTAAATGATAGAAAAGAAATTCCCATTTGAAACAAAATTTGAAAAACCTGGAAAATAACCATTCTCTATAGCAATTCCAACATTTTTAGAGGGTGAAAATAAGTCATTCAAAGTTTGTTTCCCTCTTCCAGTTACAACAAACACCACATTCTTTGGAGTCTTGTTAATTGATAGCATCAGCTAAAACATGAAAACGCTACAGAACCTACATTTTCATTTCTGTTTTGACAAGCACAAAAATATGACTCCATAGATATAAGTCCCTTACAAGTTGAAGTTGTCATTTCTTCACATAACATTACAGCATAGACTATCAGTAATATTCTTTCCCAATAGCATTAGAAGCACTGATTCCATCCAATTGTAAATATTTTATGCCATATGCATTATTGTATGGATAGATAGTCATGTTGAAGAGTTTGGAATGCAAAGAAAAACATTGCCAAACTTTGCACATGACTTTAACTTTTGATACAATGAAAAATAGATTGTCCTTTTTCAGCAACAATATTATACATACCATATATGGTGAACCCCTAAACTTTCCACTCCTCCATACAAATATAACAATGGAGAGCCTCAATATCACTTGTAGGAAGCAGATGACTTCTAACAGCTGTGCTCTTATCTTCATTCATATGAGAACTTGTACCATTGTTGCTTCTTTTTTGATCGGGTTCCTCTGTGGAATTTTGAACATTTGGAATGATTACCAACTTAAACTGATCATGTTTTAACTAATTTTTTACTTTCCATTGCTGCCTTAACCTTATAATCAGCTTTTGTGCTCCAACCACAAGATCTTCTCCTGGTTTCAGTCCAAAAACATCTGTCAAAGTGGAATGAATTTGAGATGTTTTCTTCTCAACTTCGACTAATATTTGAAAATCCCTCTACCCCTGCTTAGAGCCTTCAAAATTTTCTAGCAGAGCTTGCACAATTTCCTGTAAAGAAAACCTCCCATGCCCATGAAAAAGAAAACCCAAGAGAACAATAATTCTAGCATATTTCATTAAGAGATTTACTGGTTAGCCTAAACTGATTGCCCTTCCCTTCCTCTAGCTTGGTGCAGGAAATTAGAAGCACTTGCATTAGAATAGCAAGCAGTCCCGGGCATGTCAGTGAAAGTTGTACAAAAATCTTATTGGAATGTAAACAATGAAATTCATTCACATAAATATGGTGCAAGATAAAAATTAAAAACACGAAATCAACTTATCCGGTATCCAAAAGAGGATAAAATGAATTGAGGAAGTGGCACATTATGGATACACTTTTACTTTGATCACTTGCTTTACAATATTGAAGGATCTATATATATTACCTAAAAACGAAAGGTAATATATATACCAGTAAATGGAAGAACTTCACATAAATCTTTAGTGATCAATATGATTAGACTAATAATAATTATTCGTAACTAAACTAAATAGCATAGATGAATCATTCACTCAACATTTGGGTTGTTATAGCATACTACTTATTGTTGTCACAGACCCTAAACTTTCTTAAATTAGCCCTCTTAGAAGCCCATTGGAAAAAAATTTCCCAATATAGAAAACAAACACTTTTTTCGCTCTTTCAACCACACAAAAATCTTATAAAAAATTATATTTAATTTTTTTTTTTACAATTTGAAAAATTACAGTAGAGAATTACTCATTTCAAATTTTATTTTAAGTCTGATAAACCCATGTTTACCTATATTTACTTAGATTTAAATTTTTATCTACAATATCTTATTTCTAACTTCATATTTGATATCAAATTTTTAGTTAGCCTAAGGAAAATTTGTCGTTTTATCATCTCTTAATAAGATAAAAGGTATATGTGTAAATTTAGAAATTCACTTGCTACAACTAAACCCTATAACCAAATTTATCCTAAGTCCTTGTTGATAGGGAAAATTTTCCCAACAACAATTAGGGGTACTCTCCAATATGCGGTCCCAACTAGACCTCACACTATCTGGGATGAGAGAACCATCCGGATTTGGCTCAGTAACCATTCTCGATTTTTGGAATGATGTGAGATGTTGACAATCTACACAACAAGGATATGTGGGTCCTAGCATATTTTTTGTAATGCACTAACATGGAAAAACGGCAAGCTAGCTAGCAGTGAAAGATAGAAGAGAATTAGGAAGCAAATGAGCCAATGAACACACAGTTGCACAGGCAAGGATGCAGTTAGCTATAATCGAAAACAACAATAGGTGTTCAACTTGCCAGGACAAATGAAAAATAGTCATAATTTAAATCTAACAAGTTCTCATACATGAAAGTACAAAAATTGAAACAGAGAGTATGTGAGAAATACCATTTAAATTTCAGAATAATCCATAACCTCACAGCACACACATACATGAATTGTTAATGAAGACTCAGAAACATGGACACGATACATGTGATCATACAGTTCCAACAATGGCCTTTCATGCTTCTTAATATTATAACAGTAAGTATAGAAGTATCGACCTCCTAGCTCTAGTCTCCAATGAAATCAATCAAGGATCAAAAAAACCCTTCAAACTAAAATTCAATAGATTTACAGGTAGGGTTTAGTCACTGCCATTGTGATTTTTGAGCTTTTAACCAGGTCATTTACAACTCTTCAACTTCCCCAATTTACAAATTAAATAAAGAAAAATAATTTCGGAACTCTCAAGAACAAGTCGACAACTATTGCGATTTGAATGGATCTTCAGTTGAAAACCTCATGTTATCAAGACATGCGAGATAGAATCATAAGATGATGTAATCACTTGACCCTGTCTAGTGGTAAGCTTTCCAAGCTTCCATGATAATGTTTGGGAGATTTTGGAACCATAATAGAAGGGTTTTGATTAAATCTAAGGAACTTAAACAATTAGCACTTCTACCCTCGTTTTCTCCTTAAATTCAGGCCAATTCTACTCAAGAAAGGATTCAAAGGAGGCACCATAAGTGGTAGAAAAAGCTTCAAGAGACATCTTGGCTTAGTTATGGAGTTTGAGAAAACTCTGTGATTGGCTTAATGATTAGTGCAGTGATATGTTGCTAGAAATTATTAGTGCAGTCCTACAGTGGTTTGGGAGGTCAGAAACTAAGCTTAAAAGTTGAATTTTGGGCCCTAGAACATGAAACCCTAAGAAACGCAAGGAAAATTATTTTGAGGCTATTGATGACATAATAATATTTTTAGAGTAAACTTTTTTGTTTCACCACCCTAGCAAGGTGATGAATCAGGTTTAGAACACTCTAATAAACCATAGGCTGCACATAAAAACTAAAAAAACCCCCAAAACATCCCCAGATTGGCTTTTCCTAGTTATCGGTGGTGGACCATAAGTACATCTCTATAAACAACCAAATTCCACCGGGAAACTCCACTAAGCCTCCAGTAGGCCTAAAACTCCATAAAAACCAAATTTTCATAAACCATACCTTCATGTTGACTCATCCTTTCCAAAACTTAAAATTCATGGTGCAATCTCTGTAATCAGTGACAAACTAAGTATAACTTAGCGATTCAGAAATCTTCACATAAACACAGGAGATAAAAAGAATAAACTTGCAAATAAAACCATTAGCTTGTCCAAATAGTCTAGCAAACTATTGAAACTAAGTGATAAGTCTTCATTGCAAGTCTTCACCTCAAAGTTTGCTAAGAAAACTTTTTCACGAAAGCATCTTTGATAGTATTGGTGGTGGACCATAGATCTCAAAGAAATCCACCTGGTGACTCCACTAACCTTCATTTTTGTTTTAATCATTCTTCACATTAGCGAAACCCCTAGAGAAGCCATCCATCCAAAACAATCACAAATACCATCCTCTCTAAACTCTGAACTTGAAATCTGGCTTCACAAAGAATCAATACCAGATCTCATCCAGACCCAAATCCCCCTATCATAGTTGATAACCCAGAGAAGATTATGTGGCAAACTTCCGAAACTGGCAACTTAGCTACCAATAGGTCCATCCGTAAAGCAAGATCATTACTTGAGCATCTCACATCCTTGCAGGATTCCCCATTTGACTTAAAAACAACAAAAACCCTTTTTAAAAGCAAGTCACAAAGTAAAATCAACTTTGACGACCTTGAGCCCTTAGATTTGCAGCAGAGTCCTAGTAGAGAAGCCTCACCTACTACACCTCCTAACTTTCAACTTCTCCACCACTTTGGCTCCTACCATCCCAGATCTACTCAAAATCAGTTCACAAGTCCGAGTACATCGGCCACACCCATCCAAACCACAACTATTCAAATCACCTCCGCTCATCCCACACGCCCTCATATTGTAAATCAACCATTAGCTCCCACCATGGCAGCTTGGTATGCACCCTTGGTGTTTCCACAGCCTTTGGCACCTTTACAACATGACTACCAATCCAAAATCTCGCACTTCACCGGAGTTGATGCTACTACCACCCAACAACATGTAGATAGAATTAGCGATGCCTTTTGAATACATGGAAATAGAAGACGAGACCATAAGAATGAGGATGTTCGCCCAAAGCCTGGGCGGAGAACCCAAAAAATGGTTTAAGAGCTTAACTCCAAAAAGTATACACGATCTCCCTGAACTCTACCAAACTTTCATAAATAGGTGGGAGATCAGAAAAAACCCCATTCAAATCCTTTTTGAGTATAACAACATAAAAAGGGATAATGGGGAAAGTGTCCAGGAATACTGCACTAGGTTCAACAGTGTTTATAACGCCCTCCCACCTCACTTCAAACCTCCACTTGGCTCAGCCTTAGCAAATTTTCCTGAAGGTTTTGACCCAGAAATGACTTATCAACTAAGAGACAAGGACCCCACAACCCTAGAGGAAATGCAAAAAGTGGCCATGAGGGTAGAAGCCAACTTAGCTGAAAAGAGAGCTAGGACAAGATCAGAAAGGAAAGTCACATACTGGGATGAGATCACCCCTTCAGTCCCTTCCTTAGATCCTAAAATAGATGACTTGGTTAGATCCATGGCGAAAATGTCGGAAAATATAAGTGGAAAGACACCTCTTAGGGACAACCAGCCAAACCCTCAAAACAGGAACCGAAACCAAAACTTTAGGAGAGACCAACCTCAAAATAAACCAAGGGAAAATGACCAAAAAATCAGGCCACCCTTCAATGAAAACTATGTTGATGAGGAAGAGAGGGATACAAAACCCATATATGAAAGTCATTTAAACCTAATAGGTTTTGATAACGAGGTTGAGGTTTACCTCACAGAAGAAGAACAAGCTTTCTTCTCGCCGAATCAAAATGAAAACAACTATGAGGACCCCTAATTTCCTGCTATAGGATTTCAGAAGACCATAATAGAAGCCCACAGGCAGTGTGATCTTAGAAGTAGAAAAAACCAAGACAAATCCAAGAAAGGTAGTTCAGACACTGCTGTTAGTAAAACCCTGATACCATCCTTAAAATAGCAGTGTATAGCAACAAAATCGTGGTCAAGAAAACTAACCAAAACAGAGATAAAGCTATTCAGACAAGCCTTGGCCTAGATCTTCCTAGTACCTCTACCAAGTTTCCCGAGATGGATGTGTTGAAAAAAATCCTGAACCAAAGTCAGCAAATTAAGAACATAGAGAAAGTCATGGCTGAAAAAACTGAAGCAAACCTATTTAAACTACAAACACCCTTCAGTTTTGAAGGAGAAATTGCCAAAATAAAGATCACCATGCCTCTCACTGAACTTATCGCCCAAAGCTCTTACAAATCCCAAGTGCTTAAGGTCCTGAATATAGGAAATGATGCAAACACCCTAAATCTAGCTGATGACACCCCTGAAGTGTTGTTTGGTCCAAAAGTAGAAGGGAAATTCCAAGAAGGAACCACTCTTCCCTTTTACATCAGTCTGAATATACATGACCAAATCCTACACAATGCCATGCTAGACTCCGGGGCCTCGCATAATATCATGCCAATGGTTGTGATGGAAAGATTAGGCTTAGAAATAACAAAACCTTATAAAGACGTATATTCATTTGATTCAAGTAGAGTCAAGTGTCTAGGCTTAATAAAAGATTTTTGTTTCAGTTTAGCCCAGATACCTGCAAAGCACCTGATCATGGACATAGTGGTAGCAAACATCCCCCCCAAGTACGGAATTCTTTTATCTAGATCTTGGGGAGCCAAGCTTAAGGGAAATATTCAACTTGATATGTCCTACGCCACTATTCCTGTGTTTAACCAAACCAGAATACTCTATCGGGAATCACACATGAAATATATGGTCAGCAGCCAAGAAAGGCTAGATAACATCCCAATGTACTCCTTGCATTCTGATCTAAATTCCTTCATTTTACACACTGACAAAGACAATGAGGAACAGTTAGGAGAATTTGAAACAAACACACCACATCAGCTACCCCAGGTTCTCTATGATGAGCTGGACACTCAAAATTATCATGACCATGAGTAGTTATGTCTTGAGGAAAGAGAGTGCATTTCTCCTAAAACAGAAATAGAGCAGGAAGCACAAAACATTATATACCATCAAGAAAATTGCTCAAACCATAGACAAACATCAGTGGTAACATCAAGAGACTTTTTTAGAATAGAGGCATTAGAAGACTTGCATATCACAAACCTCTTTAGAAATCAGGGGCAGGGAAGCTTAATGTTCCTACCATACCTTAAGGATTTACCATCTCATAACTCTACCCCAAATGAAACCTTGACTGTAGCCACAACAACTCAAAATCCATAAAAAATGTCTGATAAATTTCTTATGAAAGGATATGATGGCTGCAATCCAAATATACCTGAGTTGTTTGAACTAGCTAACATTCTGCCACTCCACCAAAGACGTAGAATTGCTAGAATTTGCAAAATTGTTCAAGATACTACTACATGTAGAGAAAAAAGTGAGAAGCACTATGACACTTCCATCACTCCAGGAAACAGCTTCGACAAAAGAAAATACAAAAAAATTGACCAAACAATAGTAATCAAAGATAGGACAGCTGGACATAGGATCTGTTTTGATTTTAGAAACATAAATACACACCCTTGGGACAGAAATTATACCCTTCCTGCCCAAGACCATGTTATACAAATGATAGGTGCTTCTAATCATGTGTCTTTACAAAATGATATTTCAGGGTATCACCAAATAATTCCTTTGCAAAGAAAACAGCTCAAAGAATTTTTCAAGTATGCTGTAAGTAGTTCCATCTTCAAACCCAGAATTGCAAAACCACCAGACACCAAAAACATGCTCCTAAAAGCCATGTTTCCAGTTCTGAATTTCTGCATTCTAATGTACCTTGATGATGTCATCATATACTTCAAAAATGACAAATAATATCTGCATTATTTGAAAAAGATGTACAGTAAAAGGAGAAGTAGAGATCAAAGATATAAAGAGGTACAGCGGGAAGATACGGGGTTATTTAGAGATTCATACATGAATCCTTATGTTATGCTTGACAGAGAAAATTTTCCAAACTTTTCTTTTCAAGAGCTGAGTGGACCAAGAGCGTCAGGAGATCCTTATGAAGATAAGATGCTCAAGTTTCACCATTTTCAGGATTTCTAAGTTCCTGATTTTTTCAATCATTGTATATATCGTTGTTTGAAGAAATAAAACAAAAAATAGAAAACTCAAAAACAATAGAAAAGTAGAAAAAGAGGGCAGTTTGAAAAATAGAAAGAAAGCCCCATGTTGAAAAAATAGTCATTCTGAAAGCGCGCAAGTCTAAATGCCGCTACTAGTGCTCAAAGTGTCTTGTTCAATTATCTAGCCTAATCATAACTGAACATGTTTTAAATTTATTTACTGATAATTTAGTGAGAGAAGAGATAGTCAATATCGTGTAAGCTTGACTTGTCAAAGAAAATAGATTAGGAAAAGATACTGGTTCCACATGCTCAAAACAGAACCAAAGAGGAAAACATGGATGAAAAACAAACTTTGTATCCTAGCCCTGATTTTTTTAAATTTCATTTTTATGCAAAATAATATTTGTGTGCAGCTTGTCTTTCATGCCACAAGTACATGACAAATCAGACTGTCTAATCCTGATTTGGTCATTTTTCAATTTCATGTCTTAGATTAGAGAATGAAATCCTGTCAAACAGCTTAATCTTGACATTCAATCTAGCATAGGTAGAGAAACAAAGGAGTTCATCAGTTTAATATGGGCTCCTGACGAATATAAGTGTAGAATTAGATAGTGTCATTTTTCAAAAATATGATGCCAAACGGTTGCTAGTATAAATGCACCCGAAAGAAGAAATTTTTTTAGGAAATGTAGCTGGGTAGGTAGAAATGATTTTGATGCTAATCATGCTGTCAATTTTCAGAAATAGCATCAAAGAAGAAAGAAATTTGCGCCAATGGATAAATGCACTGGCCTTCAAAAGGCCAGAGATCTGAAATTCTGGACATCTCCTGAAAAGGAGCTTCCCTCCCCAACTGGAGCCACTGTTAGTCATCACTATTTTTCATCTGTTGATGATGAGTAGTTTTTAAAGCCAATTTTTCTAGACGCTGATCTCCAATTTGTCAAATTTGTCATCTAGAAAACACCCCTAAACAATTTTTGTTCCCCTACCTTTTCCAGTCAGCCTATAATGATAAAAAACCTAGTTGTCAAGTCTTATCTAGTTTCAGTCATATAATCCTGTCCATCAGCTGTCATAAGATAAAGCCATCCGCTGTCATTTACACTCATCCCCAGGTCATTCATTAACCAACTGTTGGTAAAAATTCAGCCACCCTACCTCTGGTCATATGTCATCTTAAGATCTAGTCATACCAAAGAGAATACTCAAAATCTGGCAAAGGTCTCCCCTAAGTTAGGTAGTGGCGCTTTAGGAAATCCTCCCTTGGAAAAAGCATCCTGAGCCAAAATCTTTTACTCAATACCAGCCAACCCTGAATTGGCGCTTAATTTACAAAAAAAGAAAGCTTGGTATACCCATAGGTCACGCCACTAAAACGTCTTGGTGTCTCAGCAGTACACGTTTCAAAAGCCAAACTGATATTGTGTTGATCTACAGTGTGCCAGTGTCTCTTTCAAAAGTGGAGATGTCCAAGTATTCCAGAAGACATTGTTAAGCCAAACATGAGAAGACAGTTGCTTCTCATGTTGTCTTGAGCCTGGGATAAAAATGCTATTCAGAGAGAAAATTCAATAAACCTCTGCAAACTCAGTTAAGAAAGGTTAGTAAGTAATGAATAGAAAGTAATACTCTACAGATAAAATTCATGTGGCTCCTGGTTTCAAAATATTCACAAGTGTATTCTAACAATAGGATACATATCTCAGAACATGCCTCTCATAACATATTGTCAATTTTTCACTTTATTACTTATTGTGATATACCAAACAGAGATATGGATTACAAGGAAAGATGACACAGTTTGAAAAAAGGGATGAAATGGCATAACTATGTTGACCTCCTCCAAACATGAGCAGATGGTCGGTTGACTGTGTTAACCTCCTCCAAACACGAGCAGATGGTTGGGTCACTTGTTGTAAACCTCCTCCAGTATAAAGAGTAGATGGTTGGAAATATTATGTTAAACTCCTTCATTTAAAAGTAGATGGTTAGGAACAGAGGTATAGCCTCATTCAAAAAGCACAAGGCTAACAGTGTTTCAAATGGCCTAAAAAATTGTTTACATCACTTCCTCCAAATGGATGAAACCACTGATACAGCAGTAGTGTTTCAAGGGGTGTTTAAATGAGTTCACTGATTCAAAGGACCAAATTGAAATTCAGTGGGAAGCAATTGAAGGTTTATGAGTAGAAAACTGGTGTTAAACATATGACATACAGTGGTACTATGATGTTCAAGAAGCTTTATTTTTCATGTCCATAAAGGTCTTCTTCAAAGGAAATCTGAGGTTAAAATGTTCGAAAATTGGAACAAGATCATCAAAATGATAGGAAGGGTATGAAAAAATGTCTCAAATTCAAGTCATATCTTGGTGAGTGCAATTAAAGGTTCATACACAGTCAAAGGAAAATGTTAAAGGGTGCCTAACAGTTCAGCAATCTTGGATATGGTTCTTGATCAATGATCCTTTTAAGAGACAGAATGGACAAGCAGTAACAGGGTTATTTCCTTAATAAAAGGCAGTGAGAAAAATCTTGTTTTTAAGGAGACCTTTTTACTTCAAGAAATTCATGCATATGAGTGTTTGCAAAGGAAGCTAGCCACAACATTATGTCTAAAATTCTTGTTCAAAGATGGGTCCTTGTGGTATTTTAGAAAGGGTGATATATTACTCAAGGCGCTGAGTTGTATTTTCATATGAAAAAAAACCTTTTTCAAACGGTATTCAAACCCTTACGAAGTAAACACAAAGGTCTTGTGAGCTCATTTGAATTATAAAGGTGGAGGAGACCATTTAAAAGGTGCCACGAGCATTTTCAAAACCAAAGCAAACGTCCATTGGCTGCTCACGGGAGAAAGAAGCATTTTTGGACATTTTTCAAAGTTTGCAGAGCTAAAACCCTGCGCGGCGCACCTGTAGGTGTGCGCAGCACGCCTGTGAGCGCCCAGACAAAGCAATTGAACTATTGAGTGGCGCGCCTATGTCCGCGTTCACTACCGCCCGAAGCGGACCCGACAGCCTCTATATGCGCAACGACCTCTGCTTCAAACGTACCGCTCCACCTTTGGCTTCCAAAAACACTTTTTAGAGCTGTTCCAAATGATCAAAAACATCCATAAGCATTTTTTAAGGTATTTACCATTACCTCTTGGTAAATTTCGAAGTTTAAAGGGGGTATTGATGCTGTGTTTTCCAAGGAAGAAGCAGTGGTAAAGAAGTTAAGGCCTTTGGTCAAAATCAAAGAGTTTTTGTTGCTGTGGATGTCGAGAATTAATACAGTAATAGAGGAAGGTGTTGTTACCAGTTTTGAAAGAGCCCTAACTGCCTTATAAAAAAAAAAAAAAGTGATAGCCCATAGTTTCTAGACAGATAAACAGAGGCTGCAGAGATCTCAAAACATTTTTAAGTGATCACCTAGATAGTGGTTAGAAGATGAAAGCTTGGTAAATTTGAAGAGGTCCTTTCTGTGTTGTGAGATAGTAAACTTTGTGCAGCCCCCAGAATTCAAAAATATAGAGTCTATTGTGAAGGTCTTCAAGTCAGTTGAAAGATGTTTTTGTTTACCTTTTAAAGGGCAGTAAACAGCAAAAGAGCAGTGCTTGAGGGTAGGATCTTTTCTGCCAAAACAAAAGAGATCCTTCTTCAACAAAGGACCCCAAACATATCTTTTTCAAGATATTTTCTCAAACACAGTGATCAAAGTGTTTTTGTTTCTCATTTGACAAACACTTGTTTAATAACATCAGAGAATCACAGTGACTTGCAAAGAGGACCAAGTGTGGTGTTGAGAGACTATTTCAGAAACCATTTGAAGTAGCCATTGTCTTGGTCAACCAGCAAAGAGTATCCAAAGAAAAATGCCTCCCAATCAAGATAGAAGAAGTGGCCCTCACAAGAGGTCTGAACCTTTTTCAACTGAGGAAGTAAATGCCCATCCTTCAGTTCTGTTTAACTTTCACGAAGTAAGATGTTTAGAGTTTTTTCAAAGGGTTCAGGAGGTTAAAAGGTACCTTCCCTTGACACATCTATGTGCTTTAAGACTGCAATGGAAACATTTTCAGCTGGTAGGCTTAGATTTCAAGTTTTCTCCTAGATCCATTTCCAGAGCTACCAAAATCCCATATGTCGGAGAAAAATGGTTTAAACAGAGCTACCTAGACTCAGATCAATACAAACCCTTTTTAAAGCCAGAGCATCAGGATGCGTGCCCATCCATCTTTCCTTTTTCATATCTACTGACCAGCTATGCTCCCCTCATGAAGATAATCATGAAATATTTCACATACGAGGGAAGGTTTTCCCGGGTCTATGCTTACCATGTCTACTTTCTCATGCACTTCACAAGAGCCCAATTGTTAAACCTCCCCTTTTTCCTCCATAGAAGTATTGAAAAGATGGATTCCACTGTTCAAAATAGACCTCCATCTCAGAATCTAGCTTGTCTTTTCCATCATTCCCTTATCAAGATTGTCATTCTTCATCAACTTGAGAAGAAGGAAATCTCTTGTGACACTTTCATTGCACATCCCAATTTCACCAATGTTTCTTCATCCCATGCATCTCTTTCACCTTCCACTCAGCATCTTTATCCTTCTTATAGTAAGCCCACTCCTAAGAAGCTAAAATCTCCCATGATTGATCAAGAAGAAGAGCATAATGAGGAAGAACAACACAGTGAAGAAGAACAACACAGTGAGGAAGGAAAACATAATGAGGAAGAAGAACATAGTGAGGAAAGGCAGCTTAGTGATAAAGAACAAAACAGTGAAGAGGATCCAATTCAAAGGGAGCAAACTGAAGAAAAAAACAGTGATGAAAGGCAGCACAGTGATGAAGAAGGGTGCCATGAAAAAGAGAAAAACAGTGAAGAGGGAATGATGAAGAAATGGAATATTTTGATGAGGATATTGGTAGCCTTCACAACAGTAAACATGATGAGGATGAAGCACAAGACATTAAAGATATACAGCATAAAATTTCTAAATAAAGTAGGGACAAAGTTAAAAAGGGAAGCCTTCAAAAAGACATGCAAGGTGACAGTCAAAGCATGCATGAAGAAGGTCAAAAAAATGGCAAGGATGATGAAGGGAGTAGCAAGGGCAAAGAGAAAATAGAGCATGTGCTAGCTGCCTCTCCTAGGCAAGGGGCCATGCTCTCTTCTCCAAAGGTGACAAAGCCCCGAACATCAAGAAAGAGAGTGTCTCGAATTGTAACTCCAAATGTCACTAGAGCCCTCCGAAGCAAAGGGAAATTGCCGAAGCAATCCATTGTGGAGTTACCAAAGAGGAGGAAGACCAAGAAGGCCACCCAAAGCAAGGGAAAGGAGAAGGAAGAAAGTAGCCATGAGAAATAGAGGGACTTTGACATAATTCAGATAAACAGTGATGATAGCGACAATGAGGCCAGAATCCTAAAGTCTCTCTTGATAAATAGAGAAGATCAAATTCATGATCTAAAAGTGGATCTAGAGAGGTCTAAAAACCTCATTCACTTTCTGCAAACACAAAACAAGCATATGAGTGTCCATATGGCGGTGTATGAGACACGGGCTATCAAATATCAAAAAGAGGCCTCCAAAGCGCAAGTTAAGTTGAAATAAGTCATGGGCGAGTTCAATGATAGTGAAGAAGAAGATCAGCAAAGGAGAAAGAGGCCAAGGACCATGGGACTCAGAAGAGCTTTGGAGAAACAAAAAGAGGAAGAGGCTACCCTTTTCCAATATTTTCCTCTTACTACCTTATTCACCCAAGAGATAGAAAAAAATAGAGAGGCATGGCTTGAAAGGGTAAATGACCACTTGGAGAAGAATTTGGAGAAGGCCAATAGAGATTTGGACCTTCAGAGAAGAATGACCGGGCACTATAAGAAGCTTAATCAATTTGCCCGACGGAAATTGAAAGCCACACAAGAAAAGCTCAAAGAGACTCAAAAGAGGCGCCTGGCACAAAAAATGAAGAAATACACATCAAAGCTCCAAATTTTGGCCTCAGCTTCTCAGCATGCTTCTGAAAACCCTTGAGGGTCATGCTCACCAAAATTGGGCAAAATTCGACAAGTTTTGGTTTTTTGACATTTTTGGGCTTTTTGCTAAAAATCATGGGCATCACCATTTCTTTTTTAGACATCCTCAAAGGATGAAAATGGTATCATTGGATGCCATAATTTTAGGGGCATCTACTCAGCGAATTTCAGATCAATTGAAGATGATTTGGTCCCCCAAAATGGCGAAAACGAGTCACGTTTTCAACACTCTGCCCCGCATATCAGCGAAGTCTATTTTCTGGGTTTTTCCACAGAGGTCAAATTTTGATAGGCTTCTAGTGATTATTTTTGAGACAACAAAGAATTTTCAAAAACTAGACATCTAGAGCTTTCCAACGAGCTATCACGGGCCTTGTTTCGACATCGGGAAGGCCCCCAAAAGTTGCCCACAAGATAGGGGATTTTATGTTGATATATTTCTTAAGTATTTTTGTGAAAAATGCACTTTTCTGAAGAGGCTTTTCCTAATGTGCGTTTAGCCTTTTTTGGCCATGGTTAGTTAGGAAAAGTCAATATAATTTCCTTTTTTAGAATTTTTAAGATATTTTTATAGATATTTTGTGCCTTGAGCTTTGCAAAGCTTTAAGGACAAAATCAGATATTTTTGATGGGCCAATGAGCTTGCTAGTTGCACTAGGAGGTTTTCCCTCATCTTAGCTTATATATTCCAAGATACTTCATTGTAAAAAAGGCTGAACTTGATGATATATAGCAATATATGGTTATAAAATCTTGGAAGAAATACTTTTCTCATGTATTAGATAGTTTCTTGAATGTTTTGGATGATGAAAGAGGATTGCTGTTGGATTCCTTGACTTGGTAAAATGGTATAATGTTCCTCTCTATTATGCTTCTTAGTTTTCATACATATTTCATGTTCTTGTTTGCTATAAAATAGTAGAGAATAGATTTGAGACATGCCCTTGGAGGCACCTCAGATTTCCTGTTTCTTTATAGCTTCTATGTTTTCTTCCTTCTTAGTCATATCAAAGAATCCTTGACTGCTCTTTGATAACTGAAGAAATTGTTTGCTTGTTTCATTTATGGTTTTATGCATGCTAAGTATGATTCATGGTATGCCCTGCTTACTCATGGCTAGTCATAGCTCCACCTCTGAAACCTTTCTTTGATTGTTTGATTATCATTAGTTGAACCAAGGAGGTGTTGTACTGATCTTGCCCTTTGCCTAAAACTCTGCAATCTTACTTCGAAGTGCCTGATAGCTTGAAATACTATGTCTAGGCATTTCCTCATAGTGATTTGAGTTATTTGTTTGTCTTAATTGTCTTTCCACAAAGTCTAATAGCAATTTCCTAAAGTTAGAGAATCATATATCTCTATGTATTGCTTGAATGTTTATTTCTATGCATTTATCATTTTGTAGTTACATTCATCATGATTAATGGTTAGCCCTACCATGTTTATGTCAGCTATTGAACTATTTATGTTTGAAAGCCTTTGTTCTTCACAAACTTAATGTCCATCCCACTTCATTTTACCTTAACATCCATTTTACCTTGATCAAATCAGCCCTTCAACATACCTTGTATCACCATATGAAGCTTTCTTGACCTTTTCGACCCCATAGCCAAGTTGATCTGACAATATTTTTATCTATCTTAATCTTTAATCAGTTCATCCCTCAAAAACCTAAAAGCAAAACCAAAAACCTACTTCATAACTAGCCTAAAATCAGAAACATAAGAAGAAAAACACATAGACATCCCTTATAAAAATAGAGAGAGCCCTCTCTGAGTCCAGGAAAGCTAGGTCCTTGGGCTCCAAATATTGGTTTGATGTTACCCTGTCACTTGGCTTGCCAATCAGCCAAATCACGGGACCCTAACAGTATCTTGAAATTCACCTCGAATTAGGTCATTTTTAACTAGATAATCTAGGAAAAGGCATTATCTTAACTTTGAGAAACTCATCTTAACTCAATCCTAAAGCATGAGGGAGTTGTATAGTGTTTGGATGGTGTTTAGTGCAACACTATGGCACTGGACTAATGATTAGTGCTGCACTATAGTGGAAGAGGGGGGAAAAGAATGAGTGTTTTGAGTGGTTTTTGATCTTGTGGCTCTATGAGACAGAAAGGTTGTCTTTCTGTGAATATGTGCACAAAGCACTATCAAAGTTGTGATAAGTCCTCTGTTGAATGTGAATTCAGGTCGTTTGTCTAGTTATCTAGCTTTGGTAGAAACCTCAGGGTCTAACGTGGGAAGTCAGCTCCAATCTGATTTGTCTTTTGTCAAGAGTAGTTTGAGTTACAAGTCAGCCTTCACTTGGAATAGGGGAATTTTTCAACAAAGCCATGATCAAGATGTCAAAGATAGATTCATGGACTACATATTCAAAAACAGAGTCCAAGAACCTTGAATCTACAAAATTGCAGTTCATAAACTTGGGGAAAAATGGGGTAACTAGAATAGTCAAGATATTGGGAGGAAAAATGAAATTAGTTTCATGAAATAATGATGGATATAGTAGTACATTCAAAGGCAGGGACCGTTATAAAAGGTGGCAAGCTATTTCGATAAAAATTAACATATGGAAAATTCATAAATTTGAAGTTAGTGAATGACTCTGCAGATTTGCAGAGTATGAACAAAGGTAGAAAGCTCAGACACTTTGTGGTGCATATGATTATATATTATTCCTGTGGGAAATATTTTAATTTGAGTGAATCATAGATGTATTCACAAGAACAATGGAAGAATTTAAATGTTCAGAAGAAAAACAGTTGAATTATGCATCTTTTTAAAACAACAACAATATTAGTTGACCAACAATATAGTTTATTTTGGCCAGATTAATAATATTTTCACCTGTGGCAGGGGACCCTCAGCGGCACAAATTTCTAGATGCTCTACATTCATTTCCATTAATCCATCCATCTTATCTACAACACCCCTTAGATTCTGGTTAGAAGAAGGTTTTGGCAATTAAACATTTCAAAAAAACCCAAAGCAAGCAAATGCGGTTAGAGAAAAACTTGTGAAAAAAAATAAGAAAACCATCTGCAGTGGAACATGCAAGCCAGTTACATTTAAGTTATACCTTAGTGCCAGGCTTCCCAGGTTAGAGATGTAGATGTAGATGTAGCGTATCTTATTTCATAGAAGACAACTTTACAAGAAGGTTTGAGTAGGATTCTTTTAACGTCTTTGGGAACTTCAAACCTATCTCTTTCAGCAACAACATATACAAGATTATTTCTAAGGTAATCGCAACAATGCCCAAAACCATCTCTAAAATATCTTGTCCTCTAAAATGTTTAATCTCCTCTGAAGCAAGCAAATTCATAATGCAGTGAATATAGCCCCAAGGTATCTTCACTCTACTAAGATAAAGAGATTGATTTCCATGGTGATTATATAGGAATTAAACAGAGAGGACGAGTTGTATTTAAGACTCATTATTATCTATACAATAATATAAATCAAGTTTCCCAAATGGAAACTCTCTGCAGTTGGATCAAAACCACTGAAGGGTCAATCACTAGACCCTTAAATTTATTTTGTGATAACTTAGCTCTTTTTAGTTTAAAAATACTTTTTATTATTAAATTAAAACTATGAGGAAAAACAGTTTCATTCTGTCAAAAATCACCCTATTACAATGAAGCGAAATGGTTGATCACTTCATCATCTATAACAACCATCCTTCTAACCATCCTGAAAAACTATGGGATCCAAAAAAGGATGGACACATGTAAATAGCAAAAATATCTAACCAAATCTCTGTTGTAAATGGAAGTTTGATAAACCTTAAATTTCTTTTGTTTTTCTCTAGACATTTCAGACTGTATTAGCTTGGTCCATCCATCTATAGGTGTATTTTCACATGGGAAAGATAATAAAAATTTTATAAATTTAGTTTTTTCTCCAAAACAAAACATTTGTATCCCGTTTTGGGTTGTCTCTCATTCGGCCGACTCTATTTTCTCTGATGTCTGGGTGGGATGGCCACATGTTCTCTAATAAAAAGGGAGAATTATGTAGGTTTTCATTTTTCAGAAATATTTAAAACACTAGAAACAATACCCTTTACTAGGCCCAGGACTAATCCGTGAGGCCCAGCACTAATCGGTGGATATTCGAGAGGATAAGGAATAGAAAAGAATCATTTTCAAAAGTGAACTATTTCCACGTTTAAAATGAAAAAAATACAGTGACGAATAGCCAAGCAAACTGAGCTCCTCAGAAAAAATATTGCATTATAAACATCAATTGTACACAATATAATAAACCAGTCCCTTGATCAAACAATGAAAGGCCCACGTATCATCCCATTAAATCAGCACATGGAGGGACATGTGCCACTCAACCACCAGAAAACAAGAGGCAAGAATTTATGAGATGAGACTCCACCACTTCCCTCACACATTTGAATCCTAAACCTCATGTTTAATAATTACTATGCCCTGGCATGATGTAACCAAGGTGGGAACATGGAATGGGTGTTTTTATATGAGTATTGGTGCCAGAGAACAAGGTTCTTCAGAAGTTTACAGGCATTGGGCGTCTCTTGGAGCTTCTCTTTCTTTTTCCTCTGAGGAAGGTGGCATCCCCAAAATTAATTTTGGTGCAGCTCACCCAGCCCTCCTGGTTTGAGAAATAAAGGTTGTATTTCTGTGAACATGTGCACAAAGCACTGTCAAAGTTGTGATAAGTCCTCTGTTGAATGTGAATTCAGGTTGGTTCTCTGGTTATCTAGATTTGGTGGAAACCTCAGGGTCTGACTTGGGAAGTCAGCTCCAGTCTGATTTGGCTTTTGTCAAGAGCAGTTTCAGTTACGAGTCATCCTTCACTTGGAATAGGGGAATTTTTCAACAAAGCCATGATCAAGACACAAAGATAGATTCATGGACTACAAATTCAAAAACGGAGTCCAAGAACCTTGAATCAAAAAAATATATATTGAAGTATTAACTTCAATATCCAGTAGACAACTTCACAATACTAGCCAGCACAGGACTTGCATACATCTAGACCTCTTGGGATCCCTCTTTGTAATTTGCGAGAAATTGTGCTTCTAGCACTATCAGTGTTTCAAAAAGTATCTAAAAACCCTAGCTTCCAAATTATTCAAACTGGGCACACTATTCATGCTCTCGAAAATGGTGTTGAGGTACATTGTGTGTCATTATAAACCCTAAGAGAGATTGTAGATTGCTTGCTAGAAATGGACCATGAGGTGGTTAAGGCCTTATTGGAATACAAGAAGGACATATGGAAAAACCAGGATTTGTTTGAACTGGTTGAAGAGTATTTCAAAAATAGTTTACAAACCCTGGATTTATGCATTGTGCTAGAGAACTATCTCAAAAAGGCTAGGAACAACCAACTGTTTATTCAAAACGCCCTTCAGCGGATTCCATCAGAATGACCACCTTTGGAGGCCCAGTGTAAGAAAATTATGGAAGAATTGAAAAATTTTAAGACTGTCTGTAGCCCATTCTATGGAAATTTCTTTAAGAATTTCATTTATGTTTACAGAAGGCACACATAGATGCTAGAGAAGCTTCAGCTGCATAGGAAAAAGCTCGACAAGAAACTGAGGCAAGTTAGGGCTTGGAAAATTATTTCTAATATCATATTTGTGGTGACCTTTGTTGCAGTTCTGATATGATTTGTGGTTGCAACGACCATTATTTCTCCTCATGTTTCAGTTGCCATAGCGGTTGTGGTTCCAATCACTTCCAGTGGCAAATGCATTGATTCGTACTGGAAAAAATTCAAAGAAGCCATCAAATCCCAATACGTGACCATCAATAGAATCGAAATTGGGACCTTTATTTCTATTTAAGATATGGATAACATTAGGGTTCCGATGGAAAATGTAGGACACGATCGGTTCCATTCTCACAAACATTGATTTATGTTCAAGGGAAGAAAATGCCATTCTATTTGCAGTTGAAACAATCAAGCAAATACATGAGAGTTTTGTGCAAGAAATCAAAGATCTTGTAGAACATGTTAATAGTTTCAGTGGACACATACGTAAGGTGAGGACTTTGTTAGTGCAGAAAATGATCAGGACTTAGAGGAAGAGACCTTTCAGTTTCTAAAGCCTGTAAAATATAAATTCCTATAACACTCACTCTGATCCTTGAGGGTGTTGGTCGTGAATTATTAAATTCTATCTAAGGTAAAAATTTGACAAAGTATCGATGTTTTAGAGCACTGAAAAAACTGCTAGCAATGGTTGCAGAGCAGAGGTCGAGAAAGAGAGTACTTGTTGTTTGATGGGCGAAGTGAATGTCGTTGAGCAGAAGCCTGTGGTCTCCAGCTGCAGGTGCCAGAAAAATTGAAATGGTTGGGTCGTGCCGCACAACACATAAAACCGATACTAAATAAAAGCCTGAAAGAAAACAGAAAGAGTAGAGAGAAATACAGACCTAATAGGAAAAAAAATCTGAGCATTGTCACCATTATTTGTGGAAGCTATTCGTCGTGGAAGTCAAAATACCAGGCATTGTTGGTCATGTGGTTGTGAAGAGTAATGAGATAATTAATTTAGGGTCTCTGCAAAATGACACCTCTGGTTCCATTACCCACGATGAACAGCATAAGCACACTTGTCATGTATTAAATTCGTAACAGGTTCTATTACCCACAATGAACAGCATAAGCACACTTTCCATATATTGAATTCGTAACAGGTGTCGTATGCACAAAACATATGTTGACAAAAAAAAAGTGGTCTCATTCAAAAGCGAAGGCCTATCGGCCTAATTAAAACTAATAAATCAATTTATGGATGCACACTTTTAGAGATTCGAGTTTAAAATAGAGAGTTCGGTGTTTATATGAAAATGAATCTAATTACAATTGGATGATTTTGAAAATTGTGCTTTGGAATGGACACCAATTTATAATTTACTCTATTGCTCCCGTGGTATAATGCGGTGAGTTTCATTTGCTTTGTAAGCTTTACAATTATTTTTTTTAATTAATATAATTACTTTAGCCATATATAAATTAAATGAATGATAAATGTAAATCATTATCGATTAAGTATTATTTTAATTGTTTTATTCTAGCTATTTTTTATATTGAGCTAGAAAATATTTATTATAATTTATATAATTTTTTGGTTTATTTTTTTATATACTTATTTTCTTTTTTTTAGCTTTACCATATTTTATGGCTTAACCAAATAATTTTATAGATATACATATCTTCTAACCAAATAATATTATAGATTTGCACACTTTTATATTATTTCAGATATATTAAACATATTCAACCAATGTCAAATTAGCCAATGATTTGTACATTAATGTATAGTCACTATTTATGTAATTTCAAATATTTTACAAATCATACTCAACCAATCTCCAAAATTCTCAAGTATCTTGAGAAGAAATTTGTAAGTACAAGTAGTTCTGAGATAAATTATCACTAATGAATGTAATGGTAAATAAAACTCCAAATATTGAGACACTAACTTTTCAACATGTAACATAAATTTTATATTGATATTGTATTATTATTATTTACTATTTATAATATAATTTATTTTAAATTTTATTTATAATTATCCCATGAGGTGTAGAGAAGATCATGAGAGGGTCTTCTCTTCAGGCATCTCTTGGTGTAAAGGTCATTGATTCTAAACTTTATGGGCAAAAATCCACCAATGCTAAGGGCTACTGTGGCCCAAGCTAAGCAGAGTATGATCCTTGGTTGATTTTGACAGCTTAGATGCCCTTGGGTCATGGCTACTCAAGCCACATGTTAGGAGTATTTATTCTCTCAGGACTCACATAACCAAGAAAACAAAAAATATATATATTTATCATTATATTAAATTTGTGTTGTTATGAATAGGTGATATATAGCCTTTAAAGTCTATTTAAGAATTAAAAATTTCTACGGTTAATAATATTATTTCCCTACAATGTCAGCTTATATAATTTCCCTACAATGTCAGCTTCTCCACCCCTTCTACTAACATTCATTATGCCCCCCTTCTATTAACATTCATTATGTCCCACATGTAGCACACCAAGACACTTCCCTTTCATAGTCACCGCTCCACCTTCTGGCGTTCCTTTGCACCTCCTGGTGTAGTTGCTAGTATATTTTATCTTTATCTACTTGATATCTTAACATACATGAGAATTAGTCATGACTCTTTCTCCAAAACTTACACAAATATAACTTATTTCTATAAAATTTATAAATCTCTATTATATATAAAATTACATAAATCTCAATTATATAATTTATTTCCATAAATCCAATCTCTTTTTTTGCTTTGTGAACTTTAGAAAGGCTTTCGATACGGTTCTTAGAAATAAACTATGGAATAGATTAGAAGAAATAAATGTTCCTTTCAAGCTAAAAGCGGCCGCTATAAGGTTATACGAGAATGTAATTGCCAAGTTAAAGAGCAATGAGGGGTGGTTGAAAGATATTAAGTGTAATATCAGAGTTAAAAAAGGTTGCCTCCTCTCCCATACCCTATTGGACATTTACATCGACAAGCTAGAAGGTTTTTTAGAGGAAGCAGGATGTGCTGCTACGATCTTAGCTGGGATAGTCATCATCCTTCTTCTCTATTCTGACGATATTGTTCTTCTCGCAAGGTGCCCATCTGATCTTGATAAGCAACTTAGACTTCTTAAGGATTTTTTCTCTACCATGGGTATGTCTGTTAACACTGACAAAACATAAGTTATGATTATCAAATCCAAGAAGGACACTTATGCTAATTTTATGTATGACAATAGTAACTTGGAGGAAGTGTCTTCTTACAAGTACCTACGAATTGATATTCATCACAAGCTCAACTGGAAATATAGCATTCAGAAAAGGATTAATGGGGTGTGGAAAGCTTATTTTGGCCTTGAAAATAATTTTAAAACAACAAAACTTGTAATGTGGGATAGAAAGAATTTCCTCTTTGAAACTTTAGTCACTCTTGCTATCTTATATGAATGTGAGGTTTGGGGTTGCAGCATCTCTAGAGAATCCTGGAGAAAGATTGAGCAAATCCAGAAGCGTTTTATAATGTATAACCTTAAAATTAAAAGCAATACACCCTATCCTATTCTCCTTATAGAAGTGGGTATTTCCCGTATCAAGAGCCTAGCTATGACTAGGCTTCTGTTGTACAAGCACAAGCTCAATAGCATAGGAGACCATATACTTCCTAAGCTAGCTTTAAATTCCAGCCAAAACCACCTAAGGCTTAAACGAGGTTGGTATAAAGACACCAGGGCCTAGTTAAACCATTGGGAGATCGACGAGAATGTTGCATTGCAAAACATCAATAACATTAAAAAGATTGTTACTTCTAAGTTCAAAGAAAAAATGTGGTGTGAGAAAGATCTAGCAGCTAAAAGAAAATTAAGGTATTATAAGGAGGTCATCAACCCCACCATAGAAGATCAAAATTATCTCTCTGTTTTAACTAGCTCAGAGAAGAAAATTAATATAGCCAAGATTAGAACGAACTCTCATGAGCTCCATAGTGAAACGGGTCATTGGACAGTTCCTAAAAGACCATGGATGGAAAGGATCTACCATCTCTGTGAGAATATGAACATCAAGGATGAAAATCACTTCCTCTTAGAGTGCCCCGTGTACAACCACATTAGATCTCAATTTCATAATCTTTGTTGCAATACTGACCTTCCTAGCCTTTTAAGATGTCAAAATTATAGTGAGCTCGGGGGGCTTCTTTCCAAGCTTTTTGAGTATAGGAATAAAATATTAAATCAAATTAAATAAATATTTTATTTAGGTCCGATAGACCAAATATTAGTCTCAGTAGACATTAACCACCATCATCATCATCATCAATTTATTTCCATAAAATTCAACATAAATAGATCATATAATTTATTTCTATAAAATTTATAAATCTCTATTACATATAAAATTATATAAAACTCTATTACATAGTTTATTTCCATAAAATTAAACATCATCATGTGTGTATAGTCAAACAAAAATTTTGTATAAGTCAATTTTTGTGGATTTTGTTAGTACAACCCAATGCACATACCACATTATTGTTTTAAGGGTTATCTTTTCGCATCCTTCCGATCAGTGCTCAAATTTGAAGGGCAGGTCCGAATTTCAATTAGAAGGGCATATATCTATGTCACCCTTCCATAATGAAAATATTTAAAAAAAAAAAACTTTTCAATTGACCACAATAAATTATTTTTATATTTCATTTTCAGAAAGACAAAACCATCAATCTTTATATTAATAAAAGACTGTTACATATACAACAATGAAGAAGGCTCCATCTTTCATTTCTTAAATATCTCATTGGCAATGTCAACATAAGTCTTGAAGACACTATTATAAGAATTTGGATACATAACACCGGGATATAGGAGATTCTTATGTGTTAGATTGTGTAATGCAATTTTGACTTTGTCTCACAAGGAGTAGCAGCATGGAGGTCTGGATTTTTCTTATTGAACTTTTTTATTATTATTTGAAATTTTGTTTATAGATATGAATACAACAATGAAATTATGAGCATGGTGGACAATTAGTCAAGCTCATGATGCCAAACCATGATGATGTAAGTTTGGAATTTAACATTTTTACATGTTAAAGACAAATAGTCAAAATCACTGACAACTTAGTATGCCATAATTAATAATCATTCCCTGTTCACTTTTGTCAATAGGTTTATGTCACATGATGATCTCTCTTCTCTGCCATTTACTTGTATTGAAGATCACTATTCTAGGAATAAGGAGTTATTTTCTCCAAAAATAACCCTAGCCAAACATTGACAATGCATCAAGGATATCTTTCTATGCTTCATAAGTACATATGTTTTACTTCTAAATCATGTCTTGGAAGTGGTTGTTTTGCTGGAAATTATTCACCAGTTGGTTTCATACCAAAGTCTTTTTCTCATTTTCAGCATCCAATACATGAAAAAGATAATGGTTTAAAACAACATAAATATTTGAAATTTTGCAAGAATTGCCTGGCACACTTTGAATATGAATTTTGAAGTCAAGTGCATGATGCTGTATACGATCAAGTGTCATTTTGAATACCAAATGTTTCACAAGAAACTTCTCAACATGCTACCCTGCAGTAAGGATTAAATGACAATATTGCATCAACTATTTCCATAATAAAAGTGCACCTCGGCCATAAGACTAGACAACTAAAAATGTTGTAGATCAAACAAGACCACACAATCAAATGTATTCCACAAGGCCAATATTGTATGAAAAATGAAAAGGAGTTTGCAACCAAAAATGCCTTAGGAAACTAATTCAATTAGATACACCAAACCATCAGCAAAAAGGAAAACCAACCTACTCAAAAGGCAAGCGTTTACCTCCTTTGAAAAAATTTTGAGTTCCGAAACAAGGGCCTTTATTGTCTTGTCAATGCCCCTAGTAATTTGAACGGGGTTTGCACCTACTGCAACAACCTAAACAAAAAGGTTTCATTTCAAATTATTTTCCACAAATTTAAGATACAACCATTGTTAGTTTTGTATTTCCTAACAAGCTCATAAATTTTGACAAAAGAACCAAAAATTTTTAATACCTGATAGCAATTTTTTCACTCAAAAACTATCTTAGACTCAATAATCCCAACCCAAAACTAAAAAACCAAACACCATAAGACCCTACAAAAATGAATAGATGATCTTAATCCAGTACTATCGACAAAAAGTTACCTTTACACCCTCACTTATTAAACCCTGTGCAAGAACAACAAATGTTGTGGTTCCATCCCCAGCTAAATCATTTGTCTTTGCCGCAGCTTGCCTTACCAACTTGGCCCCAATATTTTCAACTGGGTCCTCTAATTCAACCAATAAAAAGGCCAAAGCCATAGCATTGAGATACATTTCATTACACTGTCAATAACAATAAAATTTGACTCAGCCATAACCCTTTCCTTTTATTGTTGTGAAAAGCTTTATGCATTACTCTAATGTGGCTAGTCCATAGGCCAAGTAGACCACCGGGTAACAAATATGTTTCCTTTCACCTTTGAGTTTTCAAATTATGCCTACCAAATCTAAGACATTTAAGAGGGGGAACTAATACAACGTTAAAAAGAAAACCAAAGCACACATCTACAAATTTCCTCCTTAGCTACTGTCACACCATCATTAACTATTTTCGGAGAACCATGCTTGCTCTCCAAGACAACATTTTTCCCTTCGCCCCAAGGGTGACTCCAACAAGATCAGCAAGTTTGTTCACACCGCCCGCAAGACAAATTGACAATGCTTTCAGTAAGTGTGCAATTGAATGCCAGACCATATGCCAAAACAACCCTCCATGAAAAATTAAAATAACACATTAAAATCGAATATAAGTGGACAAGGAAAGATCCACCGCAGCGAAGTTTCACGTGCAGGTGACCTTCCTTTAAACATAATTTTTTCTCTGACCTGCAATTTTTTTGTCACTGAGCCATCCTTGTTGAAGTACAACTCCTTTTCCATAGATCTTGTATTAACTACCTTCTCTCTGTCGCGTAATCTCAGAGTCCCTCTTATGCTTGAGCGATTAAAGGAAATGGGTGAAAAAACTGAAAGAGAAGACAATTGTCTGCCATAATTATCAAACATTGCACCCAACTTCTTCCCCTTTCCATCGTTACCCAATGAGGTAGATGTGGCAATTGTTGTCATACTGCCCAAAGCAGAGGCCATCTTCTCTTATGCTGAATATAGAATTACAAGATCTTCATATTAGTATGAACCTTAAAAAACATGACTCCCATTTCTAAAAACCACTTTTAAGTTGTAACAGGCAAACTAAACAACTATCGCAACTTTTGGCAACTTCTGGAGCATTAAGAGAGAAACAACCAAAGAGAAATACAACCACAATCCTCATTTTAATGAGACTGGACTATATATTTTCATTAATATAATAGAAAGAAATCACGACTATATTAAGGCCAGCACAAAACAATATTTAACTAGTGTCTCTCGCGGCCTTCAGGTTGCCATGTTAGAGGTTGCATATTTTTAATTTAAATTCTTGACCTCTAGTGCCCATCTATGAATGCATCCAAAGGGATATCTACATCAAATGCTCCTTTATATCCCCAAAAACAAATTCCCTACTACAAGAGCACCAGTATTGATGGATCACCCCACACCATCCCACCCACTAGAAACGGTGAAAAAGGAAACCCAAGAAAACTTCTAAAATATCTCAAGATGACTATATGGGTGGTTCTTATGAATCAACCAACCATTCAGAGCATGCTCATCAATCCAAACCATGAGTATTATGTGACGATATTCAAGCAGGCACTGAATCGGATTTCTGAAGCTATGTTAGAGAAACCCTAAACTCTCACTAAAAAAATAAAAATATACTCAGCAACAAAGAGAGGAACAAACTTGCAGAGCATGAAAACAAACCTAAACCAGAAAATGCAAGCACAAATGCTGAAATACTTCATTTTTAAAAGAGTTCCCAACACAGTAGACATTGAAACTATGAAGGTAAATGGATTGTGGATACAGGTAATAACTTAGCTTCGTTAACTCAATCTCGAATCCTACACACAACAATGGTTATTGGAGCCTGCACAAAGCTATGCAATGCACGAAATGCAAGGGAGACCCAAATGAATAAAAAGATAAGGTAGGACAAGGCCCACGACTCACCAATCACCACCTGTCAAGTGTTATTATACTTGGGAATTTTAAAAAATTTGACACACGCTAACAGGCTACAATGCTTCTAATGAAATTTTATAATATTTTTCATTTTTTTTAAACTTGTAAAAATCTAAATTTAAATTTTTTCTCACTGGTAAATTTTTTTCTGCACTTCTCTGACGTGCCAGAGGCCCTTTGAAGGGCTCTGACATGTTCAATTTTGATCTCTGCTTCCGATGTACAATGAACCTCAAACGTACACGTCTGACGTTTAAAATTTGCACCCCACACACATGTGTCATCATCTAGATTCTAAATATGAATCATAATGAAAGTTCAATTAAAGTAGAGGAAGCCATGGATTCATCGCTTGATTTGTTGTTGAGATCTAGTTTGAGCCTGAGCCTCAGCTCAGCGCTGAGTCTAATCCTCCTGGCGATTGCTTTTATCTGTGTGGTGAAACAGAGTCTCAGAAAACGATTTCCCATGGGTTCGTCTGGATGGCCTGTCATTGGCAGCCTTCCACTTCTGGGCAACATGCCCCATTAGCATCGGGAGATTTCTAAGCTCTTACATTTTCGGGCGAAAGATTTTTTTTTATTATGGTAAGCTTTTATATTTTCTTTCTTTCATATAGTTTGATTTCTTTATGTTGATAAAATCTATGTATTTATGAACACTTTTGTTATTTTATAGTAATGTAATATTTTTTAAAAGCATTTTTATTTCATGTTATAGTTTTTTAAACAAATTTTGTTAGTCAAATTATTTGATAATAGGTAATTTGGCAATCAAGTTTCAATTTCCAATTTTCGCTTTTGGAATACCTTTTTGCCCATGTATCAATAGCTTAAGTTCTAAATATCATAGAGAAAAATTCCCAATAAAGTTTCAATTTCCAATTTTTTCTTTTTGGAATACCCTCTCATCCATCTATCAATAGTTTAAGTTCTAAATATCATAGAGAAAATTTCAAATCAAAATGCCTCTCAATAATGATTAGTTGTGCAACATCTTTTCATATTCAACTAAGTAATTATGTCTTTTGTCCAACATTTTAAACTTCTTATTCATAAATTAACCAACAAAATCATCAAAATCATCATTATCCTCAATAAATATGTAAAGACATAATTATCATATATGTTCGGATAACTAAAAAATAAACTTATAATGTGGATAACCTCATTACTTGTTCTTTACAAATTGCCCAACAAAATCTCTATCTCACTTTCTTTTGATTCCCCCTTCCGATTTCAAAAACACTCATTACATTTTCCATTCCTTTTGATATTTATTTCCCAATCACTCTAATTATATTCTATAATGAAAAATAGAACAATTTCTTTAGGTATCACA
This sequence comes from Pinus albicaulis, assembly GCA_034641835.2. Classification (NCBI taxonomy): domain Eukaryota; kingdom Viridiplantae; phylum Streptophyta; class Pinopsida; order Pinales; family Pinaceae; genus Pinus; species Pinus albicaulis. The sequence goes on along the minus strand of CM076583.1, from coordinate 197,527,881 downwards.
TAAATGTAGAGATGGAAAAAGTCAAGAACATCAAATTAAAGAAAAACATATATATATATATATATATATATATATATATATATATAACTCTACTTATTACTAAACATGTAATTGATTTCTATATTTTAGAGATCAACTTATTTTCACTTTAGACATTCTTACCAAATAGTTTTTTCCCTATGAGTTTTTTCACTATTTTTCCCAACTTAAGACTACTTCTATGTTTAAATGAACCAAATATACCTATAAACATTTTATGGAGATCCCTGCCAACTTATTATTATCCAAAATATCTATATTATTAAAAAAAACATTTAGAAAAATTGTTTATCTATGTATATAATTTTATAATTTTATTTAAAAATAAAATATAAAAATATATTTAAACCAAAAATAAACTATTATTTTTTTAATTTTAATACTTAATAAGCTATTGTTATTTTAATTTTAACTATAATTGAAATACGAAAATTATTAAGATGTAACTAATTTATTTAATATTATAAAAATGTAATTATAATTTATTTATTTTTATATTTTCAAGAAAAAAAATTAGTACATTTAAATTGTATTCAATTCTGTTATATTTAGTATATTAATAATAATAAAATTATTTATAATGAAAAAATAAATAAGTATGTGTTTAATTATGCATATGATAATATCTCATATAAAAATAAGAAGAATTGTTTTTTAAGTATATTAAATTTTAAATATATTAAATATTTAAATAAAATATAATCACTAAAATAAGATTATATATAGGTAAAGTTGCACGTTATATTACTACACATAAAGGTTGCATAGCATAAACAATGGTGTTACTTGTTTTGAGGTTATGAGCGCCCAGCATCACCAAGAGTAGTGGACTTTGTTAAACAAGAGAACATGCCAGAGGAATATGCTATAAGTTTTTCATATAATGCAGATAATTGAAAGAGGGAGACACCACATGACCAATGAATTAAAGCTCCTTTGTTATCAGCTAAGAGAAAGCCTCGGGAGGTCACGATTAACTACAATGATGTACCAGAATAGGCAGAGGTGGATACCATAATGTCATTTGGCACATCCAATCCTAATACATAACAAGTGACGTATCTTTATCACCCTCTTTGTCACGTGATGTGGGGATAATTTTCATTTTTTATTTTTAAATATTATAATTTCTTTAAGATACTCATTATAATATTTCATCTTTAAATGCGAAGAGAGTAATAATTATGATATGAATCATATAATTCTTAGATTCTCGCCTTGATTCTTATTAGTGGTGTATCATTTATCATTACTTCTTGGAAGGCTAAATAGTGGAAGAAATATGCAATTTCAAATAGGTATTATTATATATATATTTGATTAATTGGTATTTTTTAAGTTGATTATTTACATTTATGATACTTTTGTAAGAGATTCTCAACATTTGATTTTGGTTTTAGCATTTTTTTTTTGCGTGTGTTTTTATTAAGGAAAAGAAGGTTGAAGATGTATAGTCCCTTGGTAGATAGCATTGAAACATTTACATTTATGATATTTTTGTAAGAGATTCCCAACATTTAATTTTGGTTTTTAGCTTTTTTATTTTTTTGGCACGTGTTTCTATTAAGGACAAGAAGGTTGAAGATGTATAGTTCCTTGGACTTAAAATCTGAACATGCACACACTATATTTTATTACTCAAAATATAGTTACATATATACATGAGGTATTGTCTCAAGATAGAGAAGCTATCTTGGACGCACAATAATTTGGTTGAGAGAATATCTCAACCACACACCAAACAAGGAACCTAGGTTTAGCTAACTCCTATGGAATAGGAACAGACTCTATCCATAGAAAGTCACAATTGAGGACAAGTAAGAATTACATATTCCAACACACCCCTTTAATGACTACTTGTCTCGATATCACTTCGCAAAATGTAGTTGTGGTCAAACATAACAAAAAGGATATGTCGATGTCCATATAAGGAGCAACCATCCACTAGAATGCATGGGTACCAACTGCTGCAACCACTAGTCTCGTAGGATGTCCTTCGCATACATGGTTCTGTCAACCATTATCATTACATACATGTACATGTATCTACAGATCCCCCTCCAACATGGGTTTTATCGGATGACCCATAACCATGCTCTTCCTTCATCGATGAACTCTCACTGACAGTAGATCTGTCTTAGATCTCTTTGGCAAACTTTTACTGGATCTCTTCATCGACGACCTTTCAGTGGATCTCTTCATTGGCAACCTTTCACCGAATTTCTTCATTAGTGGGTGAACACTGGCACATACATGTTTTCAGTCCACTTCACTGTTACACATGGTGTCTGGCTGACCACAAACTGACACTAGAAAATGGTTTTTGGCTGACCACAAACCTGTAATTACAAAGTGGTTTTCTGATTACAAAGAACTTTAAGGGGATACACATGCCTTACAAGGCTTGTACAAATTATATGCACTAAGCATGCATATGTCCAAGATCCACCTGATCTCACACTATTTCACTTTATGCAAGATACTGAATCTATTCCACTTGTTAATATTTTGCGGAAAATTTAATTGCACACACATGTGAAGCATAAATAAAAATAATCGCACATAACACAGTTTTTAACCGGGAAAGCCTGAAGCTGAAAATTCCTACTATATATTATGTAACATGGAGATCATATGACAATCTCATACAAACATACAAAGCTTATCACAAGCTCTCAGTACAGTAAAATCGTCATACACTAATCAGGCCCAATCTTACAAATCAATGCACCGATCTTTGCCACCTGCTAGCCTGCCTCCACTATGCAATCCCTGCTGAATAATAGATCCGAATGAATTCGAATTACCCTTGCTTGCACTGCGCAATCCTCATTGGCATCTCCACTGTGTGTGATGCAATCAATGCATCACTAATAGTCACAACAGATAGTCTATCTTGCCCTTTCACCTATCTCTCCACCGGCCTCCACTGAAACTTCCATGCACTGTAGTTAACTGCTGTATTTTTCAGTTGATTAATGAGTTATTATTTGTGAATTAATTAAATAATTAATTAACTCCACTCTCACTAGTGTATCAATCAGTTAGACTAGATACAACTAGCTCAACTAAGTCTAACTGAGTTAAACTAAATACAACTCCATAACTACTTCTTCCAACTATGTCATAACTCTGCCACTTGAGTTATAACTGAGTCCTCCATGCATTAGCTCCAGTAAACCCTTAGGAATAGCGTAATTCATTATGTCAGCTGATGTGCCACATCTGTGCACTGAACTGAAGTGCTCCAAGAGAATAAGTTGTTCTTTAGAGTCTGATTATTATTAAGAGCTAATAATAATCAACATATATCTATTTTTAGATTGACGATATATAAATAGACTTCGTCCAATATTCTAAAAAAGAATCTCATCTATTTTTCCAACTTGATCAACCATCCACAAATAGCATCCTACGACTTTTGAAATATGATCATCATGTCTAAGAATAGACATAGTCTAAAAATAGACTTGCGCCAAAAATAGCCTGCGGGCCCACTTAGTGAAGGCAACTCTTTTCACTAAGCTCATCATCTTGTTGAATCTCAACAATCCCTCTCAACAAGATAGGGATTATCCTTCACCCCCAATCCTGCCTCTATGGTATTCGAATTTGCTCCTGGTGAACGCCTTCGTCAGAATATCTGCATCCTGATCCTCCGTAGGAATGTACTGAAGCAACATGATCTTCCGCTGCACACAATCTTGGATATGATGATACCGGATATCAATATGTTTAGATCTATCATGAAACACAGGATTAACCGAGAGTTTAATGCAACTCTAATTATCACAATGTATCACCGTGGGATCTAAATGTGAACCGAATAAACCAACCAGAATCTTCCTCATCCAGATAACCTTACATGCAGCTAAACTTGCTGCCATGTATTCCGCTTTCGCTAAATTGAGTGCCACGGATCTTTGTTTCCTGTTGTACAAAGAAACTGCCGTAGATCTGATACTGAAAATCCCTCCTGATGTGCTCTTCTTGTCTGTTAAGCTTCCTGCCCAATGTGCATCCGTGAAGCCATACAAATTCACCTCATCCGTCTGTCTGTACCATAAACCATACTCGGATGTGCCCCTGAGATATCTTAGGACATGCTTTCCTACCTTCCAAAATAGCTTGGTAGGCTTAACCATCGCTTGTGAAAGCTGGTTCACCGCATAGCATATGTCTGGTCTTGTATTGACTAAATACATGAGCAAACCCACCAACTGTTGATAAACAGTGGCATCCACTACCTCTGCCGATGTAGCATCCTCTTTCTTCCAATTTCCTAGAAGAGGAGTGTCGATAGGCTTGCAGCCTTGCATGTGAAACTTCTCCAGTATCTCCCGGGCATACTTGCCTTGAGACACAAACAATTCACCTTCCCGCTGCCATATTTCCAATCCAAGGAAATAATGAAGGAGGCCCAAATCCTTCATCTCAAACTCCTTTGCAAGGTCTGCCTTGCATGAGTGTATCAACTGCTCATCACCTGTTAGTATTAAATCATCAATATAAAGTACAATGATTAAAAGCTTACCCTCCACCACAATCTGGTACAGGTTTGCATCTGCCTCACTCTTGGTGAAGCCAAGTCCGATGAAATAGCTGTCGATCTGAGTGTACCAAGCACGGGGTGCTTGTTTCAGCCCATACAACGCTCTTTTGAGCCTGCACACATGCGACTCACTGCTGAAGATCTCAAATCCTTCAGGCTGCTCAATGTACACCTCTTCCATCTGATGAATGTGCCAACCCATCTATGCTAAGAGAGCAAGGATGGTCCGTATGGAAGAATACCATGTGACAGGTGAAAAAGTTTCTTCATAGTCAATCCCCTCAATCTGTGAGAAGCCTCAGGCAACAAATCTTGCCTTATACTTCTCGACACTCCCATCAACAACTTGATTTACCTTCTAGATCGATCTTGATCCTACAAATTATTTTCCCACTGGCCTTGGAACAATCTCCCAAGCACTGTTTCTAACAATGGAGTCGTACTCCTCCACCATGGCATCTACCCATGTGGGCTTCTGCACTGCTTTTTCAAAAGAAGATGGCTCTGTCACGATACACTTGCTCATAAGAGCCATGTATCCAGTATATCGATCAGGTGACTGTCTCTGTCTGCGCTGTGATGTAGGAACTCTTACATTCTGTGACGCATCCACCTTCAGTCTCTCAGCTTCTGTGGTATGCTTTCTACCTTGTCTAATGTTTGGTTCTGCATGAGTGGACTCTTGCACTCCATGAATCTCCTCCTATGGCTAATCCACATCCATAGGCTCATCTTTGGGAACAAGAAGTTCCTCCTCTGCATGCAAGTGTAGCTCCCCCTCATGCGACAACTTCATGGCTTTCACCTCATTGAATTTTATATCCTGTCGCATAACAGTCATCTGACTATTTAGAAAATACACACGATAGTTATGGGGTGTTTTTGTGTACCCCACAAATATCCCAACTTCTGCAGTCGACTCCAGCTTCTTCCTGGCGTCCTTCGTCACATGAATGTAAATAGGTGAGCCAAAAATATTCAAATGAGAAATATCAGGCTTCTTACCAAAAAATGCTTCTTCAGGTGTACTCATGCCAAGTACTCTATGAGGACAATGGTTTTGCACATAAACCGCAGTGTTGCATGCTTCTACCCACAAGTGCATCGGTAGGCCCTGGTCATGTAGCATTGCTCGTGCATCACCCACGATCATTCTATTCTTTCTCTCTGCGAACGTATTCTGCTATGGGTTATGAGGCGCTATGAGTTCTCTTTGAATTCCTTCTTCACTACAGACGTCTTCGAATTCGCCCGAGATGTATTCACCACCATTATCGCTCTATAGAGCTTTCACTTGCTTCCCCGACTCCTTCTCCACCAATGCCTTGAACTCACAGAACTTTGAGAACATTTCAGTCTTCTTCTGCATGAAGAAGATCCAACATCTACGAGAATAGTCATGAACAAATATCACATAATACCTGTGTTTTGCTGTGGAAGCAACCGAGAATGGTCCACACACGTCTGTGTGAATTCTCTCCAGGATCACCGAAGCACGGTTCTCCTTCTCATGAAAGGTGGTCTTCAAAAACTTACCCATTGTACATCCTTTGCATTGATCTGACTGTGCAAGAAGACCCTTGGGAAGTCCAGTAGAAATTTGTTGCAAAATATTCAAAGCGCCATGGTGAAGATGGCCCAATCTCCTATGCCATAATTCGCCCTCATCCTAGCTCACCACTTCTTCTACTTTGCCTACCATTGCAGTGTATCCATCTACCTCCAGCTTGTAGAGATTCTTAATTCAAACCCCTATCTTCTTGGTTTGACCCATTGTTTTATGTCGAAGGAAGGCTTTTCCCTCACTGGAAACAACATCATAACCTCTGTCTTTCATCATTGCGACCGAGACCAAGTTCTTCTTCAGACCTGGAACATGCTTGACATTCGTCAACAAGAATGGATTAGTGGACTCCCTCTCAAAGGTAATGGTCCCAATGCCAGTCGCACTGTACCAACCATCATTTCCCATCTCTATATGCATCTGGAGATCCTTCTCCTCCAATTCACTAAGCAACTCTTTGTCTCCCGTCATATGGAAAGATGCACCATTATCAAGATACCACACCGATCCCATGTAGCTTGAAACCAAGCATGCGATCAAGGAAAAATCCAGCTCAAATTGCGAGGCTAAGGCCTCTCCAGCTGTAGATCTAGCAGCCTGCTTATTCTTCTTCTTCTGTGGATAGTTAGTGGCGAAATGTCCATGCTGGTGACAGTGAAAACAATTCACTCTGGAAAAATCCTGCTTCTTGCCTTTAGCACCAGATTTTGAAGAAGATTTCTTCCCCTTCCCTTTTCTTGCTTTGGCAGCCAAAGCGCAATTCTCTTAATCTTCATTCTTCAATGAAGATCCATCCCTGGTACCCCGCCTTATCTCCTCCTGCACAAGATCCGACCAAAGTCGCTCCCATCCTAGCAGTTTCTCTTGTCCATTGACAGAGTCTTCGTAGCTATGCTAACTCTTCGGAAGCCCAAAGAGAGCCAGGCTCACCAAGTCTTCATCATCAATAGTAACCCCCACACTTCCCAGTTCATCCTTGCATTGGACAAACTTCATGAGGTATTTTGGAATACTGTCGCCTTTCTCCATTTTTATTTTTCTGAGCTTGTCTTTAAGCGCCAAATTCCTCTAGTAAATTCTTCTTTGGAACAAGTCTGTCAAAGCCTTCCACATTAAGAATGGAGTGGCATTCCTGTGAAGGCTGGACACAATATGGTCCTTCACACCTTCCAACAGAATCCTACTCGTCTTTGTAGTCTTCTTTTGCCATGCATCAAGTAATGCAACATTGCTAGATCTCGGCTTAGGAACATCGCTATCGATGAATTCCTTCAGCCCATTATCCTCTAGCACTCCCTCCATCCTGTCCTTCCAGGCTATGTAGTTTGAGCTCCCATCAAGGGCATACTCCAATCTCAATCCGTTGAAATACATTTCAATGTATACTCGATTTCTGCGCCAAGAATCTTCTGTAGAAAATTCGAATTGTCCACCAGCACAAACTCACTTCACAATTGCAATATTCAATCAACAATTCTCCGATACCATGTAGAAATTATATGCACTGTTAGGAATTTGTAATTAGCAATATTGGCAAAGTCCGATCACAGAAACAAAATCGTTTCAACCAACTTTGGGATTCTAGGATCTAGCCCTCCTGAATCCGGAGAGGGATCTCTCTAATGAGTGAAAAGATGGATTTGTCTTTGAAATTTGGGGTAGTAATATTAGGCTAGTTATGAAGACCAAGGTTTTTGTTTTGTTTTTGGATGGTTGAGCATGAATACTGTTTGAGGTGGAAAGTCCTAAGTGCAAAGAGTTTCAAAGGTGGGAAGTTGCAAGTGAATAGAACAGCTACGCTAAAAAGATAGATATAACGCTGGTTTTTAGTCCATTGGGCTATGGAGTCATAACAGGGCTTTAATTGAGCAACAACATCAAGAGTGATCCAAGGGGCAAGTCATCTACATCACAAGATTATTGAGATTTTAAATGATGGAATGGGAACAATAAAGTGTTGGAGAGGTGAAAAATGATAATAATTTCGCAAGGGATTTATAGTCAGTCCAAACAAGAAAAGCCTCTTAGGTAACTGTTTGCCAAGTGCAGGGCTAACCATTGACTTCTTGGGCAAGTTTGTATTAAAGCAGATTAATTGACAAACAATCCAGTAATCCACATAATTACCTTAAGAAAGTGTGAAAACATATAAGAGATGACAAAGTGTAACTTAAGATCAGATAAAGTGCTTTTAAACCTAGTCTGCTTTCAGTCAACACCAAGGGAAACTTTCAAAATTTTCTTTTGGAGAATAGAAGCTAGAAACAGGGAAAACCATGGTCTTACTAGTCTAAATTTAATAAGTAAATAAGGAAAATAACTTTCAAGAACAATGTTTAAAGAAAACAGTAGGAAGAGGGAACTCCAGCATTCCTAACTGCTTAAACTGTATTAAATCATTCTAAAATAAAGAATTGGAGGAAAACATTGAGATAAAGCTTTTTAGTCAGAGAAGGTTACTGATATACAGTAGGTCCTAACTCTATAAATGATGTTCTTTATCAGAGAATAGTGAACAAATATGACATACATGGAAGGAAAACAATAACAAAGAAAGGGGCACTTCACCAGTGATATAGACCAGGATCCCAAGAAACAGCTTGTTATTGATGTCAAACTAGTTATAGTCTTCAAGTCCAATGTTTCAGTTCAGCAATCATCTTCACTATCCAGCCTAAAAAAACTAACAAAAACAAAGCTGCAAGGGCCAGTGAACACTATTTACAGATAGAAGTCTCAAGCTCAATTACATTTCAAAGTTCTACAACTAACAATTTCTCATCTTCTACAGAGGTTTTTATAGAAGAATGAGAAGGTGAGATCTGATAAAAGATCTCTCAGGACAATTAATACAGATTCAAGACTTCTCGTCCTTGGAGGGGCTCGATGGAGAAGTTCACAGGTGTTCTATCTGTATTAACTATTTTACAATTAATATCAAAGATCGGTGGGAGCTTTATTGACTTTTAGGCTCTATCGAGGACGAAATAACTCCGCTAATATTTTTTTGCATTAGTTTCTTTAGTAGAATTAATTGCTTGGCTGCGCTGTGAGGCAAATATTTTCTTAATCAATAACTTCGGCCTTTGTTTGAATGGTTTGAGGCAACAGGTGGCTCTGTGGTAGACGAGAGGAATCAATTCGCCTCAAATGTGATGGTGGAGAGCTTTTCTGTCTGTTAAACACTTATGATTTTCTTTTAATGGTGTTTTAATTCTAGGAATTAGGCTTTTGATAAGCATTCTTAGCCGTAATTCCAAAATTTGTCTTCAATCTTCATTCTGTTGTGCTATGTCTTCAAAAATTGATACTCTTTTGAATGTGATTTAAATCACAGTGTCTTGTCGATGTGCAGGCTGCACAGGTTTCTTCACGGCATCAATGCTCATGAAGCGTTGATAAAAACGTCGAATCTGACCCTTGCGAATGGTATCCATTGATAATTCAAAGGCACGGGAAACGTCTTTCCCGGCCTTCGGAATTTCTTTTGAACAAATGGAAAAACCATCAATCCCTGCAGAAATACACAAAATATTAGAAAATCCTGCGTTTTTATGTTTAACTGCTTCAGAAGGCGGGGAAGGAGCGTAGCCGTTGGATGAAAGCATCCAACGGTGGAGATTTATTAAGAGGAGGTTCCAAGAAGAGCGGGGAAATGAACAAGTCGGAGTGATTTTGGACCGTCCGATCTGGACACGTGGACAGTCCAGATCCAATCGAAGGATCGCAATCAGAGGATCGCAATCGGGGGTGGCAAGAAAATGCACCGATTTAAAGTTGCGATGCGATATAACGTAGGCCGTCGATCTAAAGGTTAGATCAACGGTGGAGAATAAATCGAGGGAATGGTCGATCGGGGGAGGAAATATAACGCAGCGATTGAGAAATGCGATGTGATTGAACGCTGGTCGTTTGATCGATTTATGATCAACGGCGGGGATTAGTTTTGAAATGAACCGGCGGAAAAACCCTTATAATATATAAAATCCAAAGTGTAAAATAAAAAAAAAGGTTTTATGCTTCGGGGGGCGGAATATATGTATAAGGTGGATAGGCACCCGACTGCGGGGCCTTTGGACACATGGAATACAATGGGACCGGGGTTTATAAAAACAAAGGCCAATCGCAATCGGAGCTTTGGGCCGAGTCTTTTTAATCTAACCATTTGGAAAGTTGCGATGCGATTGGCGCCTGGGATCTTTAACACTTGGTCCCGGGTGAAAGTCATATACAATAAAGAGGCGGGGGGGGCGGAGTTTATATATATAAGCCCTAATCGCATCGGAAGTTTGATGCGGGTATTTTTAATCAACCCATTGGATTTCTCCAATGTGATTGCGCGATAAAACAAAGGCCAATCGCAATCGGAGCTTCAGGCTCGGTCCTTTTAATCTACCGAATGGATTTCTTCTATGCGATTGTGCGATTAGTCTTTTTAATCTACCCATTTATATTCAACACATGATTCTAACTTATTGGACCAAAACTTTGGATAAATGAGTTTTTTGGTTTTACAAAGGAAAAGACCATCGGGGAAAAAATATTACAAGGTTTTAAGCGCTGGAGGCGGGCCCACGGGATATTTATATAAGAAATAATATGATCGGGGTTTTTTCAACACAAAGGCTAATCGCATCGAAACTTTTGAAACCTGGCAAAGACTTGCGCAACTAGATTTTTGCGATGCGATGAGCGCCGAGAAGGGTTAGCACTTGGTTCTAATGATGAGGCACATGGAGGGGAAGTGGTTAGGACTTAGCCCAAAGGGGCTTAAGCCTTATTCAAAAACATGTATTTTTTATGAAATGTTTCAAGGTTTTTAATGGATTTGGGGGTTTCAGTATGGTTAAAGAGTGAGTCTTTAACCTTGTAAGAGTGATTTTCATGAAGGGAAGAAAATAAATCATGAAAACAAGGGAGTTTTTATGGAGAAAAGGGGAGCAAATGGAAGTTAGTTTTGAGTGGGGGAAGGGGGAAAGTGTTGATTTTACAGCAGTTTCTTCTCATGAAATCAACAGGATTCCTGAGTAAAAAATGGGAACAGAGATGAAAATTTTGGACAGAGATATGAGGCCTTCAAGAGCCTTCAAAAGCCAACACTTTTTAGTAATAAAATTTGTTCTTTGAAGGCTTAAAAAGTCTTAGCCACCTTTTTCTATAACAAATAGTATAGGTGGCTAACAGTGGCTCCGCTTGGGGATGATGCCTTCTTGAAGGCATCAAGAACTTCAGACTTGTATTCTCTGGGAGGCTGACCTGTGCTTGATCCATTGGGTTGCCCTTCCTTTGCTGGGATGATCTTCTCTGAAAATATATTAGCAGCTATGAAAACAATGGATCTTCATCAATAGAAGCTTTCTACCTACCCAATCCTACTGATCTAGCATTTTTTCTTCATTAGAGTGCACTTGGATTGGCAAACTCTTTTCACAACATTTTTTTCTTTTGAAAGCAGGAAATCTAATCTATTTCTACTCCTTATTTCTCCATGGACTCAGATTAAACAGTTGAGCCCATATGATTCTCTACCTATTCTATCAATCTGTTAGGTTTAAAGAGTATAACAGATTTTATTCTCTAACTTCTATAACAGAAAATTTAAAAGCATTCAAGTCAGGATTAAACAGTCTAACTTGAAGCTGGTCTATGGCATAAAAGAAAAACTGCACATAGACATTTATTTTTCAAAAAATTTAAAACAAAAATGGAAGGCTTAAGATCTGAAAGTTTCTTATCATGGCCTTCTCTTTTAACAGCTCTGTTTTGACTCTTATGTGAGTTGTTTCTTCCTTGCTCTTTGGTTTAGATTTTGAGCTAATTAGAACCAGATTTACATCTTTTTGACTCAAGATAATAGAACATATTTGAGTCATTTTCTCTTTGGAAACTTAGGTTCATATTTTGATCATGTTTGAACCTCAATTTCTATCCTAAACTATCTACTGATAAGCCAAGATTAAACAGTTTGGCAAATCGATTTCACTATCCTATCAGCAGAAAATTTAAAGCTAATTAGTCAAGATTAGACAGTTTGACTAACCAGAAGTGTGTTATTCAGGAGTGGCTTTTAAGCTTGCACACTTTCAGAATTTGTTTCTCTTTTTTGGTACGGGACTATACCTTTCTTGTTTTCATAATCTGCCCTCTTTTCTTTATTTTCTTTGTTTTTGTATTTTTGATTTTTCTAACTTTGAATACAATGGTGGATGAGATATTTATAATGAAAAAGATAAAAAGCTTCAAAACATAGCATTTATCAAGAGAAGTAATTTTTAAGCATCCTGCCATTGACAGGACCCCCAAACAATTCTTCTCCATTCAACTCCTACAAGAAAAATTCATTGTTACCAGCAGCTGAATGAATAGAGTAAGGGCCAAGCCATAAGTTGTCAAATTTTCCATGCTTTCCCTTTTCCTCCCTTCTTGAATCCCATTTTAAAACTTTGTCCCCAATCTTGAAATTGCTGGCCTTTGTTATTCTATCAAAAAGATTTTTAATGTTGTCCTGCTTCTGCAATGCTTTGTAATAAACTTCCTCTCTGGTTTTCTGAAGATGAATGGTCTGGTTTATTCTTCTGATCATGTCATTTTCTTCAGTTTGTAATTCTTGAATCAACTTCAATACTGGTACACCAAGGCTGTTTGGAAAAATTGCATCAGTACCATACACAAGATGGAAATGTGACATACCAATAGATTTCTTCAAAGTCAATCTGTCAGCCCAAAGCGCATGAACCAGCTTTGTGTGCCGAGACTTCTTGTTGTCCTCCAACAGTTTCTTGATTATGCTCACTAAGATTTTGTTTGAGGATTCTGCAAGTCCATTACCTTGAGGGTAATAGGCCGTGGAATTCCCCAATTTTATGTGATATCTATGACAGAACTCAACCATCTTCTTTGATCCAATTGTTGCTGCATTATTAGTGATGATCTTGGTAGGACAGTCAAAGCTGGAGAAAATGTTAGTCTCCATAAATTTTATAATAACTGAATCATTGGCCTGCCTACAAGGAACGGCTTCTATCCACTTAGTGAAATAGTTTGTGGCAGTGAGAATCCATCTATGTTGGGCAGAAGATGGTGGACGGATTTCTCCTACAAAGTCAAGTCCCCACTGTTGAAAAGGGGCTTCAACAGTGATTGGATGCAGAGGTAGGGGCAACAGTTTTCTTTTGCCTTCAAAAAGTTGACATTTATGGCAGGATATGATCATCTTATGCACATCATGAAAAAGAGTAGGCCAATAGAAACCAACCCTCAAAATTTTGTTGGCTGTTGTCTTCCAGTAAAAATGACCTCCACATTCCCCTTCATGAAACTGATATTTAACCTTCTCTGCATCAAAATCAGGCAAACATTTAAGCAATACACCACTTGCATTTCTCCAATAAAGACATCTATCTATCATGCAATAGTTTACAACTTTTAACTTTAGGAACCTTGCCTTTGTTTTTGTCAAACTAGGAGGTGTATTCAATTTAAGCAAAACATAAATAATATCAGCATACTAAGGAGATTTGATAAAATGGTCTTCAACTATAGGAGTTGAGAATTATTCTTGGTCATCCAAAGCATGAATCATACTAATATCAAGAACTTCAAAATTTGATTCATCCATTAATCTAGCCAGACCTTGGCCTTTGATGGTTTAGTGGGTTTTATCTCTAAATCATATTCAAGAATAATAGCAATCCACTTACCTCTCTTACCATCTGGGTCCTGTGTTAGAATGTCTTTAACAACTGAATTTGGGATGAAGGCAATGATGTGTGAGTGAAGGATGTACACCCTGAAGTCTTTCAAAGCTTTAACCAAAGCAAAAGCTTGCTTCTCCATAATGTTATACTTCAAAGGGGCATCCCTCAATGCCTTACTAAAGAATGCAATAGGCTGCTCTTGTCCTTGTGGATTTTTCTGCAAAAGGACAACAACTATGGTATGTTTTGATGCAAATGACAAAATATAAAAATATTTTTAAATGTTAGGACTTATAAGAACTGGTGTTTTGGTTAACGCTTGTTTCACCAATTCGAAGGAATTCTTTGCTTCCAAGGTCCATTTTACCCCTTGCTCCTTCTTTAACATGTTTGTGATATTCCTAAGGAGCTCAGCCAAGTTGGGGATGAACTTTCTCAAAAAGTTAATCTTCCCGATGAAAGACTACAACTCTTTAATGTTTCAAGGATGAGAGATTTGCAATATGGCCTCAATCCTCTTGGGATCTATCTTTATACCCTCTTCCGAAATAATGTGCCCAAGAATTTTACCTTCTTGGAGACCAAATAGTGTCTTCTTAGGATTTAAAGACATCCCAAACTTTCTGCACTTCTCGAAAACCTTTCTTAAATGTTCTAAGTGCTCTTCATCTATTTTTGAAAACACAGTAACATCATCAAGATAGATAATGATGAAGAAGCCCAGTTCCTCCAAGAATTCTATGTCCATGGCTCTTTGAAAAGTTGCTCCAGCATTCATTAGACCAAAAGGCATCTTCACATATATGAAAGTGCCCCATGGTGTAGTAAAGGTTGTCTTTAATTGATCAGCAGGGTGAACTAAAATCTGATTTTACCCTGAATAGCCCTCCAGCAAAGAAATTATTTTAGACCCTACCACCCTTTGTAAAATATGATCCATCTTGGGTAAAGGGTAGTTGTCTTTTAATGAAGCTTTGTTTAAGTCTCTAAAGTCTATACAAAGCCTGATTTCTCCAATTTTCTTCCTAACAGACACCAGATTAGATACCCATTCAAAATATCTAATAGGGACAATAATACCAGCATCATACATTTTCATGATCTCCTTCTGAACCAATGGTAACTGGACAGGGTTTATTCTGCACAGTTTCTGTTTGAATGGTTTTTTATTTTCTTTGAGGGGAATTTTGTGCTGTATTATTTCAGTGTCATAGGATTTAAGATCTTCGTAACTCCATGCAAAAACATCAAAGAACTCTTTAAACAGCTCGATGTATTTAAGTTTAATGTGAGCCGGTAAAGTCTTGGATAGTTTAATCATTTTCGACTTACGTTCACTGCGAATATTACACTCTTCCACTTCAGTCTCTACAGGTTTCAGTTTTGGTTTATTCGCCACATCGTTAAAATCGAACAACTCTTCTAAAGGGGCCAGACCCTTAGGCAAACTTTCATCTTTAGAGTGCAAAGTTTCTAACTCCTATATTTCAAACTCTGCATTCATTTCTATTTCGGTTTCAAATTTGCTAGATAACAGGTTTATATTAGCAAGTTCAGGAGACGGTTCTTCTTCATTAAGAAAATTTTCTTCCTTGCAGTCTGTTTCATAGTCTGAGTCCGAACCGTTTAGTTCGAATTTATTTATGAATTGCATGAAGTCTTCTATTTGTTTGTCATTGTCAAACACCTACCAATACTTCTCATTATTAGGCACAGCTGGTCTAAATTTTATCTAGGTTGTGCAGTCTTTGGTGTTATATGGCGTTAAGCATGTTCTAGCTGCAAAGGCTAAATTGTGGGCCGCGATATTTCTTTTTCTTGGGACAAAAAACAGTTTGGACTTCTCAAATTTTTCAAAAGGTCCATGACATCGTTTCGGTAGGCCCTGAGTTTGGGATGATTTGCGTTATACTCCCCATTGACCTGCCTAATAACTAACTCTGAATCCCCGTGAAATTTAATTCTTTTGGCTCCTATCTTTTTCAACAAACGTAAGCCTAGGAGAAGGGATTCATATTTTGCTATGTTATTGGAACACTGAAAGTTTAATGTACAGGAAATACATTCGGTGTGGTTGTTTTCAGTGTTAGTAATCTAGACACCTGCGCCAGCATTGTTCTTAGTGCAGGATCCATCAAAATACATACTCCACAGAGGACTGTTCTTAGTTTCATCCTGGTTACTGTCCTCTTCAATTAACATGCTCAAAGGTTGTTGTGGAAACTCAACACTTAGTTGTATTTTTTTTATTCTCCAAGATTTGCGCTCATTTGAGGGTCGTTTTCT
Organism: Pinus albicaulis; assembly: GCA_034641835.2. Taxonomy (NCBI): domain Eukaryota; kingdom Viridiplantae; phylum Streptophyta; class Pinopsida; order Pinales; family Pinaceae; genus Pinus; species Pinus albicaulis. The sequence continues at coordinate 197,511,743 of CM076583.1, read as the reverse complement.
TTAGTGTCCAGGTTTAAAAACAGAGGACGCATGACCTGTAGTTCAAGACCTTTTTTTATTTTTCTAATGTCATCAAATGCGGCAAACTGTTTTAACCTTTCTGCATTGTGTTCCTCTTCCTCCCTGTCAGCTGTTAATCCTGTTAAAGTGACTTGTTCACCAAGTGTTTCATCATTAAAAAGGATAAATGAGTCAAGGCTTGTGTTTACAGAGTATAAAGGGGAGTTTTGTGGTTTGTCTTGACTTGTCACTGTGTATTGCATATGGGACTCCCTGTAAAGTCTTCTATTCTGATTGAAAACAGGGATAGTCGCATAGGTCATGTCCATTTGCATAGTCCCTTGTAACTTAGCCCCCTAAGATCTCAATAATAACATTCCATATTTGGGGGGAACATCAGCCACAACAATATCCATGACTAAGCATTTGGCTGGAATTTGGGCTAAGTTAACACAAAGGTCTTTGATTAATCCTAAACATTTTACTCTGCTGGAATCAAAGGAGTACATGTCTTTATATGTTCTGGTGATTTCTAAACCAAGGCTCTCCATTACAGATTTTGGCATCAAATTATGAGAAGCCCCGGAATCGTGCATAGCATTGTGCAAAATTTTGTCATGAACTTTCAAACTCACATGAAAGGGAGGAACAGGTCCCTCTTGATATCTACCTTCAATCGTTGGACCGAAAATAAGCTCTGGCTGGTCATCATTAAGATTGACTGTATCATTGTTCTCTTCTATATTTAAAGCCTTCAAAATTTGGGTTCTATATACATGTTGGGAAGCTAACTCGATCAAGGGAACAGAGATTTTGAACTTTGAAATTTCCTGCTCAAGACTGAATGGAAATTGGTTCTTTGAAGTGTTGGTTTTAGCCTTAATAGCTGTCACTTTATCAACAATATCAAATTGATGATTTGTTTTATTTACACTTGAAAAAATTGTTTTCACAGGAGTACTAGCTGAAGTGTTAGTACTGCTAAGGTCTGCACTCTGTTTTTCATTGCTTTGAGTGCCTTTCTCTTTTCCTTTATCAGAATTTACATCCACTGTTTTGTCCTTTTGTTTGACAATTTTAGGCTTGGTTGTAGTGTTGTTTTGTGAAGATTTGTCAGAGGTTTTGGTGTTGGGGGTTTTCTGATTGGTTTTGCTTCTAAGGTCATATTCTCTTTGAGACTCTAGGATGACATTTTCCATGTCTTGATAATAATTTTCATCATCATCTCTTTTGTCATCATAAGGTGTGTATAGACCTTGTTTTCTATCATAATGAATCTCAAAGTCATCATTATCTACCCCCAGCATATTAATATCTTCTTCCTCTGTTATCTCATCTGTTTCCTCAACCTCACTTACATAGTTTTTATGAAAGGGAGGAGTGATCAGTTGATCATCTTCCCTAGGTCTGTTTGGAGGTTTGTTCCTTCTAAAATTATGATTCTGGTTCTGGTTTCTATTTTGAGGAGTAGTTTGGTTTTGGCTTGCTTGTGCTCTCTTAATTACGCTCATCTCTTTCATCATCTCCTCCATCATTTTTTCCATTTTTGAGTTGGAAGTAGAAGGTGTGTTTTCCTCTCTAAAATACACTCTCTTTTAATTTTTCATTCTTGCTCTCTTCTCCATTAAGTTGACTTCCACAGAAATAACACCCTTTTTCATATCTTCGAGAGTTGAAAAATCTCTTTCTCTCAGCTGATAGGTCATGTCATTGTCAAACCCTTCAGGAAAATTGTTTAAAGCTGAGCCCTATGGAGTTTTTAGTTCTGGTGAAAGTGCATTATACACACCATTGAATCTAGTGCAGTAAGCTTGCACACTTTCCCCAGTGTTTCTATGGAGGTTCTTGTAATCAGAAAGGACTTGAAGAGGGTTTTTCTTTACTTACCATTTGTTTAAGAATGTTTGATGGAAGGCTTGGAGATCATTAATACTATGGGGGGCTAGGCCTTTGAACCATTTTCTTGCTTCTCCCCCTAAGCTCTGAGAAAATAACCTAAGCTTGAAAGAATCATCATCAATTTCATTTCTGTCAAAGTAGTCATTCATCTTATCCACATGTTGTGATGCAATTGTAGCATTGCTAGCATCATATAATGGAATTTTGGACTGATAGTCGTGTGGAAGATTGACTAATGGTGCAGGAAGGACTAATGGAGCATATCATGCTGCCATGATATGTGGTGGGGGTGGATTCACAAGGAGTGGATTAACAACAGGAAAAGTGGGCTGAAGTGGAGTGGTTTGAACAATGGATGTAGGGTGAGCAGAAGTGGATGGACCAGGAATAAATTGTTGAGTTGATATTGGATGAGAGACACCTAAGTTGTGAAGGAAATGCAAATCAGGAGGTGTTGTTTCTCTGCTACGAAGAGGTTCACTTGTTTCAGGAGATGATAGTGAAGACTCAGAATCTAACTGATCTAAATCACCAAGAGACCTAGTTCTAAATGGATTCACTAAGTCAAATTGAGATTGTTGTAGAGCTGAAAGATTTTCAGGAACTGAATTAGCTCTCAAGGGTGATCTGAAAACAGTTGATAATTTAATCTTAGGAGACTTCCTAAGGATACCTTCTAGGTTATCAACTACTTCAGGTGGATCAGGGTCAGGATAGGCTCTAGTGTGAATCTTTCTAAGAGCCAATATGCTGTGTTTTTCAGACCCAAATAAACAAGACAAGTTCAACCAAGTATGACAATATTTAAGAGGTTAACTAGTCTATTTTGCAAAAGAAATTTAATCCTGTAGTCTTCTGATTGAGTTTGAAAGATATTATAATGATAAGGGTTCTTCCCAGTGGAGTCTTGAGGTCTGTTCAGGATTGTGGAGTCGCCAAGTGGAAGTTTTTAGCCCCTACGGAGGTAAAAGGTTTTGTTGTACATATCAACCCCTACATTTATTTTGTGGTCATTAGCTCCTCCATTCAAGTTTTTAACTTGCAGATCCATTTAAATCTGTTTAAATTCCCTGCCGTGGCCATAAAACCCCATTTTCTGCCTATCGCTACCCTTTTCTGCCCGAAAAATACACTCTGCAAAGGTTAAGATCCGCATTTAAAAACATATCGGGCCTAGCCCCTGCAGTCTTAGCCCCTTTGTTTTGATTCTCACATGACCCGGGCGCAAAACCGTGTGCCGGACAGGTAGGAGCTTATCGTCAAAGATTTCGGGCGCGTCTGGAGCTGTCCGATCAAAAACAAATCGATGGAGCGGAGCCGTGCTTACCGTGGTGGTCCCCGCACCCATACCTGTTGCGAAACCGGCGGTTTCATTCTGCACCACCATTGCTGAGAGGGCGGTATTCTCTGCGGGGCCAGGGATTCCATAGATCGCATGACAAGTGTCCTCATGTACGATTCCCGAAACCGCCCATTTCGCGCGTTATTGTTCAGTCAAAAGTCAGGCAGCGGAATTCATCGTCACCGTCCGATCCTGCGCGCTGCATCCGATGATGGCTATTCTCCGAAGTTGCATGGGTGTTAACAATAGTCTGCACTCTCCCTTGCCCACCATTTCATGGTTCATCGTCACGCTTTCACCGTCGATTTTCCCCAACGATCGAACGGTCTGTATCAAAACCTCGCCGCATCACCAACCCTGTAGCTCCACGTCATCTTTCCACCAGTTTCCCGTGCATCCTCGTCATTCGCTCCACGTGTTCACTGCGCCCCACCTCCACCTTTCATATACCCTATTCATTTATTGTATTTTATCATTTTTTATGATATAAACCTCCACGTTCATTTATCACTGTTCTGCCACATGTCTCGTCTCTGCCTGGCTCATCCACCACTGCTCCACTGTAATTTCTCCGCAACCCTGCATCCCCTCATCATTTTTCCCAGTCTTCATCCTCAATTTCGTAGTCACGTCTCCCTCCACCACCCCAGTGTCTGGTTTACTTTAATGTGTTTGTGGATTTTTGCAGGTGTTCGTTGCTGGAGAGCCATTATAATTTGGGATTTGCATCACAGAGGACGAGTGAATTTCAAAGAGCTATTCGAAAAGTGCTGGATGATGAAGCAAATATCCGAGGAAATATCATTGACAAGACTTTTATTTAATGAAGCAGGGCTAGATTTTATCAAACCCTTCGGAGCAATACAAAAGGTAGCTTTTGGTAGATGAAAACATTTATTTCACAGCATAAGGATATCAGTGAAAGATCGAGAAATGCAACGCCCTGCATTAAAGATCTGGGATTTTAATTCAGAGTTAGAGGGCCGAGAGTACTATGCACAATCACAAGCAATCTCAAGGTTTCATGGCAGCATATTTTTCCCTTTCAGCAAAGGGCAGAACATTCGTATATTTTATTATTTGTGTCTTGTTTATAAGGAGATTTTCATCCTCAGCATTTATTTCTGGAGGTAGATTACAAAGTACAGTTAATTGTATTTAGTCATTCACAGTGTGGGCACGAATGTTTTCCGCCATTTTATTCAAATCAGATCATTAAATGTATCACCTACCTCATTCTCTAGAGTTTTCTCCTTCTCCTATAAAAACTAGAAAGAAAGACATTATAAGGGTTCCAGATTTCTATCAGAAAACTGTGTAGTGAAAGGCTTTTGTATACATCTTGTAAAGTTTCTGTATGAAGGCTCAGAGCCCGTAGGGTTTCAGTGAGGAGGAGTTATAACTGTAATGAGGATTCTGGTCTTTGGTATCCCATAGTATGTAATATTTTCTTATGTGTTAATATAATATCTCATTTCATGCTATTTATCTTCTTGTATCATGTTCTAGAATGCGAGTGGCTCACTGATCTTAAGTAAGGATTCATCCTAGTTGGTGCCCATACTTGGATTAGTCAAGCACTTTAAATAGGCCTAGTCATGGTATACCGTTCCATGTTCATTTCATCCATATTTTCTGCTATATTAGTTACTTGAGGAGGGTGCTTTTAAAACGCCATTGTCATGTATGGATTATTAGTTGGATAAGCCCATATGTGGTTTTGTTGTGTATCTGGGTATCAGCCTCATGCTAACTAGTATCTTCTTCATGTTGCTTCACTGCATCCACTTTCTGATATTTGATTTCTGTGGCATATTATTTGAACTGGCCCTCTTTGCAGTAAGTTGTCTCTTAACTGTCTGATGCTTTTGTATTGGAGTTTTGCATGCTGTTCCTACATTATTCTTATCTTTGTATCATATTCTGAGAGAGTTTGGCTCCATTTAAACTAATTTCCTTGTTTTGCAAGAGATAGTAAGAGAGCTTCTGGATTGACAACCCAAGCTATATTATGAGCTCCTTGCTATGTTAAGATGTCCTAGGCACTGGTCTATAGCAACTCTAGGCTGTCTCTAGGGTAGACAATAATTGTCGACAATAGGTTTTATGGTCTAGCACCATGTTTATTTGACACCAATCTGAAATATTTTTAGGTTTTTCTGAGTTAATTTTTAGTTGTATGGTTTTTAAGAATATCCTAACTCTGTTTCAAAACTTAGCTACAGTCATGAGACAAAGACAATTTACTCTTATGGCTAAGCCAACTGATTTTTCAAGGTTAGATAAAGTCTTAAGAGAATCCTAGGTTTTACCTAGCTTGTCACTAATTCAAACAAGTTTTACCATGATTACCTCTCTTAGGTAGTGCTTGAAAAGGCTGCTTTTAACTCACAAGGTTTTATAAAGTTTTTAAGGGAAGGTTCCCCAGCGGAGTCGCCAGAAATGTCAGGTGCTGGTGGCTCAGCTGGCGAACAGAATTTTTTTCATAAAACTAGGGGTTATCTAGAGTTTTAAAGTGTTTTTGAACTTTTATTAACTCAGAAAAGATCCCCAACGGAGTCGCCAGAAATGTTGGGAATCTGTAATCAGCAAGATTGGAAAAGTCTGATCACAGAAACAACATCGTTTCAACCAACTTTTGGATTCTAGGATCTAGCCCTCCTGAATCTGGAGAGGGATCTCTCCAATGAGTGCAAAGTTGGATTTGTCTTTGAAATTTGGGGTAATAATATTAGGCTAGTTATGAAGACCAAGTTTTTTGTTTTTTTTTTGGATGGTTGGGCATGAATATTGTTTGAGGTGGAAAGTCCTAAGTGCAAAGAGTTTCAAAGGTGAGAAGTTGCAAGTGAATAGAACAGGTAGGCTAAAAAGATAGATATAATGCTGGTTTTTAGTCCATTGGGCTATGGAGTCATAACAGGGCTTTAATTGAGCAACAACATCAAGAGTGATCCAAGGGGAAATTCACCTACATCACAAGATTATTGAGATTTTAAATGATGGAATGGGAATAATAAAGTGTTGGAGAACTGGAAACTGATAATAATTTCATAAGGGATTTATAGTCAGTCCAAACAAGAAAAGCTTCTTAAGTAACTGTTTAAAACCAACCAAGTGCAGGGCTAACCATTGACTTCTTGGGAAAGTTTGTATTAAAGCAGCTTAATTGAAAAACAATCCAGTAATCCACATAATTACCTTCAGAAAGTGTGAAAACATATAAGAGAAGACAAAGTGTAACTTAAAATCAGATAAAGTGCTTTTAAACCTAGTCTTCCTTCAGTCAACACCAAAGGAAACTTTTAGAATCTGCTTTTGGAGAATATAAGCTAGAAACAGGGCAAACCATGGTTTTACTAGTCTAAATTTAATAAGAAAATAAGGAAAATAACTTTCAAGAACAATGTTTAAAGAAAATAGTAGGACGAGGGAACTCCAATATTCCTTACTGCTTAAACCATATTAAATCATTCTAAAATAAACAATTGGAGGAAAACATTGAGATAAAAATTTTCAGTCAGAGAAGGTTACTGATATACAGTAGGTCCTAACTCTATAAATGATGTTCGTTATCAGAGAATAGTGAGCAAATATGACATACATAGAAGGAAAACAATAACAAAGAAAGGGGCACTTCACCGGTGATATGGACCAGGATCCCAAGAAACAGCTTATTATTGATGTCAAACCAGTTACAGTCTTCAAGTCCAATGTTTCAGTTCAGCAATCATCTTCGCTATCCAGCCTAACAAAAATAACACAAATAGAGCTGCAAGGGCCAGTGAACACTATTTACAGATAGAAGTCTCAAGCTCAATTACATTTCAAAGTTATACAACCAACAGTTTCTCATATTCTACAGAGGTTTTTATATAAGAATGAGGAGGTGAGATCTGATAAAAGATCTCTCAGGACAATTAATATAGATTCAAGACTTCTCGGCCTTTGAGGGGCTCGATGGAGAAGTTTACAGGTGGTCTGTCTGTATTAACTGTTTTACAATTAATATCAAAGCTCGGTGGGAGCTTTATTGACTTTTAGGCTCTATCCAGGACGAAATAACTCCGATGATATTTGTTTGCATTAGTTTCTTTAGTGGAATTAATTGCTTGGCTACGCTATGAGGCAGATATTTTCTTAATCAATAAATTTGTCCTCTGTTTGAATGGTTTGAGGCAACAGGTGGCTCTGTGGTAGACCAGAGGAATCAATTCGCCTCAAATGTGACGGTGGAGAGCTTTTCTGTCTGTTAAACACTTATGATTTTAATTTAATGGTGTTTTAATTCTAGGAATTAGGCTTTTGATAAGAATTCTTAGCCGTAATTCCAAAATCTGTCTTCAATCTTCATTCTGCTGTGCTATGTCTTCAAAAACTGATACTCTTTTGAATGTGATTTAAATCATAGTGTCTTGTCGATGTGCAGGCCGAATAGGTTTCTTCACGGCATCAATGCTCATGAAGCATTGATAAAAACGTCGAATCCGACCCTTGCAAATAGTATCCATTGATAATTCAAAGGCATGGGAAACGTCTTTCCCGGCCTTCGGCATTTCTTTTGAACAAATGGAAAAACCATCAATCCCTGCAAAAATACACAAAATATTAGAAAATCCTGCATTTTTAGGTTTAACTGCTTCAGAAGGCGGGGAAGGAGCGTAGCCGTTGGATGAAAGCATCCAACGGTGGAGATTTGTTAAGAGGAGGTTCAAAGAAGAGCGGGGAAATGAACAAGTCAGAGTGATTTTGGATTGTCCGATCTGGACACGTGGACGGTCTAGATCCAATCGAAGGATCGCAATCGAGGGTGGTAAGCAAATGAACAGATTGAAAGTTGCGATGTGATATAGCGCAGACCATCGATCTAAAGATTAGATCAACGGTGGAGAATAAATCGGGGGAATGGCCAATCGGGGGAGGAAATATAACACAGCAATTGCGAAATGCAATGCGATTTGAGAAATGCGATGCGATTGAACGTTGGTCGTTTGATCGGCTTATGATCAATGGTGGGGATTAGTTTTGAAACGAACCGGCGGAAAAACCCTTATAATATATAAAATCCAAAGTTTAAAATAAAACAAAGGTTTTATGCTTTGGGGGGCGGAATATATGTGTAAGGTGGATAGGTGCCCGACTGCGGGGCCTTTGGACACATGGAATACAATGGGCCTGGGGTTTATAAAAACAAAGGCCAATCGCAATCGGAGCTTTGGGCCCAGTCTTTTTAATCTAACCATTTGGAAATTTGCGATACGATTGGCGCCTGGGATCTTTAACACTTGGTCCCGGGTGAAAGTCATATACAATAAAGAGGTGGGGGGGCGGAGTTTATATATATAAGCCCTAATCGCATCGGAAGTTTGATGCGGGTCTTTTTAATCAACCCATTGGATTTCTTCGATGCGATTTCGTGATAAAACAAAGGCCAATCGCAATCGGAGCTTCGGGCCCGGTCCTTTTAATCTACCGAATGGATTTCTCCAATTCGATTGTGCGATCGGTCTTTTTAATCTACCCATTTATATTCAACACGTGATTCTAACTTATTGGACCAAAACTTTGGATAAATCGGTTTTTTGGTTTTACAAAGGAAAAGACCACCAGGGAAAAATATTACAAGCTTTTAAGCGCCGAAGGTGGGCCCACAGGATATTTATATAAGAAATAATATGATCGGGGTTTTTTCAACACAAAGGCTAATCGCATCGGAACTTTTGAAACCTGGCAAAGACTTGCGCAGCTGGATTTTTGCGATGCGATGAGCGCCGAGAAGGGTTAGCGCTTGGTTCTAACGATGAGGCACATGGAGGGGAAGTGATTAGGACTTAGCCCAAAGGGGCTTAAGCCTTATGCAAAAACATGTATTTTTTATGAATTTTTTCAAGGTTTTCAATGCATTTGGGGGTTTTGGTATGGTTAAAGAGTGAGTCTTTAACGTTGTAAGAGTGATTTTCATGAAGGGAAGAAAAGAAATCATGAAAACACAGGATTTTTTATGGAGAAAATGGGAACAAATGGAAGTTAGTTTTGAGTGGGGGAAGGGGGAAAATGTTGATTTTACAGCAGTTTCTTCTCATGAAATCAGCAAGATTCCTGAGTAAAAAATGGGAATAGAGATGAAAATTTTGGACAGAGATATGAGGCCTTCAAGAGCCTTCAAAAGCCAACACTTTTTAGTAACAAAATTTGTTCTTTGAAGGCTTAAAAAGTCTTAGCCACCTTTTTCTATAACAAATATTATAGGTGGCTAACATGCACTAAGCATGCATATGTCCAAGATCCACCTGATCTCACACTATTTCACTTTATGCAAGATACTGAATCTTTTCCACTTGTTAATCTTTTGCGGAAAATTTAATTGCACACACATGTGAAGCATAAATAAAAATAATCGCACATAACACAGTTTCTAACCGGGAAAGCCTGAAGCTGAAAACTCCAACTATATATTATGTAACATGGAGATCGTATGAAAATCTCATACAAACATAAAAAGCTTATCACAAGCTCTTAGTACAGTACAATCGTCATACACTAATCAGGCCCAATCTTGCAAATCCATGCACCGATCTTTGCCACTTGCCAACCTGCCTCCACTACGCAATCCCTACTGAAGAATAGCTCTGAATGAATTCGAATTACCCTTTCTTGCATTGCGCAATCCTCATTGGCATCTCCACTGTGTGTGTGATGCAATCAATGCATCACTAATAGTCACAACACATAGTCTATCTTTCCCTTTCACCTATCTCTCCACTAGTCTCCACTAAATTTGCCATTCACTGTATTTAACTACTATATTGTTTAGTTGATTAATGAGTTATTATTTGTGAATTAATTAACTAATTAATTCACTCCACTCTCACTAGTGTATAAATTAGTTAGACTAGATACAACTAGCTCAACTGAGTCTAACTGAGTTAAATTGAATACAACTCCATAACTACTTCTTCCAACTGTGTCATAACTCTGCCACTTGAGTTCTAACTGAGTCCTCCATGCATTAGCTTGAGTAAACCCTTAGGAATAGCGTAATTCCTTCTGTCATCTGATGTGCCACATCTGTGCACTGAAATGAAGTGCTCCAAGAGAATAAGTTGTTGTTTAGAGTCTGATTATTATTAAGAGCTAATAATAATCTACATGCATCTATTTTTAGATTGACAATATATAAATATACTTCACCCAATATTCTAAAAATAGAATTTCATCTATTTTTCCAACTTGATCATCCATCCACAAATATCATCGTACAACTTCTGAAATATGATCATCATGTCTAAAAATAGACATCGTCTAAAAATATACTTGCGCCATAAATACTTGCGGGCCCACTTAGTGAAGGCGACTCTTTTCACTAAGCTCGTCATCTTGTTGAATCTCAACAAGGCTTACAACACAACTCCAAATCTTGGAGTTATCATGTACATAGTTTATAAGGACCACTACAAAAATCATCCTAGACTTGTTTACAAATAAAATGTGTGACTCATAATACAACATTCTATTGAGTCTATTCCAAGAAACTCACAAAAAAAAAACTTTCACTTTTGTTGTCCATCATCCTTTAAGTGTTTCCACTGCTCCTTTACATCATATTTTGAAATTGTCTTCCACTACTTCAATCAATTTCTTCTAAAAACATATCCAAGCTTGGCATCTTCATCTTGAATCTTTCCATATTCAATTCATTGTTGTTAGAGTGATCAATTCTAACAAATAACATTTACATGCTAAGTTGATCAGGGTCAACATGCTTAAAAAAAAAAAAAAAAAAAATTCAATTCACCAAGCATTATGGAAGTAGAAGTGGTGAGGCAACCCTTTAATCACGATTTCAAAGCAGAATATGGAAAAACCTGTCACAACATATCTAGCTCCAAAGAATTCGATACAACGAAAAAATGAGGTACATCCAAATCCATGTGGATTTTGGATCGAGGTTAAGTTTTGATGAAACAACAGTGTAAATCAATTTGCAAAGGATGAGATCGTGATCCAAAGATCCTTCCCTACCCATGCTCTGAAGATGAAGAGGGCCAATTTCATAAGTTGATGACATGCTCCAATCTGTGAGCCCACATCCATATGGATTGCAGAATCCCAACACAACATGCAACCTCTTACACTACACACACCAGAGTTTCTATTTGTGTCTATGTCGAATGCGTCTTCGATCGGATCTGCTGCATCTGAAAAGTTAGAACTCAAATTCGTCATGTAAATGACCCATGGAATCAAACTTATTACCTTCTCCTAAGTCTCTCTCATCTTCTCAGAACTCAAAACTCCCAGTACGCGCTCCACCACGGACTCGTCAGTGGCCACGTCCTTCTGCGGAATGCATACAAAATACCCCCGGTGTCATCCTCGCTGCCGGAAAGCAAATGCCTGCGTATATGTTGCGTCATTGGAGAACACCAGAATGCAACCGGTTATAATGGAATGTCGACCAGTGCATCGGTGTGTCACCTAGGGGTTGCAAGCAAAATACGATTCCATGAACACCTGTGTCGGTGGCACCACGCTGCGCAGTAGTCCAGCAACAACAAGTGCACAAAGCCCTTTGTTGTTCACCTTCTCGGCGTAAAGCTCGATAGTGCCCTCGGGAAAATTGAATCTTTTCTGAATAACAGATGTCAACTCCCTGATTCTCCTCCCTTTCTCGCCAAGAATGCTCTGGGTGCGAGTCACTCGAATGATGATCTTTGTTTGCATAGGGGTCACATGGACCTCCATGCCAGAGTATCCCTCCTCCGCAACCTCACGAGTAAGGACTTCGTTCAACTCGGCCAAAAAACACACCATCTGCTACAAACATTCACTTCTTGCTCATCTGTTTCGCCATTGTTGTTGCTTGTAGTAGGTATAGACCAACTTGCAATAAATTCCCTCCTACGAAGCTACAACTCCCTCAATGTTGATCTCATAAAAGACAAAGCACACAACCTCCAAACCAAACGAGGCACACAGCGTCACCAAATCGTCATAGCCTCATAACCTAGCTCGATGGACAAACAAGAAACTAAAAAAGAACAATATCGATATACTCTTATTTCCCTCTGCCCAGGAGGGGCCGAGGTCCAGGCCCAAACGGGCTCCGATACCAAATTAAAATTTGAACATGCACACACTATATTTTATTACTCAAATAGAGTTACATATATACATCACGTATTGTCTCAAGATAGAGAAGCTATCTTGGACGGACAATAAGTTGGTTGAGAGAATATCTCAACCAACAAGGATCCTAGATTTAGCTAACTCCTATGGAATAGGAACATACTCTATACATAGAAAGTCACAACCGAAGACAAGTAGGAATTACATATTCCAACACTTGGTAGATAGCATTGAAACATTTGACTCTCATATTCAAGAACTTAAGCTCATCTAAAACATTCCTTTCGTAAAATCAGTTTATTTAGTAGATCCTTTTTAATATGAATATAATTTAGTTCACTCATGATATTTAGTCTTCTAAAGCATTATAAATATCTTTAAAAATTAATATATTCCAAAAATATAGATGTAAATTTGGAAGTTGAACTCGAACCAACATCTTGATAACAAACATAATGTTAGGGTCAAAATGATCTAGATTGGATCATTATATTGTTTGCCATCCATATCAATGATTTTGGGGTTGAAAAATCATAGAAGGAATAGAGTAACAAAAACGTATTTTCTTCTCCAAAACCAAAAGACCACTCTTACTAAGTTTATGATAAACAATCATTTTAAAAATTGAAAAATAAAGAAACTTTTGGAACATATACATACCATTCAATTTGAAAAAATATCCATTGTTACAACTATGATATGGGAGACCAAAATACATTAAACCTAGAAATGACTAATTAAAATTAATAAAATGAGACGAGGTTCCTATTTTTTTGCTCAAAACCCTCTAAAACTAACATGTCTTCTAACTCCTCCACTATAAATGCACTAAACATAGGAGAATTTGGAGCATTTAAGTAAAATTATTTAGCTTTAGACACATCCTTGAAAGACCACTATATATGCACTAAACATAGGCGAATTTGGAGCATTTAAAGAAAATGATTTACCTTTAGCCACATCCTTGAAAGACACTAGCTATGAGGATGAAGTTACTCCATTTCCCACTAGTCCTCCATGCAGATGCAAAGCTCATGCTATAGATGAGTCTTTCTAAAATCTATAAATAGATAATAAGAGTGATGATCGAGGTGTTTATCTTAAAAAATAAATCATTATTAGTCCACTAGGTTTCACATTGAGTGTTGCAATTTGTATTTTAGAACTATCACATAATTGTTGGAGTTCACCTAAAAGAGTAACATTTTTCCTATTATAGTTGTAACCATGCTTTGAAAACATCCTAAATCCTAAAAGTCCTCTAGTATTAAGGCTTCCCTAGCAAATTTCCTAATATCATGCATTTTATCAAACACTTGGTGAATGTGCATCTTAGTAAAAATACTTCTTATACAGATTTGTTTAAACACTTATTTGTCACACATGAATTCAAACACTTCATTAGCATCCCTTTGATGCAAGAGAAGATGGTACTTGTACATGTCTTTAGAAAAATAATGGATAATATATCTACCAGAGAGGGGAAAGGGTTTTTCTTGCACAATGTAGGGAGCTAAACTACCTCAACCACAATTTGTATACACGGAAAGGATGAGAAAAATAACCCATATTATATTCCACCCCTCCAATTCTCCAACATCAAAGCTTGAAGTTTTCCATTTCTAATCAATGGAGCATACTAACATTCCCTCATTAAGAAAATTCATTGCAAAATTGAAAGATCCATCCTATCTCCATGCCACATGATAAAATAAGTCAACAAATGATCTTGTTGTAGAAATATAGGCCATAAACTTGTTCCCACATGTTCTATTCACTAAATAAGGGAATAATTGGGCCCATTCTTACCAAAGAAAGACTTAAAGAGACCATTTCTCATAAGCAAATTTGAATGGCCATGTTCAATTTGTAGAGCCACCCTAGAATACATTTTATCTAATTTCCAAAACCAATTTCATACACAAAAATCTCTTTTGAAGATGGAAAAATATCTATCATAACTCAATAGTCAATTGATAGTAATGATTAAGTAAATGGATGTTCACTAATCACCATTCTTCACATAAAACCACCCCACTTAAAATTGCATATTAAATATCCCCAAAAGGATAGATTTCATACCAATTACCTCTAATTATTAAGCAATAAAAAAACAATAACTTATTTTCTTATGTGAAAATAAAATAAGCTTTTAACCAAATAAAAATAAAAATAAAAATAGTTTTAAATCTTACACCATAATCCAAATCCATTTCCATCCTAAATTATATACATTTAAAAAAAATCACAATGAAATAAAATGACCTTTAATAAAATCATGTACCATTAACATTAATTATATACCTAAAACTAAATATCACTCCCTATTCTAACACAATCTCATAACAAAAATATTATCTGATATCACTCCCTATTCTAACATAATCTCGTAACAAAAATATTTTCTTATTCCATTTATATAAGTCACGCTATCATCATTAAACCATCATCTCATATTTTTAAATGACCTTTAATAAAATCATGTACCATTAACATTAATTATATACCTAAAACTAAATATCACTCCCTATTCTAACACAATCTCATAACAAAAATATTATCTGATATCACTCCCTATTCTAACATAATCTCGTAACAAAAATATTTTCTTATTCCATTTATATAAGTCACGCTATCATCATTAAAACCATCATCTCATATTTTTAAATGACCTTTAATAAAATCATGTACCATTAATATTAATTATATACCTAAAACTAAATATCACTCCCTATTCTAACACAATCTCATAACAAAAATATTATCTGATATCACTCCCTATTCTAACATAATCTCGTAACAAAAATATTTTCTTATTCCATTTATATAAGTCACGCTATCATCATTAAACCATCATCTCATATTTTTAAAATTACTTTATGTTACCTGTATTATATTTTATCTTTATCTACTTGGTATCTCGACATAGTTGAGGATTAGTCATATCTCTATCTAGAAAAGCTACACAAACAAAATTAGATTATATAACTTATTTCTATAAAATTTATAAATCTCTATTATATAATTTATTTCCATAAAATTCGACATCATCATGTATGTATAGTAAAAAAAATATGTTGTATAAGTCAATATTTTGTCGATTATGTCGACATCATCATGTATGTATAGTCAAAAAAATATGTTGTATAAGTCAATATTTTGTCGATTATGTCAATATTTTTGTCGATGTACATGTGAACCACAAACATACACAAGTTTGCACCCCGCCCACACGTTTCACCATCTAGATTCTAAATAATAATAATAAATAGAAAGAAAGAAAGTTAAATTAAAGCGGAGGAAGCCATGGATTCGTTAATTGATTTGCTGCAGAGATCGTGTCCGAGCCTGAGCCTCGGCTCAGCGCTGAGTCTCATCCCCCTGGCGATTGCTTTTGGAAGAGTCTTTCGTTTGCTTGCGATTGCTTTTATCTGCGTGGTCAAACAGAGTCTGAGAAAACGGTTTCCCCCGGGTCCGTCTGGATGGCCTGTCATCGGCAGCATTCCACTTCTGGGCAACATGCCCCATCATTCGCTCTATCAATTATCGAAGCAATACGGTCCGATCATGTATTTGAAGCTCGGGACTACCGATACTGTGGTAGTCTCGTCGCCAAAGATAGCGGAGGCGTGCCTCAAAACGAACGACCTCAACTTCTCCAACCGGCCAGGCAACTCTACTGCCAAATACATTGGCTACGGCTCCAACGGCCTCGTCTGGGCTCCATATGGCCCCCACTGGAGAATGACGCGCAAGATCTGTAACATTCATCTCTTTGGCGGCAAGGCCCTGGACGATCTGGAGCCCGTGCGTGAAAGAGAGGTCGGGATGCTGGTGAAGTCTATTCTCGAAAATGAGCGACAAGGGAAGGCCGTGAACCTCGGGGAGCTGCTCAACATCTGCGCTGCCAACGTGATCGGGCAGATTATGTTCAGCAAGCGCGTCTTCGATTTCCAGGGGCCTACGGGCGGAGAGTTCACACAACTGGTGGTGGAGCAAATGGATTTGGCCGGTAAGTTTATTATCGGCGACTTCGTGCCCTCTTTGGCTTGGATGGATCCGCAGGGCGTACGGACTAAGATGAAAAAGCTACACACAAGTGTGGATGAGCTCTTAAGTAATTTGATAAAGGAGCACCAAACTGCGCCATGCAACGGAAGGAAGGCCGATTTTCTGAGTATTCTTTTGACTCTTACAAATGATGGGGATGCCGAAGAACGAAAGCTCACGAATGATGATATTAAGGCCCTTTTACTGGTGAGTCTTATTAAATTCATTGGATTGAATTTCACAGTAAATACCCAACTTAACTAACCCTTTTTTCTGATCTCGCAAAAACCTATAGAGAATTTTCGAATTTGTAATTTTCCAAAAAAAAAATGCTGAGTTTATAAGTTTTTGATCAGGATTAAAAATGAAAAGGTGCTCATCTTTATCACTTTGTCTAATATTGTTTTTTCCAAATTTCAGAAGCTTATGTTATACTATTGTTTAGACCATGTTCAATGCAGGAACGGACACATCTTCGATCACAGTGGAATGGGCAATAGCAGAGTTGATACGCCACCCGAACATTATGAAAAGATGCCAAGAAGAAATAGACTCATCAGTGAAAGGGGAGCAGCGAATGGTGAAGGAGACAGACCTCCGAAGCCTCCCATACTTGCAGGCCGTGGTGAAGGAGACGTTAAGGCTCCACCCCTCGGCTCCCCTGTTGCTGCCTAGGATGGCAATGGAGGCATGCGAAATAGAGGGGTACTACATACCCAAGAACGCTCAACTCATGGTTAACGCGTGGGGTATGCAGCGCGACCCGGAGGTGTGGGAGAGGCCGCTGGAGTTTGATCCTGACAGGTTTATTGGCAGCAGTGTTGACGTCAGGGGGAGCGATTTCGAGCTAATCCCGTTCGGCGCAGGCAGACGGATCTGTGCTGGCATGAGCATGGGAATCCGCATGGTTCAACTCATGCTTGTCACCTTACTTCATTCCTTTGACTTGTCTCTCCCCAACGGCCAGCGACCCGAGAAGCTTGATATGGCAGAATGCTTTGGTCTCACAATGCGTAAGGCGGAGCCGCTGCTCGTGGTTCCCGCCGCTCGTATGCCCGTTCAATTCTACAAGTAATGGACTCCGTTTGTCAAGAGGATAGTGTGGTTTAGATTACATAGTGTGCATGCCTCAATTATGTAAAATAAAAAAGTGAGGCTGAACTTTTTTATTTAAGTTGGTACTCTATTTTTTTACTCACTCAGACATAATATTTAGTGACTGAAGAATTAGTTCTTTATTTTTATTTTCGCTTCACAGGTAACTATTTTCTGGGTTTATTATGTTTCAATATAACTGAATATATTTAGTGACTGAAGATTTGGTTCTTTATTTTTTTCGCTTCAGAGGTAATTATTTTGTGGGTTTATTATGTTTTAATATATCTGAATGTATAGTGAATGTGTGTTAGAAAAGAGATCAAATTCGAGAGACGAGCGAGGAGAGGAAGAGTTAGTAGACGAAATTGACATTTGATTGTCATGTTTTTGTCGATTTGTTGTATTTTTTCAATTTCTTATTTACATTTACTTGTGCTTATTAAGGGTGAATGTAAATTCCTCTCAAGAGTATCTTGTGATTATCTTGGACGAAGAAGTCTTTTCTGACTTGGCCTTTATATATCACTGCACGCAGTTTGTCATAGTTTTAGTTTTTATATAGACATTATAGTTTAGTTTGTAGTTTGAAGTATGTTAGTTGTTTTTAGAATATCGATCAGTATTTATGGTTGTTTTGTTGAAAGACCTTTATGTCTAGTTGTATCTATGTTGTTATGCGGAGTTATTTAGAGTATTACTCTGGAAAGTTTCAAAGTTTTTATAATTGTATTGGTTTTCTTTGATATGGTTAATGGTTATTTCTCTCTAGGATAGAGTTGAGCCTGAAGGGTACACCAATGTGAACATTTAGAGCTATTAATTTAAGCTTCAATCTTACTTTCCAATGTAAATATTTAGAGCTATTGGTTTAAGTTTCTGACTTTCTTTTGTATTGGTTTTCTTTTGTACGGTTAATGGTTATGGTTATTTTTCTCTAGGATAGAGCTGAGCTTGAAGGGGATACCAATGTGAAGATTTAGAGCTGAGCTTGAAGGGTATACTAATGTGAATTTTTTTACAACTAATAGAAGTCAGTGGTTATAACTTCTAGAGCTACGCTGGTTAGAACTTTTAGAGCTGAGCTTGAAGGGTATACCAATGTGAACTTTTCTGACAACTAATAGAAATCAGTGGTTACAATTTAAAGGAAAAAAATGTTTATCATGGGTGATTTTGAAAAGTGAGTTGGGATTTTATCTCTAAAGTGGTTAATGTAGTTTTAATGTAGTTGTGTATGGTAATGTGTGTTTTTTTAAGGATTAATAGAAATCGGTGGTTAGAATTTAAAGAAAAAAAATGAGTGGTTAGAATTTAAAGAGAAATTTTTTTTATTATGGGTGGGTTGGTAATTTAGTTTTTTTACCACTAATAGAAATAAGTGGTTAGAATTTAAAGCAAAAAAAAAAATCAATGGTTAGAATTTAAAGAGAAAAAATGTTTATTATGAGTGTATTGGCAATTTGTTTTTTTTTTACCACTAATAGAAATAAGTGGTTAGACTTTAAAGGGAAAAAAATGTTTATTATGGTGGATTTGAAAAGTGACTTGGGATTTTATCTCTAGAATTGGTTAATGTAGTTTTGTCTGGTAATTTGTTTTTTTTTTTTTTTTTTGACAACTAATAGAAATCAATGGTTAGAATTTAAAATTAAAAAAAAAGTTTATTATGGGTGGGTTTGAAATGTGGGTTGGGATTTTATCCCATAGTAGTTAATGTAGTTTTTTCTTGTAATTTGTTATGATATTGTTGTAATTTTTTATGGTTTTGTTGTGATAAAATGATTATAATAACATGTGTAATATATTATATCTTAATATAACCTTTTGATAAAATGATTATAATAGTAGGTGTTTATTATGTTTTAATATAACCTAATGTATAACCTATGCGTGTTTGAAAATAGATTAAATTTAAATTATAAAGGTGAGGCAAGGAGAAGAAATAAGATAAGGGATTAAATTCTAAAAGAGAAGCTAGGGTTAGAATTTAAAGGGAAAAAAAATTGTTTATTATGGGTGGGTTTGAAAAGTGAGTTGGGATTTTATCCTTATAGTGGTTAATGTAGTTTTGTCTTGTAATTTGTTATGGTATTGTTGTGATAAAATGATTATAATAACATGTGTGTATTATATACTAATATAACCTTTTGATAAAATGATTAAATGATTATAATAATAGGTGTTTATTATGTTTTAATATAACCTAATGTATAATGTATGTGTGAATTAGAAAAGAGATTAAATTTAAATTCTAAAAATGAAGTGAGTAGAAGAAATAAGATAAGAGATTAAATTCTAAAGGAAAAGTTAAGAGAAGAAATAAGAAAAAAATATCAAATAAAGGATTAAATTCTAAAAGAGAAGCTAGTAGAAGAAATAAGAAAAGGGATTAAATTTGAGAGAAAGTTGGGAAAGAGGAGCTACCAGAAGAAGACCGAGAAGAGGAAATGGGCATTATTGTCATATCATGTTTTTGTTGGTATGTTATTTTTCTTTGTTTTTCCATTTATATGTGTTTTTTCTTCTTTTTTTCATTTACATTTCTTTGTCTTTATTATGTTGGGTTTGAAATTTGAATTGGCTTCTATAATGGGTGAGTTTGGAATGTGAGTTGGAGATTTTATTTTATTTTCATTTACATTTATGTTTACTGTTTTTTTTTTTTTCCATTTTATTGGTGGGTTCGAAATTTGAATGTGAGAATGTGAATTGGAAATTTTTTTCCCTATAGTCATTTATGGTAGTATATTCATTTATGGTCATTTATTGTATTATTAAGATAAAATGATTTTAAATGTTTTTATTATACAATATCTTTGTGATACTTATTGTATTTATTAAGAGTAATTTATATTTACTCGTGCTTGTGTTTGTTATGGGTTTGAAATGTGAGTTGGATATTTTATCCTAGGATGTCCAATGATTTGTTATTGTTTACTGATTTGTTATGGTATTGTTGTGATAAAATTATTTTAAAAATTTATTTTTTATAATTGTAGGACTAGTAAGTAATTTATTATAATATTGTGTAATAAAATAATTAAAATAATTATTTTATTATGTATTGTTTATTTTTTAAATAAAAATAATTGAATTTTGAATATTTTATTAATCTATTTAATATATCAAATTATATTTATTTATATTTGAAATATGCATTTACATGTCATAGTTCTATGTGTTACTAGTATGTCCCTATAGATTTACATGTCATTGTTCTATGTGTTACTAGTATGTCCCTATAGATTTACATGTCATAGTTCTATGTGTTACTAGTATGCCTCCAGGGAAGCCAAGCCAGTAACACAGATTGAGAATTTTCATATTACAAATATCTCACTTTAACAGTTTGACAAACCTAAAGAAAATGTTGCGAAAATGAATATTGAGTTCCAAGAGTGAAAATACATGAAGGATTTGTTCTACATAGCTATGTAGGTTGAACCATAACAAAATTATTTCACCCGTTTACCATTAAAACTTGAAATAAGAGTTCCCTAGAACCTAGAAGTGCCACGGTGGGAGCGACGGGTGTTGATTCATGCCAAGGAGCCCCTCTAATGGACCACAGGCAGTAGTGGTTGACGAACCTTGAACAAAAGCATTCCAAAAACCTAGGCACTTGGTGTCCAACATGATAGAGCTTCCTCATAGAACCATGAACATCAAGAACAATACATCTCTGAACCCTGAACCACAATCACCAGCCACAAGCAGCCAAGAACCACCAGTTGTTAAGAACCGAAAGAGTAACCACGAGCTACTAAAATCCAACTGAGTGTCCATGAAGCATAAACTAATGAAACCCACATACTGGAACCCCTAGCAACCGATGGGAAATAAAAGAATAAATATTTACGAAATAATCCTTTGAAATGAACATGTGATGAAAACCCCTTAAAGACATTAGAGTAAAAACATGTCGTGGATATGTCACAATAGCCATTTATGAGTCATGCCTTGCTTTTTTTAACATATAAAATACCCACCTAGAACTGCATAATCCTATATTATAATGCTCATCCTAAAGCTAGTTCATGCCCTTCATGTACCGCCACATGTGGCAAATATTTTCTTTAATAAAAAATAAAACAAAAAAAGAAAAAAAATTGCTTTTAGTAAAAGAGTCGATATACAATGCAAGGTGAAACTTCAATGTTATAAACCCCTAATATCATAAATATACATATGAAACAAATATAAATTGTAGAATTCAATCAAAGATTTTGCAAATAATCTGGTTAATTTGTACATATGTTTGTGCAATTTTATTTCAGTAGGAGAAGTATAGATACATGAAAATTAGATTGTTTCCATGTACATGTGATGTCCAAACAATAATATAGTTTATAATCCTTATGTGAAAGTGTCGAAAATATAAGCATGATTAGTTTTGTCCTATGAATGAGATCCAAAATCCACACATAATGTTCAAGTGTAAAAAATATAAGCATGATTAGTTTTGTCATATGAATTAGATCCAAAATCCACACATAGTTTTCAAAAATAAGTATCAAAAATAGAATTAAGTAAATGACAACATGTTAAGAGTGATCCATACTTATGCATGAGTGTAACAAAATATAGATATAAACATAAATACAAAGATGTAGAAAAAATAAATATTCATTTCATTAATATCAAGGAAATGAAAAATTCTTACATATAGAATGGAAATAAACTAACTCGAGCAATGGTAGCTTATCTCTGAGAAACAATGTGGCGACTAAATTCCTTTGAACTATGTTTCAATGAGGCTCAATGGAATTTTTATTATTGAACAAAAAAGGGAAACCCTAAACAACCAAAACCCTAACCCTAGGAGATGGAACGTCAAGAGTTTGTGGATCCCGTTGGGGTTAGTTGGGCAACAAACTACCTCGAGTCATAACTTGGTAATATGATCTTCGTTCAATGCGTACGATATTATTTTTAGAAATGTCTCTCCTAGTATTACACTATTTTCAGTAGAAAACCCTATTGTGGACCTCCAAAAAATGTCATTTAGGGATTCAAAACAACTTTGGAAGTTCAGTACCTGAAAAATACTAAAAATAGTACATTGTTCTATAATAAAGGAAGTTGATGAAATAGGCTAGAGGTCCAAGTGGAATAGGTGGATAACCAACAACATACACCTGGATCATTCCTACCTTAGGAAGCAATGGTCTCCATTGCGAGTAGAGCCTCCATGAGGTGAGGAATTTTTTTTCGAACCTGGTCCCCGGTGAGCCACTTTCCTTGGTGAAGGAGTTGGCATGATTTGAAAACTTGATATAGTCAAATATTGTGATAAATTTTTCTTGATCTATGTGTACATTATCCTATCATTCAAGGCATGTTCGATACAACTTAGGTTGAGATCTGTTGGTGTTAGTTTCTCAACAATGTATGATGTGTCCAAAAATGAGGGAAAGTATGTTCACAACCATTCCACATTGAGTACTAGATGGAGGCCAGGGAATGGTGGAATGTTGAGCTCAAAAGAATTATCTCCTACATCCTTAGTGATGATGTAAGTCCCATATCCGAGTGGGTGAAGCTTGCAGTGGGCCCTAGCAAGGTGATCCTTCTATAAATGTAACCAAACGTTATCGCCCCACCTGGAACTTGTGTGACACCCAATGTTGCTCATGATGTTGTTTGGATTTAGCATCTACTCTATCTAATATTCCATGGAACTACTAGCAGATATGATAATTGTGTTCAAAGAAGATGGTAGCTCTGTCAACTTCAGGCTAGACTCTAGTAAAATATGTCTAAGTAGCTGCAAGGGGTATGGAAACATCAGTGGGACAAAGTGGATAGAATCCCAACCCTAGTCGAAAGGGGTTGTGGCCAGTTGAGTTGTGGCGATCTCTGTTGAAGCTATGTTGGATATAGGTGAGACTTGCATCCCATGTACATGGATGAATTGATTTGTACATGCACAGGATGTGCATGATCATCCCGTTGAAGAACTTTGTTTGGCCATCATTTTGGGGGTGGAACGTTGTGGATTTAGTGAGCTTGGTATCCAACAATGACAAGAGGCATGTTAAGAATTTACTTAGGAATCTGCTTTCCCTGTCTTAGATAATGGACTGTGGGATCCAAAAGTGTACCAATACTCATTCAAAGAAGATTTTTCCAATGTCTTATGTTATGATACTCTTCTTGTAGCGTGCCAGAATGAAAATCTTAGAGAATATCATGAAAACACAGTTATTTCCATACTTCGTATAAGGAAGGCCCGACATGTAATCCATGGAGATGGACTCCCAGTGCTAGCTAGGATTAGGTAGAGGAGTATACAGGCCTGGATTATTGATTGTAGTTTTGTCAATGGTGCATGCAGGGGAAGATCTGATGTACTTCCCAACATCATGTTGAAGGTTTGACCAATAAAAATACTTCTGTAGCACTGCCACTATTTTTTCTACCCCAAAATGTCCAACGACCTGATTGTTGTGCACCTCCAAAATCATCTTGGAACACTCGCTTGAAGGAACAAAAAGGTGTCCTAGGTGGTATAACAGTGTGTCCTCGAGATGAAAGTCTAGAACTTGTTTTCCTTTGAGGAGCATCTGGTACGTGGTGTCGAATTCTGGATCACTCTTGTAAATATGTGGTTATTCTTAAGTCTCATATCCATAAGAGTTGAGCACAATGATATTCTCCATAAGAAGTGGTTGGCTGAGGTAGTATGTAACATTATTTATGCTTCCCTTCTTATAATTAATTTTCAAATGGAACTATTGCAGATATGTGGACCATTTCTTTTGAGAATCAATCTACAACTTTCATTGTGTTTGTATGAACTGCAGGGGTCAGTGGTCTATGTGGATGACAGTTTCCTTCCCCGGAATGTAATGCTTCTATTGTTAGCAGGCTTGCAGATTGGAATACATCTCTTTGTAAGAGGTGGGATACTTTAGGATTATATATTAAACTGTCTCACTTTGATATGCCACTGGATTCCCCTATTAGGTAAGAACTGCATCAATAGCATTGTCTGAGGCATCTATATCAATTTCAAATGGTTGTTGTACATATGGTAATGTGACCACTCGTGTAGATTAATGGTGATGATTCAAATAGGAAAACACCTCCTCTTGGGATTCAGACAACAATAATGCTTATTTCACTCCACCCTTATTGACCTGAATCAAAGGCCAAGTGATATGAGAGAATCCCAACACGCACCTGCAATAGAAATTGGTAAAACCGAAAGTTGTGGAGCTCTGTTAGACTAGTTAGGGTTGGAAAATCCCAAATAACGTATATCTTGGTTGGGTCCACATGCACACCCCTCTCATCAATGATGTACTCTATATATTGAACATGGGTCATACCAAAAGTGCATTTCTCCAAATTGGCGCACAATTTGTGTTGTT
Source organism: Pinus albicaulis (assembly GCA_034641835.2). NCBI lineage: Eukaryota > Viridiplantae > Streptophyta > Pinopsida > Pinales > Pinaceae > Pinus > Pinus albicaulis. Next base: position 197,486,852 of record CM076583.1, on the reverse strand, counting down.
GTATGGTTTGGAGGACCTGTCGAATATGGTGTAGGTTATCTTCCCAAATCTGGTTGAAGATCAAGATGTCTTCCCAATACACTACCATGAACGAGTTGCTGAAGGGTTGCAATATTTCATCCATCAAACACATGAAGGTTGCATGGGAATTCGTCAACCGGAAATGCATGACCAACCATTCAAAAAGGCCCTCATTTGATTTTAATGCCATCTTCCACACATCAGAGGGTTCGATTAGTATCTAGTGATAACTGGACTTCAAGTTAATCTTGTTGAAATATTTGTCACCCTTGAACTAGTCTAGAAGGTAATCAATCCATGGGATTTGATACCTATTTTATACAATGATCTTATTCAGTGCCCGATAGTCAATACATAGCCTCCAGGTTTCATCCTTATTCTATAACAACATGATCAGTCTCTGACAGGGTGATGAACTTGGCCAAATTTATCCTTTCTGCAATAGGTCATGAATTTGCATCTTGATTTAATCGTTCTCCATAATAGAGTGTTGGTAGATCGATCCATTGGGTCACAGTGCATGCGATTTCATATTAATGGAGTGCTTGACCTGACAGTGTAGGGGTACCCCTGTGGGTGAGGTGAAGATGTCCCTGTTTCCTCTACAACCTTGTCCATCTATTGCTACCATGTGGCATAGCCATGTCTAGAGGATGTGGATATGTCCACAATATTCCTCTTGTTCCGAGGGAAAATCATAAGGAAAAAAAATTTCCTAGTCTGGGAAATGATCTTACTGCATTATTTTGTAGATATCAAAGAAAAGGCGGTAGGGGACGCTACCTCTGGTATCATGTTCAATTTCTGACCCAAAGTAATAATAAAATAAGAAGGTATGGATTCATATACAACATGACGCTTCCACATGTATGACTGACCTACTAAAACATCACATACTTCCAGAGGGTAACATCGCACAATACCTCATCTACAAAGGGCTTTATGCTATAAGGAAAGCGACACTATTGGCTGACATGATGATCTCGCCCTTGGTGGAGCCACTCGATGGTGTATGGTTGTGGGTACGACGTTGTTGGAAGCTTTAATCTCTTGATGACATTGGCTAAGATCATGCTCTTCTGGCTCCCACTATCAACGATGAACTACACCAGAAAACACTTTACCCACATCTGTGAGTGGAAGAGGTGCTCCCCCTCCTTTGGATCGTAAGGTTTTTCCTTTTTGATCTTGGTTGTGGCTACCATCGCAGTGGGTTTGGCGTCAATTATATGCTTTCCCTCGTCGGTTCCCTTGTCAAGTTCTGATTCGGAATCAGAGCATGCATTTGTAATGCCAAAACTATACGACCACCAACATGCAAATCACCCAGTCTATGCACTACCCACGAACTGCTGACTCTACTGCGCAAAAAAAAATAATGATGTTGAATTTCAACACACAACACTTCTGATCGATGCAAGGTAAATCAGTCTCCGATAGACATTGTTTTTTCTCTATTTCGGTTAAATCCCCTTGTATAAGAAATCAACCATTCAGTTCTTTCTTTATCCATCTTCATAGTTCATCCCTCGATCTAATTTCAATAAAAATTCCTTTTCTTTCACAACAACCGAATTCCCCAGCTTTACTAATATAAAAAAAAACTCAGAACCCCTAATTTAAAGAATCCAGAAAGTCCAAATTCGGCCTTTTGGCCTTCTTAAATGTTGGGACCAAAAGCTCTTCTAAAGATTCACTTCAGGGATCGATCAGAGGGAAGAATTGAATGACGTTCTGGTGTATTAAATACCTGAAACCAATCAACCTCTCTTTTCAAGCCATACAAAGTAGATCTCAAAGCCATCGTAGCACATCAGAGGTTTGCGTAGCATTTTCAGCTTCCTCAGATTTTCCCCAAAAATGAAACCTCTTTGAATTCAGCTACTCCTCTCTATACATAGATAGCATCAATTCTTAATTCACTAAGTCACAGGGACAAACATGACCCAATGTTGGGCGTAATCTGACACATTTTCCATCTCCAATGCGATTATATCATGCCAATATGACTACGCCTTCATACAATCCAATGTAGATATAGATTCGAAGGAATTTCTATTACAAGAATTAATATTCACCCCACACCTGCACATTCAAATTGGTCTTCGATTTTCTTAGGATATAGAACAAGGCTTCAGGAATTAAAACACAAATGCTTATTATTACATTAATTAAACCACGCATTCTGAGAGCAACTTCAAATCACAGAATCATTTACAAACCCTTACATCATACTTTACATATCTTGCAATTGATTTCTATATGTCATGTGTGGTTTCTACACTCGAAAGCCATCAAAAGTTGTCTCTGAAGTCACATCTTTAGTGTAGTTGTATCAGAATGTAATGGTCACAAAGACGCCTTTGTAAAACATTCAAAGCATATGTTTTCATACCTTGTACACCCATGTAGATAAAACTCTACAAATCAAATGATACATAGACAGTAACTGATGCACACCATGCTGAAATCATAGAATGTATTAAAAGATTAATCATATAACCGAGACCGTCTTACTTCTACAGTATTCCCACATATTGGAATTCACCACAATCACATAGTAATTTCAAAGATTCACCCATTCTAATCATACATCACGTAGAGATAAATTACAATTCATAACAGGGATAATTACACCATAAAAATTTACTTTTATTTACAGAATCTATACATACATATATTTAGAAACATTCTTTTTGGTCTATCCTCGATCTATGGCCTGATTCATCATGTAGTTGGCCACTTCTTTCATTCTGGCCACACTGTACCTCTCTCTCGTTGATCTCCCTCTTTAAATATTAATGCTCAAAATATTTATACAAATGGATTTTGTAACCAATTTTAGTTAGCATCCTCAATCCTCTCAACCAAATCCTAAGAATCTTCTAAATCCACAAAATCTTCAACTAAATCCTAAATCTAGGATTCACAATCCCTATGAGATCTCAACTACCCGAGATCTCTCATGTTCTCCTATATTCAAGAACATGTACAATTAAATATATGAATTAAATATATCCCATCTCTCTAACATAAATCCATTCAAGAATTAGGAAAATGAAATTAATCAAGCCTTAGAAAACCAACTTCTGAGGCAACACAAAAACCCCTAGCTCCATCATATATACATGTATTTCAGAAGCAAAATTCTCCTGCATCAAACTCCCAAGGTAGAAAAGTTTCCATGATCTGCCGATCATGAAGTTTTGTCTTCAACTCCTCCTGGATCCCAGACTTTGTTCTATAGTCTATCTTTGGATGCCTCTCTTCCTTTCTGTTCTTTTTCAGATCTCCATACTTTATGCTGCATTGCTCCACTGGCTATGATCTCACAATCAGTTGTTGTCTTTTTCTTGTTGCTACTTCTTTGATTTCTTGCTTTTGTATTCTCCTTTTGAGACACTTTTCTCATCAGTTCCATCATCAATTCGATTTCTATGTCCAACTCATTTCCTTGTAACCTTTCCTTGTCTACTTCCTTTTTGTCATTTGTTCTTGACACTTCTTCTTTCGCTTTCTTTTTTGTAGACCCCTTGTAGTCTTCACCAGGCTCTTTCTTCTCTGCTAGTTCTTTCAACCATTTCTCCAGTAGCTCCAATTCTTTCTCCCATTCACTGACCTTTTGATGAGATTTTAGTTCTTCTTCTTCTTTATTCTCTTGTTGATTTTCTGCCATTGTCAACTCCTCTTTTTCCTTTGCTATGTGCATTTATGTTTCATATTTTCTTCCTTGAGCTATATTATTTTCGTTGACTGCCTCAACAACTTCCATGGTTATCTCCATTATTCCTATCACCATGATGGAATGATGACCCTTCACAATGTTTTCAACTAGCATAGTTTCTTCTTCATTAGGTTCCTTGACATTTTCCATTTTTCGTCCTCCTTTACCTGCATAACTTACATTAACACATGAATTATTAGTATTAAAAATATAAGGTCTAAGTGCCTCTTCCTCCTCTGGAAACATCTCAGTATGCTGCTCTGAGCTTTCCTCTAGCTCCTCTATCAGCACATTAGTATGCTGATCCGAGTTCTCCTATGAACTCTTGATACTTTCATATAGTATCACCTCTTCCTCTTCATCATCAAGAGATATTCCTTCCTCTAGCTTGCGGATAATTCCATCTGGTCCCTCAAGCATTTCTCTTTGAACAAATTTGCTTGTGGAATCCTCAAATTCCATCCTTGACTCAAAAAATATGAGTTCTTCCTTCCATAATGCAATCTCCTTCTGCCTCCGCTTTATTTGTAATGAGTGCCAAATTACCTTCTTCCCCTTCAGTGGAAAGATCCATCCTCCTCTCTGGTTTTCCTCTTCTTGTAGCAGCTTCATTAATGCCTCAAGTCTTGCTCTCATGTCAGCAAGTTGTCTGTCAAGCTTCTCTTAACTCATCACCTTCATGCCCTTTATCTTGCCATATTTCCTTATGTCATGGCTTTCCTTTGAACCTCTATAATGAATTTCCATAGTCCCTATCTTCATCTCTTCTCTTGTGAACTTCCCGTGTCCACTTAACTGCACTCAAGCATCTCCTTTGTAAGTCTTCAAACCTACCTTTATACCAATGCAAGCTTCCATCTAAGGTTGGTCCCTTGGTATCTTATGGTTCTCTACCTCTGGAACCACTCTCTGAGCAACATCTTTCTCCTTCTGGCTTCTGCAGTATTTCATTTGTCCTCCTTATCTAACATATGTTGGAACTCTTCAAGGTTCTGCCATTTTTTAAGAACTCACATGCTCTTCCTCTTGAGAACACAAATAGTTCTTTGTTACAGCTCCTCTCAGCTCTATTAACACCCCTTTTGTCTGCAACCAGAAATCTGCAAACACAATCCTCAAAACCAAATTAAAAAAAAAAGCATACCGTAATACTTTCAAGATCTCTGCATGATCTTGTCCGGCCATTCATCTTCACTTTGAATGGACTATTTCTTCATCATTTGCCTCTGCAAGTTCTTCTTGAGAGTACAATTATGTCCCATTATTATGCTATAATTTATCTCTTTATGCCTATTTCCTGTCAGATTTAAAATCTCCTTTCTTCCTGTGTAATATCTTTAACTAATGCACACAAAGCACGCTAGCTTTGTTTTCCTGCTTTTCTCTATCAATATTTACTGATTACATCGTTGTCCCCACACTGCTACAACAAATAGTATGAGTGCCCAGCCAACAAAGGAAATTTGTCCTAGTCCTTTGGCTGATATATATTCCCATAAAATGCATCAATATAGTACACTTGACCTCTAGTCAACTCGGCCCTTTGACAACAGGAATTTATTCCTACAATATCTGGGTCAACAAAAATTCTACCGCCAACCAAATGCACAGGTCAAAAAAATGTGAGCACGCTAATTTATTTTCCAAGCAGGTCAAAACAATTCACACATTGATTTCTTAAAGCATTGCATATTGGCTACTCCATGTAGTTGCAATTCTCTCTATGCTCCACACATGTCTTCCATGGTGGATGGTTGATCATCACAACATCTCGCTCTGCCTTTGCACACTTAGTGATGCAGCAATCCAGGTGCCCTCTTAATCACAGGTTCACAAACAAAAATACTCACAACAAAACTCCCCAAAGAGCATCACCAACGCTATGATACCAAATGATGCCAAAACTATATGGCCACCAATACCCAATTCAACCATTTTATGCACTACCCATGAATTGCTGGCTCTACTTCACAAAAGAATAATGATGCTGAATTCCAACACTTAACACTTCTGATCGATGCAAGGTAAATGAGTCTCGGATCAAAACTTCTTTTTCTCTATTCTAGTTCAATCCCCTTGTATAAGTAATCAAATATTCAGTTCTTTCTTTATCAATCTGCATAGTTCAACCCTTAATCTAATTTCAATAACAATTCCTCTTCTTTCACAACAACCAAATTCCCCATATTTAATGATATAAAAGAAAAACTCAGAACCCCTAATTTAAAGAATCTGGAAAGTCCAGATTTGACCTTTTTCCCTTTTTTAAATTCTGGGATGAGAAGCTCTTCTCAAGAATCACTCCAGGGATCGATTAGAGGAAAAAATTGAATGATGCTCTGGTGTATCAAATACCTGAAACCGATCAACCTCTCTTTGCAAGCCATACAAAGTAGATCTCAACGTCATCGTATCACATCAAAGGTTTGTGTAGAATTTTCAGCTTCCTCAAAGCTGCCGCAACAATGAAACCTATTTGAATTCAGTTACTCCTCTCTATACTCAGATAGCAACAATTCTTAATTCACTGAGTCACAGGGAATAACTCGACACAATGTTGGGCATAATCCGACACATTTTCCATATCCAAGGCTATTATCTCATCCCAATATAACTACGCCTCCATGCAATTCAATGCAGATATAAATTCAAAGGAATTTATATTACAAGAATTAAGATTTACCACGCACCTGCACATTCAAATCGGTCTTTGATTTTCTTAGGGGATAGAAAAAATCTTGAGGAATTAAAACACAGAGGTTTATTATTCCATTAATTAACCACGCATTATGAGAGCAACTTCAAATCAAAGAATCGTTTACAAACCCGGACATCATACTTTACCTATCCAATAATTGATTTCAATATGTAATGTCAGGTTTATACACTTGAAACCCATCACTATTTGTCTCTGAAGTCACATCTTCAATGTATCTTTATCATAATGTAATGGTCACAAAGAAGCCTTCAGAAAACATTCAAAACATACATTTTCATACCTTGTACACCCATGTAGATAAGACACTGCAAAACAAATGATACACAGAAAATAAATGATGCACACCATGCTGAGATCGTAGAATGTATTAAAAGGCTAATCATATACCTGAGACTGTCTTAATTCTTCAGTATGCCTACAGATTGGAATTCACCAGAATCACACAGTAATTTCAAATATTCACCCATTCTAATTATACATCACATAGAGATAAATTACAATTCATAACATGGATAATTACATAATAAAAATTTACTTTTATTTACAGAATCTATGCATACATATATTTAAAAAATTTCTTTCTAGTCTATCCTCGATCTATGGCCTAATTCATTATGTAGTTGGCCACTTCTTTCATTTTGGCCACACTAGACCTCTCTCTTGATGATCTCCCTCTTTACCTATTAATGCTCAGAATATTTATACAAATGGATTTTGCAACCAATTTTACTTCAAATCCTCAAAATTCTCAACCAAATCCTAAGAATCCTCTAAATCCACAAAATCTTCAACTAAATCCTAAATCTAGGGTTCACAATCCCTATGAGATCTCAACTAGCCTAGATCTCTCATGTTCTCCTATATTCGAGAAAAATTACAATTAAATATATGAATTAAATATACCCTATCTCTCTCACATAAATCCACTCAAGAATTAGGAAAATACAATTAATCAAGCCTTAGGAAACCAAATTCCTAGGCAACAAAAGAACCCCTAGCTCCATCATATATACATGTATTTTGGAAGAAGGATGCTCCTACATCAATTTGTCTCCGAATATTTTCGCTCAGCCATGAGTTCCTGCTTTGTGCAACATTCATTGGTGTTTTTAGTTGGAGTTATATGGAACTCACACCACTTCTGAGTGTCCTTCTTTGCCTTCCTTTTATTTTTGGCCTACGAATTCAAGGAGTTGTCCTGGGGGGTTGCAACCTAACTCTACCCTTTCATTTGTGGCTTGGGGGCACCTTTTCTCTTCTTTGAGTTCACGGATCCAAAGTCTCTCTTCTTCTACTTGAATTTTTTCTCAATCTTGGCAGTGTATCAGTATGTTTCACTAAGAGAGTAGATTTCCAAGAACTCCATTTTGTTCGTGATTTATTTGTGAAAAAAACCACAATACTTTAGCACCAAATGTTTCACAAAATCATTGATACCAAACTTTGTGCATAGGTTATGGAAAATATTCTTCAGCTCATGCACATCCTGATCCCTTTTCTATCAGAGCATAGTCCATTTCATGTACTTGTCCTCATAGCTCCCCATTTGGTAATATTGTTCCTTGATGGCATCTTAGGAAGAATTCAAAGTGGATGCATCTGAAAACAATGAGGGTTTTCTCTCATCCGTGTATTCACAATAAGTTTCTCACTAGTCCTTAACGTGGGGGGAAACTTTGAGGAGTGAAAAAGTAATATTTCCCCTATTGGAAAAATCATGAACCGAAAAATATCCTTCCAACAAATTTAACCATCTATCTACGATGTCTACATCTATTCGGTCTTCAAATATGGGAATTTTAAAGTTGACTTGTACCTTGAAGGGAGTGGCACCTCTAGAATGGTCACTAGATGATGATGCATTGCCTATGGGAATCCACTGAAGGATATGGGAAAAGTTGTCCATCTTCACGTTCCTTTTTCACTTGAGGGCTTCTTCGAGCAATATTTTGAAAGTATCTCTTGCTCCGTATATATTTTCTTCAATCATGGGTGGTCATTGGGGAAATGCAGAAAAAAATAAATAAAGAGTAGATGAATAGGATTCCAATTATTCATGAATGCAATAGGATAGAGATATAAACATAAACATAGAGATGAAGTAGAGATAAAACTTCATTTCATTAATATCAAAGAACTGAAGAATGCTTACATACAAAATGGAAATAAACTAGCTCATGCAATGGTAGTTTATATCTAAGAAGAGATGTAACGACTAAATTACTTTGAACTATGTTACAATGAGGCTCAAGGGCCTTTTTATTATTAAATAACAAATGGAAACCATAAACCACCAAAACCCTAACCCTAGGAGATGAAACACTAAGAGTTTGTGTGCCCTATTGGGGTTAGTTGGGAACCTAAATTCTGAGGGTTGTAACTTGGTCATATGATCTTCATTTGGAGCATGCAGTACCTTATTAGAAATGTCTCTCCAAGTAATAAAATATTTAAGGTAGGCTTTTTGACTGATGCAGAGCTAAGAAATACTTCATTTAGGGGGTCAAAATAACTCATGAAGTTCAGGACCCGAAAAACTATTAAAAATAATATATTGTCCTGTAATCAAGAAAACCGATGAAATGAGATGGAGGTCCAAATGGAATAGTTACATGGCCACCAATATCCACCTGGATCAAAGAGGCTTGCGCTTTGCTCTAGATTCCCAAATTCGAAAAGCCACTTATGTTGTAAATAGATTAATTGAATGATGTAATGCATTTCTAAATGAAAAATATGTGCTCTATCATAAAGATATATATGTTTCATAAAGGTGAATACATGAATATTGGTTACACTTTTTTGCAAGAAAATGAGACATGAGGGAGGGTGAAAATGTGAATATCGGTTACACTTTTTGCCCTTTTTTGAGAAAAAAATTTCATTTTTTTTCGGTTTTTCAACTTTCTGCAAACTATAACAATTTTTCTATGTAGAATTTCATTTTGCGATAAAAATAAAATTTGTGAGAAATTTTGTTAGCTTTCTATTACTTATTTTTTGAAATTTTTTTATGCAGATTTGATATGTCAACTTAGCGTTTCTTTGAGTGTGTGTTTCTTAACAATCAGAGGATTCATAAGAAGTCATGTTATGTCGCAATGTTGTATTCATTGAAAATTTGTGTTTTTGAAAAAACAAAATGTGTTACAACAATCTAGACAGAGTCTACTTTGTTTTCGTCATATTTACAAAGCTAATGGATGCATATCATAATTACTAGAATTTTTTGAACTGGTCCAATACGAAAAACTGCGTATTTTTGATATGTTTCGCATGGCAACAAATTTCTTAACATATAAGTTATAAACTAAAAATATAAAAGCTACCCATTAGAGTCAACGGACCAATGTAATGCCCCATAATTTTTTCAATTTTTTTTACAATGTATTTTGGGAGATACAAAATTTTGATTTCACTGAATCACGATGACCCTCAGAAATTGTTTGCACTCATTTTATTAGAAAAATAATTAAAATTAATAAACGTTTACGAAATTACATAAAAGTTATATTTCCTGATAGTAGATTCAATTTTGAAAATGCTTGTCTTGGTTGCGACAGTTAATTAACAACCTTTCATGGAGTTTAATCAGTCCAAAGTTGCAGAACCGTTTTTAGAGCCTGGTTTTGCGTAATTGGTGACGCGTTAGTTCGGACGAACTATTAGTGAAAGTTCGGCCGAACTATGTTTTCCGCTTACGAGTCGTTAAAACTAACGTCTTAATAGTTCGGCCGAACTTCTTATCAAAAGTTCGGCCGAACTGTTGTGTAATTCTCCGTCGGCCGGAAACTTTTGTGGAGCCCCCTACAAAACACATATTTCGCGTCAATATAAATTGCCGCGAAATGATTCACAATTTTTGCACATTTCGCACTTCATTTCATTTTACAACTTGGTTTGAATTCAAAAAAATTTCTTCAAAGTTTGGGTTTAAAGAACTTTTTTGGAAGACATTTTTTGGAGGCGGTGTGATTTTTCTTGGAGGTTCAAAGTTTGAGTTTAAAGAAATTTTTTGGAAGAAATTTTTTGGAGGCGGCATGATTTTTCTTGGAGGTATGTACGTGTTTTGTGTTGAAATAAATCTTTTGAGTTTCTTTGTTCAAAAACTTTTCTTCAAATTTTGGATTTAAAGAATTTTTTTGGAAGACATTTCTTGGAGGTGGTGTGATTTTTCTTAGAGGTATGTACGTGTTTTGTGTTGAAGTATGTGTTTTGGATTGGATTACGTATTTTTTAGAAAAGATTTTTTTAAATTAAATATTTTGTGATATTGTTTGTAATTGAGTTATTGTCTAATTTTTTGAAGGAAAATTTTTGAACCTCATACCCTATTATCATGGGAAATCGAAGAACTTGTGTGAGAAAATATGATCAAAAAAGAGACCCTGAGGAACGTAGAGAAGAGACGAGACAATATCGCAAAAGAAAGTTAGAAGCCCTCTCAAATATTGAAGAGGAAAATCAACCTCAAGCATAAATTGAAGCAGGTATGTAAATGTAAATATTACATGATCTATTGATATATATTTAAATTTTTCCTAATGTAAAATGTGAAGCTTAATTTTTATTTGATGAACTAGTTTGAAAAATATTTTGTTTGATGTAAACAGACAGAGATATTCCTCAAAATATTGAAGAAGAAAATCAACCTCAAGCAGAAATTGAAGCAGGTATGTAAATGTAAATATTATGATCTATTGATATATTTTTTAAGTTTTCCCAATGTAAAATGTGAAGCTTAATTTTTATTTGATGAACTAGTTTGAAAAATATTTTGTTTAATGTAAACAGACAGAGATACTTCTCAAAATATTGAAGAAGAAAATCAACCTCAAGCAGAAATTGAGTCGGGTATGTAAATGTAAATATTATGATCTATTGATATATTTAAAATTTTCCTAATATTTATTGACATATTTATTAATTTAGTTATTTATTGAATATTTACTATTTTTTCGAATATGTACAGATGAAATCACTATCGATAATGAGATGTTAGAAAATGTCAACACTCACACATATGGAGATAAAAAACCTGACCATGTTATACGATATCGTGTCGATAAAATTTTTGAAATGTTTTTCAAAAATGAGCAAGTGACAGTTCAAGCTCAAATGTTGAAAGGTCTCCTATCATCAAGGAAATTAAAAGAAGCGACGACACTATTGGGTATTCGAAAATCAACCAAAGATAAAAAATGAAAGAAGAGGTGATAAAAAATATGAGTAGTGCTATAGAGTCAATTAAGAGATCTAGAGATAAAGATGTTTCAAATATACGTAGAGGAATAAAAATGGCAATGGTTTCACCAAGTACTCAAGAGAATCGTTTGAATCTAACATCTATGGCACGAGCACTGGGAACCTCGCGAAAAACTCTGCACGAACATCGAAAATTTCGACTGCAAATAGATGTAAATGATGAACTCTCTTGTTGGAGAGTTATTTGTAGGCAACCATACAAAGATAGACTTGGAGAAGATGTTAAAAAAATAATATATGAATATTGGAAGAACAATTCGCGTGTTTCACCGACTGCAAGACATGTGATGCGAAGAAGAATAGCATGAAATCAATACGAAGAACATGAAAAACATCTCTTGGAAACCACTCAAACAGAGTTATTCAACAAGTTCAAAGAAGAAAATCGTCAAATTCATGTTTCACTTAGTGCTTTTGTTCAACAAAAACCATGGTATGTAAAACCTATCATCGTACGCGACACTTGTTGTTGCCGTTATCATGTGGAATTTGAGTTATATTATGACACATTCCTTGATTTCGATAGAACATTATGGAAGGATTCACCTCCTCCTTCCACTATCCATGATTTCATATCTCAAATTCTATGTGAAAGAGAAAGCGATGAACTATTTTACAAAAAGAAATGTGTTGGTGGTAAAAATGCAATGATTGTGGAAATTTGACTAAATTTCAAAACAAATATCGTATTGATATAAATGATCAATCATTGTCCAACATGAAAGTGAAATGGAAGAGATATGAATATATCAGTACATCGATTCAAGGTGTAGATAGTGTTAAAAGAATCAAATTACGAGAAGACGAAATTTTTCTAATAGACTTTTTGAGAAAGTTTGAAGCAGAAATTTACAAATACACCAAGCATTCCCATAGAGCTCGATGGCAAGACTTGCAATTCAAAAAATCTCGTGAAGTTTTTCCACCAGGAACCATTTTGTCAGTGATTGATTTTGCAGAAAACTACACATTTGTTCCACAAAAAGAAATTCAGAGTGAATAATATCATTCTGACCAAGTCTCCATGCTCGTCCATATTCTATATAGACATGCTGAACAAAATGTCGATCATATAGAAAGCACGAGTGAAAATCGACATATCATTAAAGAATATCATTTTTATATTAGTGACGATCGTACACATGATACATGTTTTGTACAACATTGTTTTGGAAGAATTTATGATTCATTGAAAAATCGTGGAATAACATTCAATGAACATTGGATATGGTCAGACGGATGCGCAGGTCAATTCACATCTGCACGATCATTTTTTTGGTTGTGTCGTCTTCATAAGAAAACCTGCATTAAACATTGTTGGATTTTCTTTGAGACTGGCCATGGAAAAGGAGAACATGACGGTGCAGGAGCATGCATAAAACGAGTGCTTCGAAGATATCAAATGAACCACTTTGCACGCCGACTTGTGAACGTTGAAGAAGTTGTTCAATGGTGCAAAACTGCTCTAAGCCATGAGATTAACCCATCAAGAGAAATGCGAAGGTACATTCAATTTAATTTATATTGGAAATCTAATTTTAAACATTGTACATTTATCATGCAATGATTATTTTTAATTGTATTTTGATATCATATTTACAAATTATTTTTCTAATTTTCCATATAAAGGTTTTTCTGGCATATTGGAATCGGAGACGTAAATAGATCAATTGGAAATGACGTTGAAACAATAAAAGGGACTCTAAAATTGCATTCAATTCAAACAAAGTTGTCCACAAATGTGTTTGCATTGGATAAAAGAAAATATTCTTGTTTTTGTGATGTTTGCATAGACAACACAAAATCCAATGACGTCTGTGAAAACAAAATGTATGTGAATGATTGGAAACATACAGAGCTAAATACAAAGGGAAAAATGTCTGTTGCAATGTTTGAAGAAATGGAATCAGAGGAAACTACAATATCATCCTATGGTGATCGAGTTTCTGATCTTGTTAGAGAAGGTAACATTTGAATTACTTTTTAATGATTTAAAGATCTACAAATAAATTTAAATATGCATAATTAAATGTTAAATTTATTTTATTGTGCAGGAGATGTTTTTGATGTAATTGCACCTATTGACAACGATGAAAATGTGAAGTATTATTTGATGCGTTGCACTGAACGAAAAATGAAATTATTACAAGACTATAATGATCATGGATTTCAGTATGACAGAGGGTCTATTATACTGAAAGGTTATTTTTTCAAACAAACTCGTCAAAGTGGAGACTTTGTTTACTTTGAAGACTATGAACCTGATTCCATAAGTTGTCAATATAGTCACTTGGTGTGTGCAGCACGCATAAAGTTGATAGAAGTTCAATTAAAGAAAAAATCAAAAATTAAGAAATGGAAAATGTCAAAATCCGATCATGAACGGATTATTGAGGATGGAATTCCATTAGAATTTTTTTGAGTGAAGTGTCCAAAAATTTATTATCTTTGGATTAAATATGTTTTAGAACTTTCAGTACTCAACTAAAAATTGAGCTGCTTATGTTATTTGTGGTTTGCAGATGTTACAAATTGTTTGGGTACAAGCACGTGCTCTAGTAACAACTGAAAGTAGTTTTTCTATACATGTGCATTGATTAAAAATGTTATATGTATTGGATATATATATATATATATATATATATATATTCTAGAATGAAATTAATTGTTCTTGTATATTAATTGTTCTTGTATATGTTCTCCGACCATATGGTACAAATTATTTCATTTTATTTTGTAAGGTCAGATTCGGTCCCCATATGGCCTAGCCTCCAAGGGACGAGATAACAAGTGGTTGTCCCCACTTGTCCGAATCTCAGCTTTTAAGTACAATTTTACTGTTTATGTCAGGCATCTTACATGATGTCCTAGCCAAAGATAGATTCTCTTTGTTTCAAGTTTCCAGTAAAAGTTGTCACTGAATGACCTGCTCGAACTCTTGTAGTAAACACCATACCTTATCTCTCTTGCTCTCCAATATTATTAGGTTTAATTATTATAACACAAAAATCGCTCTACATTGTCAATAATTTTTTGCGCTTACACTGAAATCAATGAACACTATTAATCCAATGACTTTACAAGTAATGTACCATCATACATGCAATTATATCAAATCAGAAATCAACATATACAATGAAATCAATGGGGATTGTCTTGCTACAAGTAACATTTCAATTTACCACATGTGCAAATGTAGGTTGAAACCATCCAAAAATTTAAGTTGTAGATTGAAACCATCCAAAACTTTAAGTTTTAAAACCCTTTTGATTATATATTGTGCATCATTAAAACATTAAACATTTAAAGTTCATTAAATATCACATGCAAAATGTAGATTGAAACCATCCAAAACTCGAGTTTTAAAAACTTCACATGCCATGCCAATTATAATTCAACTATCCAACAAAAAGAGTTAACAGATTAAATATCACATGCCAAAGTTGTTTCAAGTTTCCGGTAAAAGTTGTCACCGAATGACCTACTAGGATATTATAAATACTAACTTTGTAAGATCATTTGGCATTCGGAAAAATTCGAAAGTCTTAGACTGTCAATCAATTTAAAGTATCATTCACCCTAGGGAGTGTAAAATATTCAATGTAGGTTGGTGACGATGCTCACTCCTAGCTTGAAGCAATGCCAATGACCAATTCTTTAATGAATTCCAATGCACTAGACCAAAGTTGGTTCAACCTACTTGGTTTTTCACCCAAGAAATTCCAAGGATGGACTATCTGGACAAACTGATGAAATTGAAAAGCTTGACATGGAGATACGACAAGGTGAACAAAGACTTCAAGAATTCTTTATGGAAAGGGCTCACTTGAAGGAAAGAAGCACCACGTTGCAGGCTAATGTCAAGA
Organism: Pinus albicaulis; assembly: GCA_034641835.2. Classification (NCBI taxonomy): domain Eukaryota; kingdom Viridiplantae; phylum Streptophyta; class Pinopsida; order Pinales; family Pinaceae; genus Pinus; species Pinus albicaulis. The sequence goes on along the minus strand of CM076583.1, from coordinate 197,471,257 downwards.
ACATGGAAGATAAGATCAAGAGGGACTTTCTTGATCCGAAACCTGTTGGTTTGAAGAAAGAAAATGCATGTGTTGGCACACTTGGAAAAGAAGACGACCACACTATGAGGATTGGTGCACTTCATTTGGAAGGAGTCAATATATGTCGTATTGGAGCAATTAGACAGAATTCGAAAAGGAAAGAGCTTGAACCAATTCAAGCAGACCCAGGATCGAATTTTTCTATTGAGCTTCATGAGAAGAGATATGTGAAAAGCACTGTTAAGCCAAGGGCTAGTTCGAAAGACATATTGGAAGAGGAAATGTTGAAGAAGATTGCGGAAGTAAGGCGCAAGACAAGGAGGAGGAATGATGATGAAAGTTCCTTGGACTTGAGATTCGTGTCTACAACCGTACATGGGAAAAATTTCTCTGCTTTGATAGACACGGGGGCTACCCATAGCTTCCTAAGTCGAAAGACAACTTCATCTCTTAGAAATAGGAAGGCTAGCATCGAGAAAGAGTTGAGTGCTTTCAAGGTAGTCAACTCGAGGATGAAAGCAGTGACTGGTGTCATGAAAGGCACACGTGAGAGTAGGGTCATGGTTTGGAAAGATAGACTTAAGAGTCATTGACATGGATGATCATTATATGGTGTTGGGATGAGACTTCATGGTTGTAGCATAAGCCATACCAATGATGGACCGAGACATTCTCTTAATTCTTGTGATCAATCTTAAACTATTTTCTGAAAGATGGATAAACCATTTAAATATTTAGCTCGAACTCTTGTAGTAAACACCATACCTCAAGTCTCTCATGCTCTCCAATATTATTAGGTTTAATTATTATAACACAAAAATCGTTCTACATTGTCAATAATTTTTTGCGCTTACACTGAAATCAATGAACATTATTAATCCAATGACTTTACAAGTAATGTACCATCATACATGCAATTATATCAAATCAGAAATCAACATATATTGTAATGAAATCAATGGGGATTGTCTTGTTACAAGTAACATTTCAATTTACCACATGTGCAAATGTAGGTTCACATTCTATCATTCATGTAGTTTTAAAAACTTTAGATGCCATGCCAATTATAATTCAACTATCCAACAAAAACATTTAACATTAAATATCACATGCCATGCCAATTATAATTCAACTATCCAACAAAACATTTAACATTAAATATCACATGTCAAATGTAATTCAGATGACAACATTACTTCACATTCACATGCCAAAAGTACTAAAACCATCCAAATAACACTGAAATCAATGAACACTATTAATCCAATGACTTTACAAGTAATGTACCATCATACATGAAATTATATCAAATCAGAAATCAACATATATTGTAATGAAATCAATGGGGATTGTCTTGTTACAAGTAACATTTCAATTTACCACATGTGCAAATGTAGGTTCACATTCTATCATTCATGTAGTTTTAAAAACTTCAGATGGCATGCCAATTATAATTCAACTAGATCCAACAAAAAAATTTAACATTAAATATCACATGCCATGCCAATTATAATTCAACTATCCAACAAAAACATTTAACATTAAATATCACATGTCAAATGTAATTCATATGACAACATTACTTCACATTCACATGCCAAAAGTACTAAAACCATCCAAAGAACACTGAAATCAATGAACACTATTAATCCAATGACTTTACAAGTAATGTACCATCATACATGCAATTATATCAAATCAGAAATCAAAATATACCGTAATGAAATCAATGGGGATTGTCTTGTTACAAGTAACATTTCAATTTACCACATGTGCAAATGTAGGTTCACATTCTATCATTCATGTAGTTTTAAAACCTTCAGATGCCATGCCAATTATAATTCAACTATCCAACAAAAACATTTAACATTAAATATCACATGTAAAATGTAATTCAGATGACAACATTACTTCACATTCACATGCCAAAAGTACTAAAACCATCCAAAAATTAAATAAAACAAATTATATAATAGTTCATTGTAATAAAATATGTCCAAAAATTGTAAATCTCACTTGAGTATCAAACTGTATCAAGTTTAACAAATTTTAAAACCATCTAAATTTTGAAATCAAATCTGTAAATCTTGTCCTTCAAAAGGAGGATCTAGCGTCTGGGTCTCGAGTCGCCCTATCCTGTCAATAGGAAACCATCATACACAATGCACATGTACTTGAACATTAAAATTTGAAGTTTTAAAAATGAATGAGAATATATATATCTAGAACTTCATGTAAAAAACAAAATATAACAAAAAATCATGCAATACCTCATAAGGTTCCCTCTCCATTTGATGAAGAGGTTCTGCCATAGAAACATCTGCAGTGGTAACCTGTACAATATACATGTATAGTTAAATATAAATATATATATATACATAAATAATTTATATAAATTAAAAACTTTCAAATGAAAATGCACGTGTACATATATAAACTTATTTGAACAATAATATTAAAAAAAAACTAAAGACAACTTGTTCAAATGCTGTGGATGTTCCTATCTCCGTCGCTAGAGTCCTCGGATTAAAAAAATCTTCTACACGAACCTAAATTCAAAAAATTTTAAATAACTCAAAATATAGATCTCTCTCTCTATATATCTCAATTTTTAATGGAACCTTTTGAGGTAACATAAATTTTGAACTTGTGAAAAATTGTCCATGCTTGTACATCTCCCAATGAAGTAGAAGGTATATCTCCTAAGGAAGAAGAAGGTACAGAAATCCCAAAAACATCAAACGGAATCGTAACCTGTTAAAACATTTAAAATCAAATTATATATATACATACGTGTACATGTGTGGCAACAATTATTTATTTTAGAGTCACTTAAAAAACACTAACATACATGTGCCAACATATCATGATGGTCAGACCCATCTACATCATTTGAGCCAGAGGTCCCAAACGTAATATTAACATTTTCATCACGCATCATGCCTGAGAACTGCAAATGGTGTTTTAACATATAATCATACATTTTTGTTAGATTAATGTACACATACAAATAAGTGTATACATGTACATACACATGTATTTATTACAAATTGTACACATGTATATGTAAATATAATTTCAAACCCTAAGGTCACTAACACATACCGTTCCGGTGCCCTCTTCCTCACGAAAAATTAGGTCTTGCAGACCATTGTGACAATTTATTGCATATGTTCGGAGATCTTCAATATTCATGTTGTAAATCTCCTCATCTGTACGATAAACAAAATTGGCACGTGCATTTTCACGTGCTCTTTGTCGATTTAAACAAATATCGACTCCACTCAATCCGCTATGAACATTGTTGATCATAACATCTCTTGCTTCACGACTTATTTGAGAAGTCGCATCCATCTCTGATCGCAGGGTTTCGACTCGAAACGGTCGACTCACCAATGGCGGCTTAGGGCGAGGCAACTCCACATCTCGCTTAGCGCCCTTACGTTGATATAATCGACCTCTCCCCGGGCCAAAAAATTCTGAAGGAAGGTCATTGTAGTCGGGTTTCATATCCAAAAAAAATTCTGCATAAAACATTTGTGCAAAATAAACAGGAACTTCATCGTTCCATGGAAGCCTTCCAAATGCCGCAAGATGTCGATCATACAAATATTTTGCTTTGTCTGGGTGCTTGAAATATTGCACCTTCAACATTTTTCTTTTTGGCCCTTCCTTATAATTCAAAATTGACTTAGCATCATCTCTTGAAACTCTTTATTTTATGTCCTGCCATTTATCGGGACCTATCACTGTTTCTTTTCTCTTTCTCATCAGTTCTACAAACGAATCAGTCGTTGGCCCCAAATTTTTGTACACTTTTACCATTTCACTCAATGAATGTGTAACTATTTCGAGGCTTTGTCTACTCTCAGTAGGTAGAGGCAAAGCCTCGAGATCTCTTTGCAATTTTGCATGAAGGCTTTCACACCTTTGTAAGGTGCATTCCTCCATGTTCGTTTCCCATGGTATATCAGTAATCTCAGCCGGATAAGTTGTGCTGGGTTGACAGCCTTCTTCTTCAATGTAGCGCACTGCCCTGCGTCTTTTTTGACCACTGGCTCGAACATTTTCAGCCTCTGCATCAATATATATAAAATTTCGTATATTAGAAAAAACACGTGTAAAAAAAGTTGTACAAATTTAATGAAAAAATATTGAAATTGATGGCACCCTTGATGTTGTTGGTTAACATCATCTCCAACATGACCCTGCTGAGAACCAACCCCAGAATGACGCTGCTGAGAACCAGACCCACAGTGACCCTGTTGAGAACCAGCAGCCGTTGATTGGCCTTCGAGGGAATAAATATCACCCCCTTCCCGCAACCTGCTACCAGTCATCCCTTGACCGGTTGAACCTTGGCCACGCTCCGTGGATGGAGTAGAAACCCTTCTCTTGCCTCCTAAAAATTAAAATATGAAACTTATTAACAACTAATTTCACTCACAAAGTTAATAAAAAAGTCAATTCCATATGTACACACATGTATGGAGATTTAAGATTATATTTAAATACCGTGAACATCCTCCAATCCTTGAACCTCCATGTGGGATTCGGCTGATCTTTGTCCTTCATCCTCCATGATATATATCTATTGGTTGACATTCACAAAATAGATTTCAAAAAATCAATTTGTAATTTAGTGTACACAAATTATGTAGAACACAACTTTCAAAACAATATTTGATCATGTGTAAAACATAGAACCAGTGGAGAAACCTAAGGAAAAACTATGTTTCCAAGTCGAACCTTTGTAGAGGTTCCAGTACCTGAGAGTAAAATCCAGTTTGGGGCTGTTAAATCCAGTATGTTCTATATTTCTTACATTTCCTCCCTCCTATTTTTTTTTCCAATCAAGGTTTATAAAATAACATGAGAAGCAACATGAGACTTGGAACAATCATTTTCATTATCTATATGGAAGGCAAGAAGGATTACTACAATTTGTACTTGGTTTTTTAAGAATATATCAAATAAAGTTTTTGAGAAGCAAATATGGCTTGTTCCTCAGTATTTGGCACTTAGAATTTCCATAACGCTTATAACCCCATCCTTACAATTTTTATAATTTCCATGATGAGACATTTGAATTTCCTTCCCCATATTTCTTGTTAATGATTATAACCTTAAAATGGCTAGTATTGGTTTGTCATCATCATCTCAAAATGACCTGGCAGATGAAAATTTACCATGTCCACATCATCACTTCACACCATCTCATACATGACCCCTTCTACATATTATATGCATGAATTTTTGGCATGTCATCCTCTCTACCTATCCCATGAATGATTGTGACAACAGGTGAATAAAATACAATTTATAAGCAGAGGATAGTTTCTAGTTTGTCCTCCTCCATCCGCCCCATAGCTAGTGATTTCTTAATTTTCCACTTCCAACTTTCTATTCTCGAAATTCATTAGCAGCTAATTTTATCGATAGCCACACCACACTACATTAATGAACTCTACGTTGTTTGTTATTGTAAAGTCCAATAACAAGCAATGTTAATTGAGTTTAGTAGTGTATATAACAATTTCTTTGACTTCCAGGTGTGTTGTGACTATTAGTAGAATTAACTACCAAAATGAATTTCCAAAATAAAATGTTGGAAGAGAAAAAATAGGCAATCACTGGATATGGAGTGGGTGGAGGAGGACAAACTTATAGTGATCCCTTCCTTATCAAATTTCCTTTATTCACCTAACGTCACAATCAATCATGGTCTAAGTAGAGGGGATGACCTACCATAAATTCAATCATATAATGTGTAGAAGGGTCATATGTAGATGGTGTGAAACGATGATTACAAACATGGTAATTTTTCATTTTTGAGATGATGATTACAAACCAGTGCTAGCCCATTAAAGGTTATAATTATTGGTGCCTAATGTGGGGTGGACAATTTAAATCAAGTTCGTATCAAAGTACAATTTATCTCATTTTAGTCAAGGTTAGTTAGAAGAATTAGCTATTGGTTTCTGCCTTCAATTTCCTCTGAAAATGAATGTGTACATGCTTTTGAGAGACATTAGAGGAATAAGGTCCAAATTTTTTATGAAAATGTGCTATGAAAGTAAAGGGTTTTAAAGGCAAGCATGTACAAGGCATAGTTGAGCCAAATTTTCTTCAAGAAGGGCCTAATTATTTGGGTCTTGGTTATGGAAAACATGGAAAATGCTCCAAAGCCAAGGAGGCACATGAAGTTGTTCCAAGAAGGAATTTTATTTCGTGTTCATTACCTCAAGCTTGTGAAGTTTGTGTTCATGATGAATGGAACATGTACATTGTTTACCTTAAAGTTGTTGTGTTTTACAGATATTAAAATGAAGAACTTCTATTTAGATCCATTCCAGAGATTGACTACAGGGGCATTTACTAGATATGACACCTTTCATAAAAGATGAGATCCAGAGGCTACCTGGCCCTTTACAGACTCTGCCTATAGAACTTGTAGAAGTAAACACTAGAGGCATTAACAATATCAAAGAATGTTTTCATGGTCAGACATGGGAATGTGTCTCTTTCCCTACGCAAAAAAATAGTTCTTGAAGTAGTTAATCTTCATAGACATGTCATCAAGCAAGTCAATGTGATCATCCCTCCTTCCCTCCCTTGTAAAATAATTATGTTTTGCAGGTCAGAAAGCCAAAATATGGAGACAATTATCACCAAATCCAACGTACGATTATGCATGATGGAGAATATCTAGCGCTTTCCCTTGTTAATATATTTAATAATCTCAATATTTATTTAAAAGTATCAATAGTATTTCGACGACATCCCATTGTTCAAATCTCATGGTCAAAATAATATTGATACTTTTAAATAAATATTGAGATTATTAAATATATTAACAAGGGAAAGCGCTAGAGATTCTCCATCATGCATAATCGTACGTTGATGCTTATAGAGTGAAAAAACTGAAAGAATCAACTTGTAGGGTCATTTTAATGGGGGGTAGAGAATTCAAGTCTAAAACCTTTTGGAGTCATTTTGAGGTATTGAATGACATTTCTGGGGGTCAAACGATTATATAATTTAAGTTGAAGGCCCATGAGATAAATATGACTTCTATGTGACATTTGTAAATTAAATCATCTATTTTTTGTGTTATATGAACAAAATTGGTACGCATATCTAAAGAGTCCAAATGCTCATTCAAGACCATATGTAATCCTCATCTAACTTAGCCACGGATTTGCAATACTATATTTGAGTTGGCTAGCTCCATTTCAAGATATTATGGTTATCCAAGAGGGGATATAAAAAATGAAAAGAAGAATGGAAAAGAGGATTTCATAATCGATGAAGGTCAAGATGATTCACATGATGAAGTGCAACTAAAAGAAGCGCCATTGAAATGGTTTGCTGATAGATGGTTAGATTTCTTATCCAATTAAGTCCTAGAATGTATTTTGATGTTTCATGAATTTCTTTGCAAATTCAAAGTATGGTGCATGTTGCATGAAGCAAGATGTTGAAAGTAGAGTTATGTTGACACACTTAAATGCAACAAATATGGAAATTTGTACATGAGCTCTATTATTTGACTTGAGAGTCATTTGTTTGAAGAGGCATGTTTTGTCGACTTGTGTTTGGTTGATGGTTTTGTACACCAATATGTAAGAGTACATGGAGATATTCACATGATGTGAATTTTTTTTCTTTGAAGGAGAAAAATGATATGTCAGCGAGCTATGTTTCTTGCATGATGTGTTTTCAGTTTGATGGTTTTTTTTGTGACAAGACGTCACAAGATTTTGCGAAGGTCCACTCTTGAGCGAGAGCCTCATGATTACAACCTATTCGTGAGAATCAAATGGGAGTGCATCCTTATTTTGAAAATAAGTAGGATTCTAAGCTACCTAGGACTCAAACCATCATTTTTAAATTTGAAATATAATGGTGTTGTTTCAATGCCTGAATCCACAACCCTAACACATGAAATCACTAATCTAATTACACATTAAATAAATAGTTATTTTCTCCAACATTAAAAATATAACTAAAAACTAAATTCCACATAGTTGAAAGAAAAAGAAGCGCCATTGAAATGGTTTGCTGACAAATGGTTAGATTTCTTATCCAAGGCCTAGCATGTATTTTGATGTTTCATGAATTTCTTTGAAAATTCAAAGTATGGTGCATGTTGCATGAAGCAAGATGTTGAAAGTAGAGTTATGTTAGACACACTTAAATGCAACAAATATGGAAATTTGTACATGAGCTCTATTATTTGACTTAAGAGTCAGTTGTTTGAAGAGGCATGTTTTTTCAACTTGTGTTTGGTTGATGGTTTTTTACACCAATATGTAAGAGTACATGGACATATTCACATGATGTGAATTTTTTTTTCTTTGAAGGAGAAAAATGATATGTCAGCGAGCTATGTTTCTTGCATGATGTGTTTTCAGTTTGATGGTTTTGTTTGTGACAAGACGTCACAAGATTTTACGAAGGTCCACTCTTGAGCGAGAGCCTCATGATTACAACCTATCCGTGAGAATCAAATGGGAGTGCATCCTTATTTTGAAAACAAGTAGGATTCTAAGCTACCTAGGACTCAAACCATCATTTCTAAATTTGAAATACAATGGTGTTGTTTCAATGCCTGAATCCACAACCCTAACACATGAAATCACTAATCTAATTACACATGAAATAAATAGTTATTTTCTCCAACATTAAAAATATAACTAAAAACTAAATTCAACATAGTTGAAAGAAAAGAAGCACCATTGAAATGGTTTGCTGACAAATGGTTAAAGATTTCTTATCCAATTAAGGCCTAGCATGTATTTTGATGTTTAGGTCCACTCTTGAGCGAGAGCCTCATGATTACAACCTATCCGTGAGAATCAAATGGGAGTGCATCCTTATTTTGAAAACAAGTAGGATTCTAAGCTACCTAGGACTCAAACCATCATTTTTAAATTTGGAATATAATGGTGTTGTTTCAATGCCTGAATCCACAACCCTAACACATGAAATCACTAATCTAATTACACATGAAATAAATAGTTATTTTCTCCAACATTAAAAATATAACTGAAAACTAAATTCAACATAGTTGAAAGAAAAATAAGCGCCATTGAAATGGTTTGCTGACAGATGGTTAGATTTCTTATCCAATTAAGGCCTAGCATGTATTTTGATGTTTCATGAATTTCTTTGCAAATTCAAAGTATGGTGCATGTTGCATGAAGCAAGATGTTGAAAGTAGAGTTATGTTAGACACACTTAAATGCAAAAAATATGGAAATTTGTACATGAGCTCTATTATTTGACTTAAGAGTTAGTTGTTTGAAGAGGCATGTTTTGTCAACTCGTGTTTGGTTGATGGTTTTGTACACCAATATGTAAGAGTACATGGACATATTCACATGATGTGAATTTTTTTTTTCTTTGAAGGAGAAAAATGATGTGTTTTCAGTTTGATGGTTTTGTTTGTGACAAGACGTCACAAGATTTTTCGAAGGTCCACTCTTGAGCGAGAGCCTCATGATTACAACCTATCCGTGAGAATCAAATGGGAGTGCATCCTTATTTTGAAAACAAGTAGGATTCTAAGCTACCTAGGACTCAAACCATCATTTCTAAATTTGAAATATAATGGTGTTGTTTCAATGCCTGAATCCACAACCCTAACACATGAAATCACTAATCTAATTACACATGAAATAAATAGTTATTTTCTCCAACATTAAAAATATAACTAAAAACTAAATTCAACATAGTTGAAAGAAAAAGAAGAGCCATTGAAATGGTTTGTTGACAAATGGTTAAAGATTTCTTATCCAATTAAGGCCTAGCATGTATTTTGATGTTTCATGAATTTCTTTGCAAATTCAAAGTATGGTGCATGTTGCATGAAGCAAGATGTTGAAAGTAGAGTTATGTTAGACACACTTAAATGCAACAAATATGGAAATTTTTACATGAGCTCTATTATTTGACTTAAAAGTCAGTTGTTTGAAGAGGCATGTTTTGTCAACTTGTGTTTGGTTGATGGTTTTGTACACCAATATGTAAGAGTACATGGACATATTGACATGATGTGAATTGTTTTTTCTTTGAAGGAGAAAAATGATGTGTTTTCAGTTTGATGGTTTTGTTTGTCACAAGACGTCACAAGATTTTGTGAAGGTCCACTCTTGAGCGAGAGCCTCATGATTACAACCTATTCGTGAGAATCAAATGGGAGTGCATCCTTATTTTGAAACAAGTAGGATTCTAAGCTACCTAGGACTCAAACATTCAATAAATTCAAAAAAATTAAATATTACTTAAAATATGAATTTGGATGTGAAATAATCATAGCTAAATGTGAAAAAAAAAATTATATATATTTGTTTTAACTCCAATGTACCATGGGGTTTAAATCTATGATACTATCGGAAATAGAGATCTATCCAAAAAGTATCTCTTTCAATATCAGTATAAATATACATAAAGTCTTGAATATTCTGCAATTTAATGAAACAATAATTAATAATCCATCTTTGAAACCATCTAAATAATAAGGAAATAACACATGTGGAAACCAACAAGCACCATCAATTTTCCAACCAACCAAATCCCCACTGATGGCAAGGGTTAGGCTGTTACATTTTATCTACATATAACCCAAATGATTTGGTTGTCCTTTGTGCTACTTCTTAGAAAAACTGCAAGATGAAAGTTAAGGAAATTCACGATTGCGAAATTCTAGGTGTCCAAGAGGTGTAAGAAAAAGGAATAAAATAAAATAAAAATAATTTAGCTCCCAAGGTCTCCAACGAGGAACCAAAGCATATTTCTTTGTCAAGTTTGTCCTTAGAAAAGCTACAACATGAAAGCACGAGAAATTCACAATTACAAGATTCTAGGTGTCCAAGAGCATAAAGGATAAAAAATAATGAAAAAAACTGAAAACTTGAACTCGTAAGGTGTACAACAGAGAAACAAAGTATATTTCTCAAGGCCATTTTGTACTTAGAAGAGAAGCAAGATGAAAATAGAGAAGATTCACAATTGCAAGATTGTAGGTGTCCAAGAGCTTAAACAAAAAAATCAAGTTCTGAAGGTCTACAGAAGGCATGAGAGGCTTAATATTAAGCAAAAATAACCACCAAATATCTTCCTTGAGAAAACAAAATAAAGGAAATAAAGAGTCACCAAATAACTAAAACATTGTTGTTTTGTGGAACCAAGATATAGTCAACAATATAAGTGCTACACAAAAACAAATGTAAACACAATGGAAAACTGAAACATATCTCGCTATCAAATTCGTGGATTCTTATTTTAAGATGGTAGAACTTAAGTCTCAATTGTAATTGGATTCTTTCTAAAGTGTAATTCCAAGCTCATTAAGCATACTAGGTGACCAAATTTTTAAAGTAACTTGAGATTCACAACAAGAGATACACAACATGCACCACAATACACAATGTGCCTTTGTAGATAAGGATTTAGACAAATATACTTCAACAAAGATGGAATCAACCTTCAAAAAGAATGATATAATGGAAGCAATATATCAATACTAGTGTCCTTTTTCATTCCTTAATAGCTATGATGACCAGAAACTTGAAATGCTAGAGATTTTAGCACTTGAGAATGGAATGGACCAAAAAATTATTGACCACAATTGTTTGGTGACCTTCAACTTTATGGAAAATGTAGGACTACAGGGAAGTTCTCTTTGAACATGAAATATGTAATTTCATTCCAATTACCGATAAATAATATGTTTTATTTCTGAAATTATATATATACACACACACACACATATATATATATATATATATATTGATGTCCAATGAATGACCACAAGGTTGGTCAATAGGATTCAAAAGTATAGACAATGTGATTGCATATTTATATTTCAAATTAAAATCAAAATTTTATAAAGTGCCTAAATCTTCTTCAAAGATTAACATTTCTAAGATTAGTGGAATCACTAAACAACATCAGAAAAATATAACAATAGAATAGTGTACATGCTTCTATTCTATGGTTATCCCTCTATCCTTGTAACCTAGATCTATTTAAACATTAGCAGTTTTAGGAGGAGATCCCATGTCAGGTCTAACTTTGAATGAGTTGCACAAGGACTAACTAACTAACGTACATATGTGAGAAAGAGATTAACAAGAAGTATATAAATGAAAAGGTAAGACAAGGGAAAAGCAGAGTAAGACATGAGAAGAGTAAGAAAACGCTAGAGCAGAGTAGAGTAAGACATGAGAAGAGTAAGAAAACGCTAGAGCAGAGTAGAGTAAGACATGAGAAGAGTAAGAAAACGCTAGAGCAGAGTAGAGTAAGACATGAGAAGAGTAAGAAAACGCTAGAGCAGAGTAGAGTAAGACATGAGAAGAGTAAGAAAACGCTAGAGCAGAGTAGAGTAAGACATGAGAAGAGTAAGAAAACGCTAGAGCAGAGTAGAGTAATACAAGAGAAGAGTAAGAAAAGGCTAGAGCAGCGCATTTTTATAGAAATTCAATCCATTGTCCTTAACATGCATGATCAAAATATTTTTCTCATACAACAACTATAATGTTATCATTTCCTATACCAAAGATTAATTATACACTGAAAAATACCATCTCAAATTGAAAATTATGTATTACACAGCACGGGAACAGAACAAATAATGTATTACATAGCACAGGAACAAAACAGATAATGTATTACACGGCACAGATAGTATTCTAGCATAAAAATCAATTACTGTATCATGACTGTAGATGTAATGAAACCTATAATGAGAAGAAACCTTGCCACTTCAAGAGTTTTGATGACCTAAACTTGAGACCTATATGCTATATAACAGAGATTAAAGGTAGCATATGTAACAGACCTCAGAAAGAGACTAGGACAATCAATGTGGTTATTTTTCAATTCCTAATCAGTAGATAATAGTCATCAATTAGGCTGCACTGTGATGTAATGAAACCTATAATGAGAAGAAACCTTGCCACTTCAAGAGTTCTGATGACCTAAACTTGAGACCTATATGCTATATAACAGAGATTAAAGGTAGCATATGTAACAGACCTCAGAAAGAGACTAGGACAATCAATGTGGTTATTTTTCAATTCCTAATTAGTAGATAATAGTCATCAATTAGGCTGCACTGTGTGTGTTCTAGGTCTGTGCCCTAGAGGGCCGAGAGTTGCAGACTTAGGTTAGAATATAGGCCGCAGATTTGAAGAGCTTTTAATAAGCTTGCTGCATATGTAGGTCTCCTCCTCTATATTCAGTGCAATGCAGGGGGGTGTCCTCAATTTATAGGAAGAAGATAATGTTCACTATGTATAGGAAGGTGAGTAATAAATCTTTATTGTGCTCCTTTTCTTAACTGCAGGATTTTATCCAGCTGGCTCTTACCCGAACTCCATTTATGTATTTTCTAGTAGTTGGTTTGGAATTGACTACCATATTAACACGCTACATGGCAAAGGTGAAAGGGCCTTGCAGACTGTGTACCACAACCATGAGATATTTTTTTATAAAGTTTAGTGTCTATTGAAGTTGGATCTCTACTGTGCATTGCAAGTTGAGACCAGGCCATTGCCACACAAGCACTACACTAGATTATCCTTAGAAAATTCCTAACTCCACAAAACTTTTGCAGTGAATGGAGCAGATCAGGCTTGATGTCGTGGAGCCAAGCAGGCTTATGTCAAAATATGTGAAAATCTAATCACTGTGTGTCTTGGGAATGGATCAGATCAGGCTTGATGTCGTGGAGCCAAGCAGGCTTATGTCAAAATATAAAGTTGTGCGCTGGGAAGGAGGCGATGTCAAGTTTTCATTTGAGTTGGTGCCGAAGTAAGTCGCAGTCTTAAAAAAATTTACAGAATAATCTAGACATTTTGATAAGATTATGAATAATTTTGGCAAAGATTACGAGGAGACTAAAAATTTACATAAAAAACTAAACATACATAACGATATATCAGATTCGTAATACCCGATGACCGTGGCAAACACCAGCGCAGCGACGAGGACGACCGTGGCAAACACCAGCGCGGTGACGAGAAACAGCGACAGCAACAGCGACAGAGAAAACGCGGGAGAAATAGCGACAGAGAAAACGCGGGAACAATAAACCACATAGCTTCGCGGGCGATTTATTTATAGAAAATAGTTCGGCCAAACTATTTTAAATGTAAAAGTTCGGCCGAACTTTAGTTGTCGGTTTTCCAATCTCCGGCAAAAATTCTGTTTGCCCGCGCCGTCAGTAAGCCGTCAGGCTAAACGGAATCACGAGTTCGGCCGAACTTTAAAAACAATTTCGGCCGAACTATTTCATAGTTCGGCCGAACTCGATAAAATGTTCGGCCGAACTATTTCCGAAAAAAAATTTCAACCCGCAATTCTCACAAAAGTGTAACCCAGGTTCACGTTTCCGCCCTATAAGTATAATGTTGGTTAGTTAGTAGAGGACACATTTCCTTTAGTAGAAGACTTAACTTTTCATGCATATCTACATTTTTTATTATGTGGGTCATATCCATTGAACTTAGGATACTAGTTTTTAACTTGGATAACAAGTTGTTTATCTAGTTTGAACGTACATTATGAACATAAAAATAATAGACGCTTATGAAATTGTTTTGAATCCTACGGGGATTTTGATATTTCCCTAACATTAGATGTTTCACATATTAGAATATCACGTTATACATGTGAAACAAATTTAGTATATGTTAGATTATGTAAATTATACCTTTACATTTTTTTTTTCTTATTGGAGAAACAATTATGGAAGAGGTTTGATGACACCTTGCCTTGTCCATATAGGACACTAAGTATAAGAAGATGTTGCTTTAGCTACTGCATTTAGCTTAGTATGTATGATCCATGTGTATATGATATTTCCGTTGTTTATTATTTTTATTGTGACCATTTAAACACTTTATTCTAACTCTTGATGCTTTGGCTATAAATTATATGTTGAGCTGTTCCAGATGTTTCGTAATTTTACTCAAAAAATGATATCATCTTGATGGTTTAGGTATATACTTAGTAATTTAAGTAGATGCTACACATCAATGTTATTTTACCCTTATTTCCCACTAAAAAAGGTCCACTCTACATTGCATTTTTTCATTTTTGGCAGGAATGATGTCTTATTTACTGAGTTTGATCGACTTAAAGGATGGCAGGAATGAAGTAGTTTGATACATGTTAATGAAGTATAAATGTATTTTAAATTTATGATAATGTATTTTAATATCAGGTTTAAGACCAAAATACGGGTGGATTGAAAACCTTTATATAATTTTTTTGGACCAACGAGATGAGTTATTTTTGGACCAATAATTATAGAGAAAATTTGAATTACAATCAGACAAACCCAAGTATTTGGTTCTGCAAGTAGGAAGTGTGGGTCAAATTGGAATAACACCCAAAATTATTGCTTCAGCCGCCAGGAGTTGAGGGTACATCACGAGTTATTCTATGTAATACTTTACCCTAATGCCTTACTTTATTAATTCTTCTTGGTACCACTAGGAACTTATATGTATCACTATTATCTATCCTACTGAGGGAGGAGCCAATATGATTCATCAAGTAGAACTACATAGACCCTTATTCGCCTTTCATTTACTTATACTATAGTCAGAATATGTTTTCCCCCTCATCTTCCAGATTTGCTGGCTAAGACGATGCCTCACATATGGTAAAAAAACAACCCTCTCGACCCGTAAGAAGAAGATAGTAGATCGAGCGCCTACATATCAGATAAAGTAGTGGCTCAAAAGATGTGGTGGGAACTCAGGGTATGTTCTAAGTATTAATTCAAGTTATCCTTCCCTGTGATCAGAGGCCCTTGCTCAATAATATAAAGTGAGCCCAGACCGTTTAATGCTTCCTAGCATCAAGTGGATCCCATCCCATAAGCTGGCTAATGAACCATGATGTTTCTTTCCTAATGGAAGTAGAAGCAAAATATGGCCATAGATACCAGGTCAAGAAATATTCATTATCCAGTGATCCGAGAATGTTGTCAATGGGACCGGCACCACACGTACCATTCCTTCACATTGAGCATCCCTGCCCTGCCTTCTGTCCCCTCGGCAGTAAAAAAAAACTCAAAGTAATAAGTGACATTCTAAAGCATAAATAATTGTAATATAGGCACCAAGGACTAGGGTATAATAAGTAAAACCTCAGGTAGTGGTAGACGAGGGAGAGCGTACCCCTAAAGGTCATTCGTTCATTCTTTCCTAAATTATTATTAAGTAGGACAGGAAAGAAAACTTCAAGTTCAATAAAACTTCAGGAATGATTTCAACCCTTCAACACGAAGCAACCCTGCATAATAGAAAGGAGTTCAACTTGGTGGAAGTAGATTTTCAATGGACACTCAACTTTTCAAGTTGGATGAAAAGTTGCTTATTGATGATTAGTTTCTATTTGTAATTGGCACTAATATTGGAGAAGGGGCTCATGGAAAAGTGTATCAAGGGAGATATCAAGATCAAGTTGTTGCTATGAAAATAATTCAACAGGGTGAGGCAGTGTTAGAAAGAGCAACACCCAAATTTGTAAGAGAAGTTTCTATGATGTCAAAAGTACAACACAAGAACCTTGTCAAGTTTATCAGAGCTTGTAAGGATCCAATAATGGTGATAGCTATTGAAATCATTCCAGCGATGTCACTTCAGAAGTATATGTTGAATTTATGTCCCTAACTTCTAGAAATCCACGTTGCAATAGGTTTTGCACTTGACATTTCTCAAGCCATGGATTTCCTTCACACAAATGGGATTATAATTAGGGAAAAATATATTCCGTTCATATAATTAAGGAAAAATATACTCTAATGGTGACTTTAGATACATAAACATGAGTGTGAAAAAATGGAGACGAGGTTATTGTTTTTATTCGACTCTCATCATTAATCGAACCTCTCTTCTAAATGAATCTATTGTGGCCGCCTTACACACAGATTCCATGTATTTTGATTGGTGTTCAAGAAATTGTAAAACCCAACATATTGCTTTAAAAATGTCCTAACTAGGAAAGACTATGTGCTGGAATAATAAATCTCACAATGCAGGTTCACACATCTCCTGACATGTCTCCAATCGCCATTTCCACCACCAATGGTTGATTTTAAGAAAGTGAAGGTTTCTACACACCATCTATCCTACAAGACCCTCTTTTACAGTATGCTGCTTTTGGCATTCTTCTTGCCTTTTGTATTCATTTTCACTACGGTGAATACTTTGGATGATTTTGAGGACTACACCTCGCTTTGTAAGAACAAATAACATATGGGTTTTTTTTTTCATTCCTGTGAAAAATTATTTGGGATTATTTTAATTTTTGGGATTATTTTCGATGTGAACATATTCTTTTCATATATTCGATGTGGAATGTTCAGTAAAATTTGAGGAGCACAGTGTTTAGTTAAGATTATTTGGTGTTAGTTGTGTAACAAACACTAATTTGCATTTGGGTTATTTTTATGCAGATTGTTTAGGGAAATTGGGACCAAGGCTTTTGAGGAGGGAAAACAATTCACCTGTAAGTCAAGCCACCTCTCCCATTCATTGATTAGTTAGGAAAAACATAGGTCTCCAGTTCATAAATACATGACTATTATGTATGAAAGCTTATGCCTAATGTGGTTCTCTTGTTTGTATTCCTGTTACTAGCTTCGACATGATTTGACAACCTTCAATTGACTGTGTTGTTATGTGGGGTTTAGATTCTAGAGTGGTTCCTTGTGTTTGTTCATCCTTTGGGCTTAGGGTTTAATATAGTTAGCTTCACTAGCTTTCTGTTTTTTATCTTTCAATGTAACCTTAGGCATTTAATGTCATGTAATACATGAAAACATGATGCTATAACTATTGAAGCTGCTCTCCTAGCTGCCGATACAAGTAAAAATCCATTACAAATCCTTCCCAGAATCAGACTGGGTTTCAGTCAATAAGTTACATGTTTTTTGCTTAATTTGGGTTACTTTTTTTTTTGAGTTTCTATTTCTAGACCTTTTAATGGGATGAGTTATCGTTTAAGTCCATGCTGTGTCGAGTTGTTGGGTCGAGTCTCACATTTGAGTTCTCCTAATGTCTGTGCAGAGTTGTTGCTAAGTCAAAATCATGTGATATTTTTTTCACATTGTATTTATGGTTATGTAGAAGGGCATAGTTGAATATGTTCATCCATTATGTAATGGCTTCTGTTACTAATTGATATTTTCAATTCATTGACATTTGAAGATGCCACATGTATGGTGCAGAGAATGGCCAAAGGGATTTTTGGTGTCCTCCTTCAATCAAACAATAAAACATTGCTGGAGGGAATGGTAGTTCCAAAGTCTTTCAATGATCTAGTTGTTGAAATGAGAGCTTATCATTATGATCCCATGACATTTGCATTAAATTTGAAGGCGATACTATGTTTTTGTCAAATTTATTCTTGGACTTTCCCACTAGTATTTCTATGCTATTTGTTGTTGTTGTTTCTTTTTCCGACTCCCAAGTAGAATAATGAGATTAAGATAGATATAAGAGATATATCAATGCATATACAATCTGCAAAGTTGTAGGAGGTAACATTCTGATAATGTTTAAACCCTGGGTCTCGACAATTTGGTAGTAATTTCCATTATTAGTCGAGCTATATACACATGCTTCCTTTTCAAAACAAGTCTATAAATTTAGTTTAGGTTTATTATATGTTGTGTTGCTAGACAACTATTGGAATGAATAATATTTCATGCTCTTATTTTTGTCTTGTTCTTTCTGTATGTATGTTACTTTTTAAATGCTAATTTCTTTTTCCAGTATCATTATTTGTTTATATACCTTCCCATTTATGTCTTCAACATTGCATGACTACATAAGTTACGTTTAGTTCATCATAAATACAATTACAAAAATATTTTTATGAAAATAATTCTATACATTATTGTATAGAAACTAGCTTTCAAACCATCTTTGTTTCCAGCAGATAACATTTATGACTCTTGGCTTTCGGTTTTCTGAATGGTTTTTATTGTCTAAGAGATTTGTCTCTTGACATGGATTACTATGTTACCTAGGGTTTGTTTGCACAATATTTCCGTTCACCTGGCCAACCCTATCCCATATGTGTTTTTAATACTAATTCATTCAAGATACCCATAATCTCCTACTTTCCTTTTAGAATAGTTTTTATCATGTTTTTATCCACATACTGTATACAATTTATATATTTTCATATACTATGTACCATTAAATATCTAACAACTTAGTGCCTTTTAACTTTAATAAGAAACCCTGATTTTTTACGTACACATACAAAGTAGGTATTCAACACATAGTACTTATCTGATTTATGGTAAATACAACAAGAGAAACCACACTCCTCCCAACCAACGAACCACTAAATAGAAGTTACCCCTAGCTTTGAGCGCCTTTCTTGTTAGAAACAAACCAATTTTTATAGGCCACCTCTTATTATTGGCAACATCCTGCCATACAGTTTGTTGCTGAATAACTTCAACATAAAAATCCAATATTTATCTCCCACTGGACTCGTTATATATTTCCTTTTTCTCCCACAATATTTTGTTCATTTTCAACCCCATGGAATTTTTCTCTCGCCATGAAACAAAACTAGTGGTCCAGAATCTCATCCTAGGACAAGGAAGATTTTCTTTTGACCCGAATTGATTTTCAACTATTTATGACAGTTAGGAGTTCAAATTCCTCACATGGTTAGGATTACTTCATGTTACTTGAACTCTAGAAGCTTTATTTAGGTCCCAAGGCCCTCTTTTATCCTCCCCTTGATACAATACATTTCCCAATATCATCAAAGAATTCCCATACAACATTTTTTTTGATGATTACCTCACCCATCATACGAATACCATTCATATAAAGAGAAGGCTTATAAATGGGGAGTAAGTCAGGGCTTGTTGTGAGACCTTGAATGGATGGTATTGCTTGTCCTCAAAGGGGTTGGAAGTTGGGTCCAACTACACTCACTAAGCAACTATTATAGGAAGGGCCCTGAGAGCCTTTAATGAACTTCATATAAAGTGTCCATGAAGGCATTTATCCTAGACAATGAATAATATCCAACCCCAAATTTATTCCTCAATTGAAGTTTTTCCTATATTATAACTCTTCATTTTAGAACAAGCCAAAAGAAAATAATGCCTTTCAATGGCCCTTTGATTTTCCACAACTTATTAAACCACCATTTATTTGTTGATGTTTCTAGGTTTTACATTGCAAGATACCCCAAGTTAGTTAAATAATGTCCGCTTGTGGTTTTATAGGACCAATTAATTTCATCATTGGAATCGCTTAAACGAATGTGGGCCTTGCTTTTATTCATGTCCCAAATCTTGTGCTTGGACCCTTCCATATCTCCAAATCGTCATTCAATTGACATCAACATTTCTATTAAGTGTGAATTGATGTGTCTCTATAATTTGAACAATAAGTATCTCTGGGAGGAAGACATTGTCTCCACAACCAACTATTACATCTATCCAAATATTTACCCGTGGGCTTGAACCCAACTTCCATGCTATGTATTGTCCAACTATGAGAAAGGATAGAGTTAAAGCATTCCATTGGTTTGATACATTCAGGTATTTTTCTGGCGATTGCAGATTCAATTTGAGATTGAGAATTTTGAGGATTAGGCTTTAAGAGAGGGGTGCCTTTTTATGTTATTTTGTTTTTTGTTTTTATCTTATTTATGGTAAATAAAATAGGAGAAACCACACTCCTCCCAACCAAAAAACCATTACATAGAAGTTCCCCTTAGCTTTGAACTTTGTTATGGTTAGAAACAAACCAATGCTTATAGGTCACCTCTTATTATTGGCAGCTTCCTTCCATACAGGTTGCCACTAAATAACTTCAACATACAAATCCAATATTTATCTTCCACTAGAATACTTATATATTTCCTTCATATTTCTTTTTCTCCCGCAATATGTTGTTCATTTCCACCACCATTAGGGCCCAAGGCCCTCTTTTCTCCTCCCCTTGAGATAATACATTCCCCAAGATCATCAAAGAATTCCCAGACATTTTTTTTTTTTTATGATTACCTCACCCACCATACAAATACCATTCACATAAAGAGAAGGCTAATAAATGGAGAGTAATTTAGAGCTTGGTGTGAGACCTAGAATGGATGGTATTGCTTGTGCTCAAAGAGGTTGGCATTTGGGGCCATATACACTCACCAAGAAACTATTATAGGAAGGGCCCTGAGAGCCTTCAATGAACTTCATATAAAGTTTCCATGAAGGAATTTCTAATAGATAATGAATAATAGGAAACCCCAACTTTATTCCTCAATTGAAGTTTTTCCTAGATTAGAATTCTTCATTTTAGAACAAGGCAAAAGAAAATAGTGCCTTTCAATGGCCCTTTGATTTTCCACAACCTCTTGAACCACCATTTATTTGTTGATGTTTCTAGGTTATTCATTGCAAGATACCCCAAATTAGTTAAATAATTTCCTCTTGTGGTATTATAGGACCAAGCAATTTCATCATTGGAATCACTTAAATGAATGTGGGCCTTGCTTTTCTTCATGTCCCAAATCTTGTGATTGGACCCATCCCTATTTCCACTTTGTCATTCAATTGACATCAACATTTCTATAAGTGTGCATTGACGTGTCTCTGGAATTTGAACAATAAGTGTCTCTGGCAGGAAGACATTGTTCCCACAACCAACTATTGCATCTGTGCCAATCTTGACCCGTGGGCTTGAACTCAACTTCTATGCTAGGTATTGTCCAACTATGATAAAGGCTAGAGTTAAAGCCTTCCATTGGTTTGATGCATTCTGGTATTTTTCTGTCGATTTCAGATCCAATTCAATATTGAGAATTTTTAGGATTAGGCTTTAAGAGAGGGGTGCCTTTTTATGTTATTTTGTTTTTGTTTTAATGCATTTTGGTGCTCTATGGGTTGCCTAGTTTCAAATGGATTGGTTTGGATCATAAGTGGGTAGGTCTTGTCCAAATTAGTTTGTGGTTTTACCACCCAAAATAATATCTTGTCAAGGTCTTCATGAGAGGAAATATGGAAATGAAATATGAATATAGAAAAATGCAAATCAGCAAGCATAAAGACACTCAAAATACTATACATAACTCTTATAATAACACCAAGTTGAGTGATAGGAGCCCTTAATAATTTGGAGGTGAGTAAATTTCTATATAATTTCGTAAATGGTTGTAGATGATAAAGTAACTTGCTGTTATGCACCTCCAGATCTGAGAAATGCAGGAAGACAAAGAAAATAATAAGCTAAACCATCGCTTGGGGGCTACCCACAATTGTAGAGGCACTTTAAAGTGTTGGATCTATGGGTAGAGAAGCTAGGGAAATGAATATATAATAACAAAAATCATCGCATCATCGGGAGTAGATGAGTAAAACTAATGATAATACAATTGATTACTCTACAATTGGGGTGAAATCCCCATAGGGTCAAAACACAACTAGGGTGAAATCTCTGTGACTACCAAACTGAAAATGCATCTGGGCATATGCACAATCATAATGTCTTCTGCAAATAGAATGGAGCTACTACAAGATTTATCAATATATTCTTGAAGTGGGTTGATATAGTTGCTACCCATCTATGAAAATTCCATCTCACGACCATGATATTTCATATATGAAATAAATGTCTCTATAACACCAATATGCTCTTATCTATTTCTCTTTTGGACAGCAGTCCTTGCCCCTTCATTTTCCCTATGACTGAAAGTGTTGATTTCTTCTTCACATAAGGGGCTGCAAATTGCAAATTCAGATTTGAAATTTTCACTTTCAACCGTTCTCCTCATAAGATCTGCAATGGTTGGGCTTGATAGAAGGCTGAAATATCAACATTGTTGCCACTATTTACTACCCACAACTGATGATCTTATTGAAGCTTGGTATTGAGAACTCTTTTTGAAAATTTGGGCTACAAATATCATCCACTACTTGGGTGGAGTTAATGTTATCAAATTTCTGCATCAAAGGTTGTTTGTTGTCCAGTTGTACATCATCATGAATTCAATATTCTAGGATGGACTCTAGATAAGGGGTAATATATTATTACATTTTGTCCAAATCACTTAGGGGATTCTTGCTGATGCTGATGCTCATTGTGATTTGATTGAAAAGTTGGTTGAGCCAACAGAAGCCTTTAAATCTACTCATATGGTAGTATACATGCACATACTAAAATAAATTGTCTTTCTCCATTTTTACATAGTGAAAGAGTAACATGAATACAAATCTATTTCCTTGTGGTTTGATATTATCCCCATTCCCTTTCTGGCCCCTATCTTTAGTATATACTTCATTCAATAGTTTTGTTCCTCTTCTTGCAACATACCCTACACGTTGGTCACCACTTTAATTGACCTGTTTAAATTCTGGCTTGTCCTTGTCTTGGCCCCTTTATTTTTTCTTCCCAATAATCTTTGTTTTTTATCACCTCAAGTAGGTAGATACCTTGTCTTTCCATTTTTCTTTTGATGCTATTCTTAGTCCCTTGAAGCTTTGATGTTCTGATGAGAGTGACAGGTGTCCATATTCGTAGAAAACTTCACATCTAAAAGAAATGTTCTCTTAGTCATGCTTCTGTATCCAGAGGTTGCCTTCAATGATTCAAGATAAAATTATATAACAACCCTTTGTAAATATTCTAATCTATGCTCAATTATCCTGATCCATAAAATTCATTCCTTGTTGGGATGTTTTATCTTAATGACAATCCAGATGGAATTCCTTGTCTCATTAAGAAACTATTTATCTGACAGGTGTAGAGTTTTTGTTTTTGAGTTGGCAAGGCACAGGGGTCAAATGTGGCACTGTGATTGTTAAAAATAGGTGTTATTAAATAACATAATAGCACCAATACCATGTCCAAGTTTGCTAGCTGCAGTCCTTCAAAGCTTCTAGAATAGTATTCGGCTGATTCGGTGGAGGAATAAAACTTCAAGTTGATTCGTCCAAAATTCATTTAAAGTCAGGATCTCTTGGATTAGTTAACACTTTAGTTATGAATTCATATAAACCACAAGGTAATTTATCAAATATGTTTCAGTTTTCATCACATTGGACAAAAAATTGTCGATGCGTTTCGAACCAAAATAGTGTGGTTCATCTTCAAGATGATATGAGAGATTAGATCAAGTCATTAAGCTTATATGGATGTAGAGAAGGCCAAATAGCTGTTGGAAAAACAACTAGTTTGACTAGGAAGGAAAATTATTTATGATAAAAAAATATTTTTATTTAATGAGTATAAATTTAAAATATTATTATTAAATAATTCAATAATGAGTATAAAGTTAAATCAGCCATTATAATAACATCTAGTTTGAATATGAAGACAAATTAATTAATTAATTTTATTATTTATTTATTTATTTATATTTTGAAAATCAACAAACAAAATTAATTCTAATCAGTGCAAAAAAATGAAAGACACATAGACAATTTCAAAGTCAAATTTTCCAAAGTATTTTTTGGGTACTGGTAAAATTGCCTTTGGAGCTGAGACATCCCAAGGAGATGAGGAAGGCACCTTTTATTTGAACTCAGAAGGAAGTATGAAAGCTTCAATTGTTAGAAAGATGGGACATGCGTCAAAATGATACTAAGGGGTTGTCAAGTGTTTGTTCAGATGTAGATGGTCACCATTCTAATACACTATTGTTTTCAAATAACTATGAAAGCTCAGAGACAGGTGTCAACCATGATGAAAATTTGGTGGATAGTGGTAGATGAATAGTGGTAGATGGAATCATCATCTACATATTGCTTAGGTGCGTTCCTTCAGCAAGAATTAAAATACATATTGAATCACTTTGACAGGCCTTGTAGAGAAAGCGATCTTTATAATACTCCATAATTGATGTATGACTCTTTCCTGAACACAAATTCAACTGGTGATCCCAATGTGAAGTTGGAAAGTGAACAAAAATGCATAGTGGAACAACATACCTCTTTTGGATGCAAGGTAAATTTTTTCTTTGTTTACGTTTATGATTTTAGGAAAATTTCACATTTAAAATCTGTGGATGTAGACTAGGTTTTCTAAGAACATTAAACAAGGCCATTTTTTAATTTCCAATCCTTTTACCTGATGACTATACATCACTATGCCTTACCTATATGCTCCTTGGGTTAGATCTCTTTTCTATAAAGGGTACAACTATGCATGTTTGGAACATTTCTTCCTAGCATTATTATGCATAAATATTAGATTGATTGCTCGTTGGAAGTGCTTTGAGAAACACATTCCAATGTTAAGGGTTTCACTGCATAGCTCAAACTTCCTCCACCTTGCATGGGGTTTGCACCAAGTCTCATTCCTTTGAGATTCATGGCATCAGGTTGGTGCAGACCACAAGGATAATGAAACTGTGGTGGACGACATAATACTATGTAGGACTTGTTAAGAATTTCAGACCATGGTAGGCAAAGTCTGCAATCAAAAAAATCCAAGCAGCTAAAACATAAAACTTTAAGGGCTATCAAAACTACAAATTTTGTATATGTAATCTACTAACACATCATAATGAAAATATAGGATAGAGTGTACAAAACTGAACTTCCAAAACTGTAATCTGTTTTTTATTCAATCTGGAAAAATGACACATTGCTACAACTCAAAAGTACTATCAGAATCACTAGAACAAATCAATCTCACATGTAAAATCATTCAAAAATAACCACCTCTGCCTTGCCTTCTTTATATAATATAGATGAGGAAGGTTAGAGGAGAAGACAAAATAACGCATCCCTGTGGGTGCTAAAAATTAGAAAAGAAAAACCATTATCTAAATCTGTCTAGGGAAGTATGATTTCCCTAAAATTGGAAGTTTCCCTGACTCATGTGCTTAATCTACTTTATAACAAAACCTAATTGAATCTAAATCTGGATTTCAAATTCCAAAAGAAGAAAAGCATCTATTCTCGAATTGGAATGCTAAATCTGGAAAAACAACCATAAAAGTGGAAGTGGTTGAGGTTGGTACATGCATTCTAGAAGGCATGTGTGTGCATTCTCAATATTATCTTACATAATTAGCATCACATACAATCTAGTTTTGCATCCCCATTTTCCTTAGTTGCACCCTTATTATGACAACACAAGTACCCTACACAAGAATCTAAACTACTGTGGTTGTTTTTGGTGTGCCTTCATTGGTTGACTGCTATGCCACTACAGAAGAGAACAATAACTGATTCAAAAGGTCTGAGAAATATTTTCAAATTGCATCATGATGGGGATAGATCATTGAAATATTGATCTTCAATGCATAATCCCTAATAAGCATGTGTCATCAGCTCGTGTTGAATATTTCCTTTCCCTTTATACACATTTTCCCATCGTTGCTACCAATTGATAAGAGCACTGATGGAAAGCAACGATTTGTGGCTGATTCTAAGATATGGAAGGAATTTGACAACATATCACCTGATTTTTCCCAAGATCCTCACAATATAACGCTAGGTTTAGCTCTAGATGGGGTGAACTCTTTCTCATATTAGAGCACTGAATGGTCAACTTGGCCAATGTTTATAATTTTTTAATAAATTATAACTTGCCTCCATGGTTAGAAACTAAACCATTTTTTTTGATGTTTTGATTGATTATACTAAGGAAAAAAATGTGACTTTAGATAAAATTGATGATTTTTCAAGAAGAAAAATTCAACAGAGTAAATTTGCAAAAAGCGGGTGTTGAATGAAGAGTATGGAAGATTGAATGCATGGAACAAATCAATTTTCAAGTTCTTCGGAGTTACGACCATAAAGTTTCAAAGATCAATTTATTGATATGGCACAAGCGACAATTCAGAAGTTGACTCAATCAACTTTGCTCACTAGAAAGTGGTGCCTATTAAAAGTTGAGAAAGTTAGTTATATGGATTTGCTATAGCACACCCTATGAAGAATATTTTGAGATCTAACTAGCATGTGGGTCTAGAGTGTAGACTGAGATGGAAGAAGAATGAGTAAAAAACAAGTGATCAACCTAAGTTATGATTTATAGATATGTATGTGAAAGATGTTTATGTTTGACACTGAGTTACTCTGAAGCAATAGAAGAATAGTTTAGAGGGACTATCTGATTTTTAAGGGTCCATAGAACAATCCACTTGTTTAGGGGAATGTAAAACATATATAATATAGAGGCCTTTCCTCTGTGCACAGTTTTGAGTTGGCCAGTGAGTTGTAAAATTTGTTTTGGGGCTTTTGAGCCATACACATAGCCCAATTTGGTTGCATCATTGTTGTAATTGTATTTTTTTGCAGTTTCCTTAGTTAATTCAAGCTATTATTAATGAAAAACTTGTGTGCCATGAAGTACTATGCATCCATGTTCATGTTGAAATTGAGAGATTGTGTGTTGCATAGTTTCATTTTTTAGTTAGTTGTGATGAAGCTTTGTAGTGTAGTTAACAAAATAAGCAACTTTGGTGGAACTATTGAGTGCAATCATATTCAAGTGATTTGTATGGAGACCATATTTTCAGTGGTATAAGAGCTAGAGTTGGAAGTAATTCATAGTTTTATGCATTGTTCCGAACCTATTGCCCTGATGTTTTGCAATTTTTTTGTATCAATGTACTCAGAGAGTTAGGAAAACCTAAACATGAAAATCCATAGTTTCTCACATTATTAGAGCCAGTGATTGTGGCTTTGGGAGATTGAAGTCAAAGCTCAAGTTGTGGTTTTATAAGTTTTTTGAAGAGTTTTTATGACTGTGATTCTAAAATTTTTTGGAAGAGTTGCTAGAAACCCATAAAATTGGGAGTGAGATGGGGCTACAGATTCGAGTGGTAGCACCCTTGTTTAGAATTCCCCTTCTAAAACTAACATGGATAGAAATAATTATGGTATTTGAAAATTGAGAGTACAAGATGTGGAATACAATCATAAAATATAAATTATTGAAGTTGATTGAAGGATAGTAGCAGTCTCCAATTGATAAATTTGAACTAGAGAGCATGAAGCATGAAATGAAGACACAATGTATATTTTGGGTTTTTCTATGATATATAGAAAATCATACCATTTTGTAGAATAGAAGTAAAAATACAATAAACATGATCTGGATGATGTTGTCGAATTTATACGAGACCTCAAATCAATTTAAAATTCCAATTAATTTGTGTGCAGAATTAGATGTATGTGTTGAAGATATTGAAGGTGAAAGGGTCATTGAGTAGATGGCATGAACCCAAAATGTAACAGACTGGTTAATTGTAGCTGGGGACAAGGTTGAAGAGAAATACCGTTTCACTAATTATCAATGTGTTAGCTAGTCTTCAGCCCTTTTTCACCAGTCTGAATGTGAAAAAAGACTTTTGGACTCTCCATTATCAAGGAGGCATGTTGTTAGCAGAACAAAAATAAGTATGAGATTAGAGAAGAATGAAAGTGAGCAAGCTTGCAGGTCAAAAATAAAATTCAAGGTGCATAATGGATGTAGGAAACTCAACAAAGTGGATATCAACCACAAAAGGGCTAAAAACTGGGAACAATGTTATGTGCTATCATTGTAGAAAGCCACCACACTGAGTATGAACTTGTTACAATGGAAAGGTAGAAGATTCCTAAGGAAAAGATAATAAGCATTTTGGATAGTATGCAAAAAAAAGGATCAAGAGAAGAAATAGGATTTTAAGAGAGGTGGATTGGTTACATCATTTGTGGCCAAGAATTCCATTAATGATGCTTGGTATATTGACCTTAGTGTAACTAACCATATCACTAGAGAAAAGGTATGACTAAAAAATATGAGACTGCAGTCTTTGGGTGAGTTTGTAATATTTGGAGGTAACCATGTATCCAAAATATAGGTTAAGGAAAATGAATCAAAAGTAGCGAGGTTCTCTGCAACTTAGTATAGGAAGATGTTGTCATGTATTATTACATTAAATAGTATTAATAAATTAAATAAAAATAAATAATTGCACATGCACCTAATATATGTGATAACATTTAAAACAATTAAAATAACCTAGTTCCATCTTAAACTTGGATCTATCAAGCACCAAGAGGGATCAAATTTTTGGATACATGACATGTAATTAAATGATACTTTTTTTTCATGTATTAAAAACTTTAATCCCTCTTGGTGCTTGATATATTTGGGTTTAATATGGATATATTGTGAGATACTCCCCTTGCTTCATTTATTTCCTTAGTTGGAGTTTCCTTTTGAATTCCCTCTACCTCATCTTCACTACACTTATTTGGACCCTTGCATTTATTTAAAATTGAAGTTAGGGCTTTGATTTCAGTTTTTTTAAGTGAGGGTAGCCTTCACATTTGCTTGTTCCTTGTTTCCATGCTTATCTCTCTTTTTGAGTGGGTTGCATTGGTTTTAGCTAGATTTGAGTGGAAGGTTTCCCCTTTTCTAAATGCTTGGCGAAGTAACCATATTCATGGAATAATTGCATTTGAATGAGATTTTCTCATAGTCTAGCTTTTGTAGATGACACCAACTGTCCAGACTTGGTTGGATGGCCTTAGTTATGCCTTTTTATAGATCCATCTTGATGTAGTGTAGGCACATACATATTGAACACATTCGGAGTTAGTATATCAAGAAAGTTGTGTGCATTTTTTTCCAATTTATTGAAGAGTTAGGTTATCCTATAATAAGAGAGATAGATGAAGAAGGCACACCCAAATTTGGATTGTTGTAAGGATAAGTTACGGGAAACAACCAGTTTGGCCATGTCCTAGAATATAGTACTAGAAACAATGAAATGGGTATGAAATTCCTTAGAAACAATGTTGGTTGTATCATATGATGTTTCCAAATCTAAAAATTTTGTACTATACAGTTGACAGTGTTTCCAAGGCCTTTCATACTTATTTCTAATGACATTTCAAGTACTTTGAAGTTTATGGGCCCACTTAAGTGCATGAGGGGGGTGTGGACCGATAGGAAATTATCGCTCTTTGTATGCCAATGACCCTTCAAAACAAAATGGAGATAATAAATTAAGATTTGGGGAGATTTTCACTATTGTAATTAATGATAATATTAAATTCTTAAATTAAAAGTTGATTTCTCTTGTATATTACCTTTTCTAAAAGTTGACATTTTCCTTTATCTTACCTTTTTGGTTGACATTCTCCTTTATCCTACCTTTTATAAAGGTTGACATTCTCCTTTATCCTACTTTTTATAAAGGTTGGCATTCTCCTTTATCCTACCTTTTGTATCCAGATTAAAATTGTAATTATCATTAATTTTTTTAGGATCTTTGGGAGTGGTTCTAACCTCATGTTGCTTCATGTGGTGAGAGTAGAATTTCCTATCCCATTCATATTTCATTAGACTTAGTAGTTTCATGATTTCAGAGGTGGGATGATTGTAGCATTTCCATTGGATACTATCATGTATGAGGGTCTGAGAATGACATTTGTTAATAGAACAAAGATATGGAATTTTGCATCATGTAATCATCTATGAGAGTCAACATAGACATGGGTCTCCTAAAATGTCATTTATGTGTATCATTATTACTTTCTTGCAAGACAATGTGTTATTTAATAAAAGCTACACATCTATGTGTTTCTATTTTTTATATACTGTGCCCATACATACCCATTTTTGGGGGCTCATGTTTCCCAGTATTCCCATTTCGGAAACTTTTAGATGATTCTGTGTTTTGTCCAACTTAGCCATAGGGAGATATTATTCTATGCTTAATTCCAACATCCAATGATTTAGATATAGCCCTTGAGGGCCGAGGAAGTAGGGACTACTTTTGAAGATCAATCCATGGGATCTTCTTAAGCTAAAATAGGAAATCCATATCCTTTTATGTAAAGAAAAATAGTGATCAAGTCATTCATAAAAGTGATCAAATACTCAATTATCTAGATATTAGGGTTCTTGTTAATTGGCCATTTCCCCATGAACTTTCCACCTAAGGTTTTCTCTACAACCAAAAGGGATTTTCTTTGGAGTGTGGGGACTGTGATCATTATAATTTTCCAGGAACTCTTCTAACTTCCTCACAAAATGATCATGATTTGAGTGCACCTTTCTTCCTTGCTTCGTAGATTCCAAAAAAAGTAATTGGAAATCTACCACCTCCTCCTTGAAATCTTGACAATTGGGAGTTTTGGGATCTGCCATGGTAAAGATTGTCCAGCTATAGGTAGAAGAGAAAAGCACAATTACAATTACTTGAGCAAAGTGGTGACTAAATAGTACAAAAATTGCATAGATATTAAAGTTTGTGCCCTCTTTTGGTTTAAGATAAAATATAACTTAGTGAAACCCATAAGAGATAACATATTTACCTTCTACATTAATCACCACCACAGTTTAAGCATAAAAATTGTGGACGTGTGCTTTTTCAGTGCTTGGTCTCGATGCAAAGAAAAGAAAATAATCTCAGTGAAACCACAATATATTCAAGCATATATTTATCATCCACCTTGGTCACCATAAAACCTGAAGTACAAAATGCTTGGTTATTAATCAATCAATCCTTCCAAGAATCCAAGACCATACTTCACTTCCACTTTAATTGCCACTTGCAACCCCCTTCCTGTTTTGTACCCATAATCTAAAACCCGCTCGAAATCAGTTGGATTTCAACTGAAGATGAATGTTCCTGTGGATTTATTTTCCTTTGCGTTCTGAGATAGTTACACTTGATTCTAAAAACCAAACATGAGTGTACCAAATGAGACACAATTTAGTAACCTTTAACAACGAAGAATCCAAATATGTTAGGAAAAATACATATGAAAGTCCTAGACCATCATTCATCAGGTGCTCAATATTTAGCTCAAAAATTAAAATCTTTCAAAATTTCTCGAAACTAGAACGAAAATGTAGAGCTCGTCACCAGGATTCCAACACAACTTGTTTCATCAAAATCCGAGTTCGTATCCGTTTACTCAAACATCTAAAAAAATTGCAAATTGGACAGGTTGCTGACATTGAAGCCCAATCAGCAAAAAAGAATCTTCTGGAATATTCTTCAGGTTTCTGCCAATGACGCTGTGACAAGAGGCACTTTCTAATTCACCAATTTGGTTTATGTGGGTGAACTTATCCTAATGGCTCTAAGGTGGAATTTTATTTTTTATATATTTAATTATGATTTTATATATATATATATATATATATATGTTATGTTTAAAACATATTATATATATTAAATCAAACTCAAATCCACATTATCCATAAACCAAAGTCGTGGGATTAGATATCAAATGATATGGTCTGTTGATATTATATGCAGCCCGCGCCAAGGTTTAATGAAAAAGGTCCGTGGATTTCATTAATAATAGATATATTAAGGTCCATGTAATCAACGCAAAGTCCGTGTTATTAATATGGAAAAACTATGTTTTTTAATGGGGCGGGGTCGGGTTTGAACCCCGAACCTCCACTAAACAAAGCCGCCCGTTAACCAACAAGCCATAGCGCTAAGTTTTAAAATTTTAAGCCGCCAACCAATATTTAAATTTTATGTAACGGACCAGCAGAGCGCGGAGGGGCCAGCCCGCGGGCCAACCCCTCCATCATGTGACCTTCACAATGCAACCAAGCACTGAGGGCTAGCGCTAATTGCGCTTAGTGCTAATATTATCTTCAAAATTCACTTATATTATAGTTAATATGCAATTAATGTAGTGGTATTTTTTGTAGAGCGTGCCAAATGCGGCGGATTTCTAATTTTAGCAGTGCTAACTGGCGGAATTTCCAGATTTGGTGGAGGAAAACTAGGGAAATTTGTTTTTTCCATAATGGAGGCAATATTCGACCCAATTGGAAAAATGAATAGTCAATTTTAGATTATTTTGGCATTCCGGAGACAATGGTATAAGTATCAGAGGCTGAAAACGACTTCTACATATGATTGTGCTATAGGGAAGTTCAAGGGAGCCTAGGGCCACCAGGGAAGGAGATCAAGTCTGGATCAACCGGAGTCAGTTTTCAGTAATTGGACAATCATTTTTAGAGTATTTGTATGTTATGAAGACAATATAACAGGTTTCAAGAGAATTCAAATAATGTACACAATAATTTTTCCAAATTTTATCTAATACAAGAGGCCAAAGCTATGGAGTTGGACCAAGGAGATGTAGCCTAGGAGGGGTGAACTCCTTCATCAAAAACTTGTGTTGATGTCTCTGATTATGGTTTTCTGTACATGTTTATGCTATTGTTCATTTCTTACTTATGTTGTTTATTTGTTTTTAATTTCAACATAAAACACAAGAAAATTTCATGTTTTGACACTCACATGCACCAAGGAAACTAAAGCACAATAAGCAAACAAGAATCAAATAAAATATAATTCTAAACTTGTAATTAGCACAAAAAAACTAACATATAAGTTCAGATAAAGTGGTATCAGAGCATTAGGTTGCTTAAGGTTATTTACTTGCTTTGCTAGAGTTTGTGCAAAAGAGTTTTAACATTTTCAATTTTGTGATGCTTACAAGGTTAAGATTGCAGAGAGGAGAAGGGAAAATATTGGTTTCTAGTCCCGAGGTTAGGACCAGAAGAGGGAGAGGCACAAGGCCACCATCTCCACCTAAAGTTTCACTCCCATTTTCACCTGAAGCACCTCAAGTGTTATCTCTGTTTGAGATTGAGGAGGTCCAAATTGCACCAGAAACTGAAGTTGAATCTAAAGCCATCATGTCAGGTGTTGGAGACAATGAAGGACACTAAGAAGAGGAGGATGTCAAGAAATAATTCAATGAAATGAAGGGGATGGTAAATATTATGTTTGAAGAATTCACTGCTGGAATGGTAGGAGGAGGTTCTAAGTTCCCACATAGAGAAGGAACTTCAAATGATAAGAAGGATGGAGAGAAGAGTTCAAAGGGAAGTGGAGGAAAGCCACCTCCATCTCCACCATCTTCATCATCCTCATCATCACTATCAACTTCATCTTCCACTTCCACCACAAATACCACTCACACTCACTCAAAAGCCACAAGAGGAAAAACTCCATGGACATGTTGAAGCCTCGAAAATCGCTGCTTCAAACATTGGGGGATAACCACCCGGTCGGGACCTTAGGACAGCTCCTTTTCCGTTTGGTGTGGTGGCTCCGACTGGATTGATAGGACCAGTTTCCTAGTAATTTAAATGGGTTGGTAATGGAATGATTGGATGGAGGAAAATGGGACTAAATGATTGAAATACAACTATCTAATCTAATTTAAAACTGAGAAAACAATTCTAAAACTAACACGGGCATCAAATGTGAATACAACTTTAAATTGTTTCAATTAACCAATAACCATGAAAATGTATTACAGCTTAATTGAAATGTGCAGTAACAAATAAAGATAACTCTGTTTAAGAAATTAAACAGAGTTATAATAACATATTGCATTCATCATAATATATCGCTTGTATATACTATAAAAGATAAATATTTCTAACACACTAAAAAATGATATGTATAAAGAAATATTGTGAAACAAGTACACATAAACGATAGAAATTTAAAAGAGAATATCACATAACAAAAGAAACTAGCAGTGAATAGATAGAAATACCATATACATCTCGATACTTTCCAATGAAATCTGATATCCAAATCCAGCAACTTCAATGTAGAATCAACTCCAAGATACATAAATTCAATTCTTAAACATAATTTCGTAGAGACTCACCAGATGTGATCCTTTATAAAAATATAAGAGTCAATGGAGTACAGAAATGTAATCTCCAAGTCAAAATATTACGAATTCAGGACCCCTTTCTAAATGCATGAAAGAGGTTTAAATAGGTACTTAACAAAAAATAACTAAAACTATTCCTACAATCTATCTAAATTAAAAAATATCTAAAACATAAATGCGATCTTGATTTTCTGACTCATTGATCATTTGTTGCGATTGATGTGCAAAGGTGGCAGATTTTGAGCATCTTTTTTACTTCTTCAGGATGACTAAGCTTTGAGTGCAACCGTCCTGTGTATGTGGCATCGGAGAATTTGGGGATGATGCAATCAATGGCATTTGAGAGAAATTTAATTGATGTTTGTTGACTATGTGGCTTGATGAGATAAGTCCACATTGAATCCCATGATATTCCTTGTAATTGGCCAATTTGTTAATTTTTATTAATGATATCTTGTTTCCATCTAAGATCAGTTTCTTTTACTCTGGGTAATTGGTCGGGACTACAATCTGCAATTAAATTGATTGCATACAAGTTATCATTTACCATCTGTGTTACACTGTTCATAATTCCTTTAGCTCTGGATGTGGCCCTTTCTTCTTTGATAAAGCGATGTTCCCATTCTGCAAAAGAAATTTCTTTATGTCTCTCCATGATCTTGGGAAGATCTGCTTTTCTCCCTGATTCTGAGTCTTGCCATAAAATAAATTCGAAGATCTTTTCTTCAACTTCATCAAATTCAATCTTAAGAGTGACTCCTTCATCTATTAGGGAAGATGTTAGCTCACATAGAGATTCTTCTTCTGTAATATTTAGACAAAATTCATTTAATTGTTGACACAATAATTTTTTTGTCTCCAAGGCTTCATTTTTGAATTGATCCAAACTTGGATAATTCTTGAACTTGTCTAATTTGGATTGAAACATCTTTTCTTGTTCAATCTTCAGAGTCTACTCATTTTGTAGAAGAGTTTGTAATTTTGCAATTTCTTGATTTAGCAACTGTTGATTTTCTAGGGTCTGCTGATCAATCTTCTCTTTTTCAACAGCCAGCTGCTCTTCTAATTGTTTAGTCTTGAGCTCTTCATCCTGTAATCGTTGTTCCAACTGAATTATCTTCTGTTGGTTTTCTGTAACTTGTTCCTCAAAAATGGAAATTTGTACATCCTTTTGTTTCATCAAATGTGTGACTTCGGAGGCTTTATCTATAGTGGCAACACTATAGGCACCTGCATACTGAGACAATTTGGTGAGATCCTCAGATGGATTCACCTCAGCATTCTTATAAACAATATTCATAAATTCCCCCTGTGATGCCAAAAGAGCATCTTGATCAGTTCTCCTCCTTTTCCTATGTTTTCTCACCACAGCCCTATGTTTGGGACTATAAAATATATCCAAAGGAGGAATTTCTTCTATCTTTAACATAATCTCACTAGTGGGGTTTTCAGGGATGATTTCTACATCCTAGTCTTTTGGATCATCAACTTGGGAAATGTTTTGTTGTCCTATTTGCTGGGCAAATTGTTCATATTGGCTCAGCAAATGAGGAGAAACAATAAGTTCAGTAGCTTCTTGTCCTCCAAGTTGAGAACTTTTATTATTGTTTTTAAGTGTTTCTTCAGTATTTTTACTCTTTGTGCTTCCTTTCTCAATATGCACATGGGCATCAGTACCTGTGCTCTCTTTTCTTGCTTGAGCCGAAGACTGCTGTACATCAATTTTAGCAACAGTTTCTGATTTTCCAGTGTCAGCTTTGCTGTTATCATATTTCTTCTCCAAAATAGGATTAGCTCCTGTTACTTCTTTACCAGATGTACTTCTTGTATCTTTTTGTTGAGGTTCAAATCCCTGTATAAAAATCCTCAACTGATCCAGAGGAACTCTGAGTAACCTCTGACTT
This sequence comes from Pinus albicaulis, assembly GCA_034641835.2. Classification (NCBI taxonomy): domain Eukaryota; kingdom Viridiplantae; phylum Streptophyta; class Pinopsida; order Pinales; family Pinaceae; genus Pinus; species Pinus albicaulis. The sequence continues at coordinate 197,434,648 of CM076583.1, read as the reverse complement.
CTAAATAATAAAAATTTATTCATTTCTTCAGGCTGAAGTTTGGACTTGGCCAAATAGAAAATTTGAGACATTTTATCTACAGAGACAAATAAATCATCAAAGACATCTGGTTCATGTTCGAACCGAGAAATTGAAACAGAGGTAGTAAAATCATATGCCACCTTCCTGGGATCATATTTCCTTCCAGGAATTGTTGAAAGTTTAAGATTGGTTAACTTAACAACTTCTTTTTCAGCATGGACAAAATTGCGGAGAGTATAATCACCACATTTGAAAGGAAAAGTAGGCCACATAAGCTTTTTGTTGTTCTTTAAAGTTCTAGACATACCTTCTACTGTCAGCTGATAAGAAATTTCCTGTGCTAACAGTTTGTCTGGAACATATAAAGGAAGGATGTGTGGCTCTACAATACTTCCAAAAATTCTGAAATAAGTGAATTTTTCCTCCCCGAACCAATCTCCAATAGAGGACAAATCAACTCTAGCTTTATCAGAAAGTCTAGGAGGGAATCAGCCAAAAATGATTTGGTAAATCGGAATAAGAAAACACGGGAAAAATTTGTAAACATGACTTCTGAAATGCCCCTTCCATAAAAACTTGTGGTATATATGAATTGGAATAGGTTCTTTAGGATTCCATTCCATCCTAATAAGGGGAATTCAGAATTGAAACAAATGACATCTAGGATATAAGCACAAAAATAGAAAGGAGTGGAATTTCCTGAATTTTTGTCTTTCCTATACTCAAGAATTCTGTTGGCTATCTTATTAGAAAAAAATAACCACCCAATCCATTATCTCAGAATTAATAGCAGCATGTATCAATGGAACCATTTGAATGGAAAAATTAGTTGAGTTATCATTACCGAACAGTCTGTTAGTCATAAGTATTTTTCACCTGTTGTTGATGACTAAATTCCTAGCTGAGTTTTCTAGAAGCTGATCTCAATATGTTAATTTGTCATCTAGAAAACCCCCATAATTTTTTTTTTCCTTCCTACCTTTTTAGTCCGCCCATGACGAGATGAAACCTCATTGTTAAGATCCTTCCTAGCCTCAGCCACACTAGTCTGCCCATCAGCTCTAAAAGAACAATCCAAATCTGTCCAAAATTCTCTCCTAAGTTTGGAAGGGGCGCTTTAGGCCTTTCTCCCTTGGCAAACTATCCTAAAGCCAAAGAACCTCCATCTGCTATAGACCAGTCATAACAGACCTTCCCATTCTGCAAACAAAGTTGGTTACAGCCATAGGTCACGCCCTAATACACCCTCAAGTCTCAGCAATACATGGACCATAAGTCAAACTGATTATAGGTGTTTTTACAATGTTTTAAATGGATCTTTCAAAAACAGAGGCATACCAGCATCCCAGAAGAAAATATTTGGCTCCACATGAGAAGACAGTTGCTTCTCAATGTGATATTGAGCCTGGGATGCAGCAACAGAGCGAAGAGTTTTTCATCAAGCTCTTGCGACCACATTCAAAACCTGAAAGGACAGTAAAAGGAAAAATAGCACTGTCACGGGACTGATGATGCAACATGGCTGAAAAAACCTCCTTCATCTACAAGCAGAGGGTTTGAAGACTGAAGCGCCTCCTTCATCTATAAGCAGAGGGCCAAGGGTAAAGTCTGTTTTTAAGCTTTTCACTAACTGTGAAGACAAACTTTGAAGTACAGTGAGACAACAAATAAAGGTCTCTGCATAAAAATGATGATTAAAAGAAGAGAGGTTGAAAGAACATCAGGCATTTTGTCAAGATAGGCCTCCTTCATTCATGAGCAGATGGCCAGATCAATCATTGATTCTAGGGTTTTCACTGACTGAGAGACAAATTGTAAACACAATAGGAGACAGTTGAAACAAAGAAATGATGTAAAATACAAAGAAGGAAAGTAGGGGTACCACTATAATCCAAGAGGTTAAACTTGTCTCTTATCAAGGTTTTCTTTCAAAAACAGTTTGGAGCCCAATTAAAAACAACTTTGCTGGTGATTAAGGGGTAGGTCATGACACAGGCCAGTGATGGTAAATATTTGTCAAAGGGTACTCATCTTCTTGTTCATGAGAGAATTTTTTTTAAATTACTCATCATAGTAGACAAAGGAAACTTGAGTTTAGTTTTTCCCCAAAAAGGCATTGCAAATAGGTATACAGGGTCATTAAAGTGCAAGAAAGATCATGACATGTGTTTCAGGTCCTAGAACCCAATGAAGCAATATATGCATGCCACTGTTACAAAGGAAGGCAGTCCCTTATGAAAAAGGGTCAAAGGCACCTCACTGTTGCATTCTAAGTGAAAGGAGAGTCTTAAAAGAAATCTTATTTTAATGGACAGAGGATGGGAAAGCATGAGTAAGTGCAACTAATTTTTGCACCCACGGTCAGAAAAGGAACTTAAAGGACACCTGACAGTCAAATCATTTTCACAGTAGGGCATCATTACCTCCAAAGCATCCAGATCAGACACTATTAGTTTAAGGTTCAAAAGTGTAAATCTACCTCCTAACAAAATGGCAAAGGATGCTTCATCAATCATTGGTGTATTGTTGAATGGATCTTCCATGTTGAAAATATTACTCAAGGTTCAGTAGTGGCAGAAGTTACCTTTCAAACATGTAAGCACAGTGAACATAGTTTTACATTTTGAATATTTTTTATAAAGTGAATAGGTTAATACCTATTAAATCTATTTAAAAGTGTGCGCATCCTTTTGTCAACATTATTCAAAGAATGGGCCCCTTATAGCGCATTTAAAATCATTTCGGTTTTCAAAAACAAACCAAGGCATTTGTTTTAAAGAAGAAAACTTTCAAAAAACCCTCACGAGTCAAAGCAAGGGATTTCGATTTATTTGCATTCAAAGGGACAAAGGGACCGTTGCAAGCTTCTTCAAAACTCTAAAACAACAATTCAAATTCTCCCTCGACTGTTCACAAGACCGGAGAAAGAATTTTTGGCAATTTCACAGAGTTTTTTTGGGCTTAGAGACCGCGCAGCGCGCCTGTACACTTGCACAGCGCGTTTAGGCGTAGTTTTTACAAAGGAGTACACGGCTGCGTGGCACGCCTATAGCCTCCGGTCACAGGGGCCTGACAAGTGACCCGATGGTGTTTTGCACGGCACTCTCCCAGTCTAAATGTGCCGCGCTCATTTTACACCATTCAAACACCTCCGACATGTGTTGAAAGCGGCCCAAAGTCTTCAAACAATGCCATCATCGAATTCTCAAGGTACTCTATGAGCCTCCCTAGTATTGTCAAAATTCTAAAGGGTGAAAAATGTTGCGTTTTTCCAAGACTGAATGATGGTAAAAAGTGAAGTTTTCGATGTAAGTCAAGGACCTGTGTTTCATGTTTAAAACTCAGAGTATGCACATTAATGAAGGCTTTGTCAAAAAATTGTGAATTTAACCCTACTGTGATGAAACAAAGTTAAACTCTGTCAGCTACATAGTGGAAGAAAGGTGCTTGGGAGGTTTGATCTTTTGTTTTAAAAACTCAAGAGTTGTTGTAGTTTGTGATTGCCCAGCAGTGAGCCTAGCAAAAATGGTGGGTTCCTATTAATGATTCAAAAACCTAACAAACTGCCCTCAAACGGTATTGAAAGGTGTAATACAGTGTCCAAAAGAAGAGACAGAGTTTTGAAAGGTGAAAAAATGGGTATATTTTCAAGTAGCAGTGATCATGATGTAAATGTTTTTGTCATTTCAAAGGATTTCTCTATTTGAAAAGAAGGGGAAAAACACCAGTACTTTCTCCTTTACTCCATAAAACAAACTTTAATGTGTGAATCTGAAAATCACCATTTGGAGGTATTGTCAAAATCTGGGTAAGGAATAGTGGATACAAGGGTAGTGTTTTGGTTAAAAGGAGTTTTTGTTGTTTGACTGCTACCAGGTTGTTTATGCTCACACCAACACAAGGAGTTTGATGACTCTACCTATAACACAGTGACCTTTTGACTGTGTATATGCATTTTGGTTGACTGTGTGATGGTTATTGAATTTACTTGCTGATTGGCTTACAAATGGAGGAAAGGACAGTTTGTTGAAAGGAGCAGGGACCTAACACCAAAGATAACATTTTACACAGCATTTGAAACCATTGTTGCCTTAATCAAGCAGTGATTGACAAGAAGATAGAGTTTGTTTGAAATCCTTTTGAAGGCAATTTGATTTTGCAGAGGGCATCTAGAACAAGATGCCTCCCAGACAGGACATCAGGAGTGGATTGCACAAGAGGTATGAGCCTATTTCCACTGAAGAATTGAATGCCCACCCATCGGTGTTGTTCAATTTCCATGAGGTGGGATGTTTAGATTTTTTCCAAAGGGTGCAAGAGGTAAAGATTTTTTCTCCCTTGACACACCTTTGCGCTTTGAGGTTCAGAGACAAGCACTTCCAGTTGGCAAGCCTTGACTTCAAGTTCTCCCCAAGATACATCTCCAAGGCCACTAAAATCCCCTATATTGGCGAGAAATGTTTTAAACAAAGCCATTTGGACTTAGATGATTACAAACCCTTCCTCAAGCCTGAACACAGAGATGCTTTTCCTTCTATTTTCCCTTTCTCATATCTTTTAGCCAGCTACGCCCCCCTCATGAAGATTATCATGAAGTATTTTACTTGTGAGGGAAGATTCTCCCGAATCTATGCTTATCACATTCGACTGCTGATGCATTTCACAAGGACCAAACAACTAAATCTTCCTTTCTTCTTGCAAAAAAGCATTGAGAAAATGGCCTCCACTATCCAGAAGAGGCCTCCATCACAACAAGTAGCCTGTCTTTTCCATCACTCTCTCATCAAAATCATCATCCTTCATCAGCTTGAAAAGAGAGAGGTTTCTTGGGATGTTTTCATCACTCATCCGGATTTCTCCGTTGTCCCTCCAGTTCACACATCCCTTACATCTCCTACTCATCGCCCTCACCTTCTTCTAGCAGACCCACTCCTAAAAGGCTCAAGTTTACTACAGAAAAAACAAAGGAACATGAAGAAGGAGAAGAAGGCGACCAGCAAGAGGAAAAAGGTGTTGAGCAGTAGCATGACAGTGATGAGGGTGAGCAGCATGACCATGATGAAGGTGAGTAGCCTTATGATGAAGGGCAGCAGCTTGAACAGCAAATAGATGATGAGGCTGAACAACAGCCTTATGATGAAGGGCAGCAACATCATAGGGGTGATGAATAGCAGCATTAGGAAGAGGAAGAAAGTGTTGAACAGCAGCAAGGGCAGGAAAGGGATGAACAGGAGAAGCCTGAAGAGGACACACAACAGTCCTATGAGACAGAGCAGTAGCATGGAGATGATGAAAAAGGGCATGACAGTGATGAAAAAGGGCTTGACAGTGATGAACAAGGGCAGCCTCCTCAAGAATAACAGTAGCCGCAGCATGAGGAACAGCAACTTCAAAAAGAGGAGAGGAAAAGTGACAAAGGTAAAAGGGTCATGCCCTCTTCTCCTAAAAAGGCCAAGCCACAGACAGCTAGGAAAAGAGTTCCTAGAGTGGTCAATCCAAATGTGACAAGAGCTCTCTGAAGTAAAGGGAAATTGCCAAAGAAGCCTATCATTAATTTGCCTAGGAGGAAGAGCACTAGAATAGCCACACAAAGCAAAGGGAAGGGTAAGGTAGAAGGAAGTCATGGACAAGAGAGTGCTTTCGACATCATCCCAATCCAAAGCGATGATAGTGATAATGAGGCCCAGATTCTAGAAAACCTCTTAATTCATAGAGAAGGCCAAATTGATGCATTGAAGGATGATCTTCGTAGGGCAAGGAATTTCAACCATTTTCTAGAAATCCAAAATAGGAAAATGAGTGTCCATATGGCTGTTTATGAGACACGGGCGACTAAGTACAAGAAAGAGGCCTCCAAAGCCCAAGCAAGGTTGGAAGATCTCATGGGTGAATTCGATGAAAGTGAAGGCCATGATCAGCCTAAGAGAAAGTGGCCTAGAACCATGGGGCTTAAAAGGGCCCTTGAGAAGCAAAAAGAAGAGGAAAATGCCCTTCTCCAATCTACTCCTCTCACTGCATTGTTTGAACAAGAGATATAAAAAAATAAGGAGGCATGGCTTGAGAGAGTCAATGATCATTTGGAGAATAATTTGGAGAGGGCAAACAGGGATCTAGACCTTCAAAGGAAAATGACAAAGCATTACAAAAAGTTAAATCAGTTTGCCCGGCGCAAGTTAAAGGCTGCTCAAGACAAGCTCAAGGAGGTTAAAGGGAAGCGCCCGGCACGGAAAGTGAGAAAGGACACATTAGTACTTCAGATTTTGGCCTCTTCTTTGTAGCATGTTGCTGAGAACCCTTGAGGATCATGCTCACCAATTTTGGGCGATTTTCGATATTTTTTGGTTTTTTGGCATTTTTGAGTTTTTGGCCAAAACTCATGGGCTTCACCATTTCATTTCGGAGGATCATCAGTGGAGGAGAATAGTATCATTGGATGCCATAATTTCAAGATCACACACCCAGCGATTTTCAGGACATTTTAAGATCATTCACTCCTCCGAAATAGCGAAAAATGCCCACTTTTTCCACACTCTGCCTGGTCTATCAACAAACTCTATTTTCTGGTTTTTTACACACAGTCCTGTTTTTGGAGGACTTCTAGGCATAAGATTGTGAAAATTCCAACTTCTTCATAAATTAGACACTTAGAGCTTTCCAACGAGCTATCATGAGCCTCGTTTCGACATCGGGAAGGCTTCCAAATGTTGCCGGCAATTTAGGGGACCTTTTGCTGATGTAAATTTTGAGTATTTTTGTAAAATTTGAATCTTTAAAAACTGCTTTTTCCTCATGTGCGTTTAGCTATTTTTGCACATGAGAAGTTATGAAAAGTCAATTTAATTCCCTTTTTTAGCATTTTTTAGATATTTTATGAGATATTGTGTGCCTTGGGCTTTGCAAAACCTCAAGGACAAGTTTAGATATTTATTTTGAACCAATGGCTAGCTAGTTGCCTTGGTTGGTTTTCCTCCTCTTTGGCCTATATATTCCAAGAGGATTCATTGTAATAGGAGGTTGAACTTGATGATAGAAGCAATATATGGTCATATAAGCTTTGGAATAAATACTTGCCTCATGCTCTTGGATAGTCTCTTGGATGTTCTTGGATGATGAAAGAGGATTGTTGTTGGATTCCATGACTTGGTAGAATGGTATAGTGTCCCTTTATTTGTTTTGTTTTCTAGTTTTCATTCATAAATCCATGTTTCTTGCTTGCTATAGATCAGTAGAGAACACATTTGAGACATGCCCTTGGAGGCACCTCAAATTTCCTGTTTCTTCATAGCTTCCATGTTTTCTTCTTCCTTAGTCACATTAAAGAATTATTGATTGCTCTTTAATAACTTAAGGATATTGTTGCTTATTTCACTCATGGTTTTATGCATGTTAAGTATGATTTATGGTACGCCCTGATTACCAATGACTAGCCATAGCTCCATCCATGAAATTTCTGTTTGACTGATTAGATTGTCATTTGTTGAACCAAGGAGGTCTCGTTTCGATCTTGCCCTTTGCCTAAGACTATGCAATCTTGTTTTCAAAGTGCCCAATAACTTGAAATATTGTGTTTAGGTGTTCCAGCATAGTGATTTGAGTTGTTTTTCTCTCTTAAAGTGTATTTCCCCAAATTCTAATAGTCATTTCCCAAAGTTAGAGGGTGATATATCTCTATGCATGGCTTGAATGTCTATTTATATGTATTGATTAGCTTATAGTTACATTTCTCATGATTAATGGTTTTCCCTACCATGTTTATGTTAGCTATTAAACTAGTTATGCTTGAAACCCTTTGTTGTTCCCAAACTTGATGTTCATTTTATTCCATTTTGCCCAAAGATCCTTTCTACCTCGAATCAAATCGGCCCTTCAACAGCCTTGTATCACCATCTGATAGCTTTCTTGAACTTTTCGACCCCATAGCCCAGTTAATCTAACATCTTTTTACCTATCTTGTATCTTTGATCAGTTTCATCCCTCACAACCTTAAAAAACCAAAACCAAAAAACTTACTTCATAACTAGCCTAAAATCAGAACATCATAAGAAAACACACAGATATCCCTTACACAAATAGAAAGAGCCCTCTCTGAGTCCAGGAAGGCTAGGTCCTTGGGCTCCAAAGATTGGTTTGATGTTACATTGTCATTTGGCTTGCCAATCATCCAAATCACGGGACACTAACATAATGGCGATCACAGTGGGACTTTGAGTCAAAACATCCTAGGTATCCCTTAAGAACGCTCAAAATCTCAAAAAAACTTAGAAGAGTAGAATATAGCTTTTTCACCATCTTAGCAAAATGATGATTCAGTCATAGGAAGCTCTTCCAAACCTCACAGGCAAGCAGTCCATAGAATCATTTAGAGTAAACTCTTTTTGTTCTTGCCACCCTAGCAAAGTGATGAGACAGTTTTAGAATACTTTAATAAGCCATAGGCTGCACACAAAAACTCAGAAAAACTTCAAAACATTCCCGGATTGGTTTTTTCCCTAGTTACTGGTGGTGGACCATAGCTACATCTTTTCAAAAACAACCAAGTTCCACCTGGAGACTCCACTAGCCTCCAATGGGCCTAAAAAACTCTATAAAAGACCAAAAATATTCATAAACCATACCTTTTCTGCTAACTCATCCTTCCAGAAGCTTGAACTTAGGGTGGAAACTCTGTAATCAGTGACAATCTAAGTATAACTTAGCGATTCAGAAAAACCTCACCTAAACATAGGAGATAAGCAGAAGCCTTCTTACCAAGAGAACCATTAGCTTGCCCATACAGCCTAGCAAACTGTTGAAACCAAGTGAATCACTCTTCTTTGCAAGTTTTTCCATCTCAAAGTTTTCTATAAAGCTTTCTCAAAGCATCTTTGATAGTATTGGTGGTGGACCATAGTTTTCATAAAAATCCACCTGGCGACTCCACTAGTTTATCCTTTTGGTTTTGACCATCCTTCACATTAGTATAACCTTAGAGAGGCCATCCATACAAAACTTTCACAAATAACTTCCTCTCTAAACTCTAGACCCGAAATCTGGCTTCACGAAGAATCAACACCAGATCTCATCCAGACCCAAATCCCCCTATCATAGTAGACGACCCAGAGAAGATTTTGTGGCAAGCTTCCAAAACTAGAGATTTAGCTACCGATAGGTCCATCCGTAAAGCAAGATCAGTACCCGAACATCTCACTGCCTTGCAAGATTCCCCCTTTGACTTGAAATCAGCAAAAACTCTTTTTAGAAGCAAGTCACAAAGTAAGATAGACTTTGACAATCTTGAGTCCCTAGATCTGCCACAGAGCCCTAGTAGAGAATCCTCACCTAACACACCTCCCGACTTTCAGCTTCTCCATCACTTTGGCTCATACCATCCCAGATCTGCTCAAAACCAAGTCACTAGTCCAAGTACATCCGCCACACCCATCCAAACCACTACTGTTCAAACCACCTCAGCTCATCCCACAAGCGCTCATCTTGTACATCATCCATTAGCTCCCATCATGGCAGCTTGGTACGTGCCCTTGGTGTTGCCACAGCCCTTGGCTCCCTTACCACATGACTATCAAGCCAAAATCCCACACTTTACCGGAGAAGAGACTGCCACAGCTCAACAACATGTAAATAGGATTAGCGATACCTTTGAATACTTGGAAGTAGAAGACGAGACCATTAGAATGAGAATGTTCGCCCAAAGCCTGGGCGGAGAACCCAAAAAATGGTTTAAGAGCTTAACTCCAAACAGCATCCACAACCTCCCAGAACTTTACCAAATCTTCATAAACAAGTGGTAAGTCCGAAAGAACCCCATTCAAATCCTGTCAGAATATAACAATCTAAAATGGGAAAAGGGGGAAAGTGTCCAGGGATACTGCACTAGGTTCAACAGTGTATATAATGCCCTCCCACCTCACTTTAAACCCCCGCTTGGTTCAGCCTTGGAAAATTTTCCTGAGTGTTTTGACCCAGACATGACTTATCAACTAAGAGACAAAGACCCCCCTACCCTAGAAGAAATGAAAAAAGTAGCCATCAGGGTAGAAGCCAACTTAGCCGAGAAAAGAGCTAAGACTAGATCAGAAAGGAAAGTCACCTACCGGGATGAAGTCTCCACTTCATCTCCTACCCTAGATCCTAGAATATATGACTTAGTCAGGTCCATGGCCAAAATGTGGGAAAATATGAGTGAGAAGACCCCTCTTAGAGACAACCAGCCACCCCCCCCAAACAGAAACCGTAACCAAAATTTTAGAAGGGACCATCCTCAAAACAAACCAAGGGAAAATGACCAACAAATTAGGCCACCATTTAATGAAAATTATGTTGAAGAATATGATAGGGATACAGAACCCATTGATGAAAATCATTTGAACCTCATAGGGTCTAATAATGAGAGTGAGGTGTACCTCACAGAAGAAGAACAAGCATTCTTCTCTCCGAGTCAGGATGAGGCCAACTATGAAGATCCTGACGATCCTACCATAGATTTTCAGAATGCCATAATAGAAGCTCACAGAAAGTATGACCTTAGAAGCAGAAGAAATCAAGACAACTCCAAGAAAAGTAACTCAGACACTGCTAAAACCCCTGATACCATCCTTAAGAAAGCAGTGAACAGCAACAAAATTGTGGTCGAGAAAAATAACCAAAAAAAAGATAGAGTTACCAAAACTAGTCCTAACTTAGATGCTCCTAGTACTTCCACAAAGACTCCCGAGGTGGCTGTAGCAAACAAAATCCTGAAACAAAGCCAGCAAACTCAAAACATAGAGAAGGTCATCGCTGAAAAAGCTTAAACAAACATGTCTAAAATACAACTAACTTTTAGTTTTGAGGGAGAGATTGCCAAAATAAAGATCACCATGCCTCTCAATGAACTTATCACCCAAGGCTCTTATAAATCCCAAGTGTTAAAAGTCCTAAATCTAGGAAATGATGCGAACACCCTTCATCTAGCTAATGACACTCCCGAAGTGTTGTTTAGTCCAAAAATAGAAGGGAAATTCCAAGAAGGAACCACTCTTCCCTTTTACATCAGACTAAATATCCATGACCAAATCCTTCAAAATGCCATGCTAGACTCCGACACCTCGCATAATCTTATGCCGAAGGTCGTAATGGAAAGATTAGGCCTAGAAATCACTAGACCATACAAAGACTTATATTCTTTCGATTCTAGTAGAGTCAAATGTCTAGGCTTGATCAAGGATTTGTGTTTTAGTTTGGCCCAAGTACCCGCAAAACACCTAATCATGGACATAGTGGTGGCAGACATCCCTCCCAAGTACGGAATGCTTCTATCCAGATCTTTGGGAGCCAAGCTCCAAGGAAATATTCAATTGGATATGTCCTACGCTACCATTCCTGTGTTTGACCAAACAAGAATACTCTATCGAGAGTCACACATGAAATACATGATCAGTAGCTAAGAGAGGCCAGATAACATTCCAATTTATTCCTTGCATTCCGACCTGAACTCTTTTATTCTGCATACTGATGAGGACATTGAAGAACAGTCAGAAGAAACTGAAACAAACTTATACCCACCATAGCAGTTGCCCCTAGTTCTATATGATGAACTAGACACTCAAAACTATCATGATCATAGACAGCTATGTCTTGAGGAAAGTAAGTATGTTCCTTCTGAAATAGGAATAGAGCAAGAAGCACAAACCATTATGTACTATCAAGTGAATTGCTCGAACCTTAGTCAAACATCAGCGGTAACCTCCGAAAACTTTTTCAGGATAGAGGCATTAGAAGACTTACATATCACAAACCTGTTTGGAACTTGGGAGCAAGGAAGCTTAATGTTTTTACCATACCTCGAATATTTACCATCACATAACTCTTTCACTGCAAGTGAAACCTCTGCTGTAGCCATAACAGCTCAAAATCTAGAAAAAATACCTGATAAACTTCTTATGAGAGAACATGATAACTGCATTCCAAGGATACCTGAGTTACTTGAACTGGCTAAAATCCTGTCATTCCATCAAAGACTTAAAACTACTAGAATTGGCAATCTCATGCAGAATACTACCTCATGCATGGAAAACAATGAGAAATACTATGCCACTACCAGCACTCCAAGAAATAACTTCGACAAAATAAAATACAGAAGTATGAACCAATTAGTAATAATTAAAGATAGAATAGCTGGTCATAGGGTCTGTTTTGATTTTAGAAACACTAATGCACCCCCCTATAACAGAAATTTTATCCTTCCTGCCCAAGACCATGATATTCAGATGATAAGTGCTTTTAATCATATGCCTTTGCAAGATGATGTTTTAGGTTATAGCGAAATGATTCCCTTGCAAAGTAGACATCTCAAAGATTTTTTTCAGTATGCTGGGAGTGATTTCCGTTTCAGACTCAAAATTGCAAAACCACCGGATATCAAAAATAAGCTCATGAAAGCCATGTTTCCAGTCCTAAATTTCTGCATTTTAACATACCTTGATGATGTCGTTATTTATTTCAAAAATGACCAAGAGTATATGCATTACTTAAGGAAGATGTACAGTAAAGGAAGGAGTGGAAATCAGAGGTACAAAGAGGTACACTGGGAAGATACGGGTTTGTTCAGAGATTCTTGCATGAATCCTTATGTCATGCTGGAAAGAGAGAATTTTTTAAATTTCTCTTTTCAGGAGTTAAGTGGACCAAGAATGATAGGATATCCTTACGAGGATAAGATGCTTAAGTTTTTCCATTTCCAAGATTTCTGAGTTTTAAGGCATTTTCAATCATTGTATATACCACTGTTTGAAAATTAGATAAAACAGAAAAGTAAAAAAAAATAGAAGAATAGAAAAGAGGGCAGTTGAAAAATAGAAAAAGGCCCTATGTTCCAAAAATAGTCATTCAGAAAGCGTGCAAGTCTAAATGCCACTACTAGTACTCAAATGTCTTGTTCAGTTATCTAGCCTAATCATAGCTGAACATGTTTAAATTTATTTGCTGATAAGTTAGTGAGTGAAAAATATGGTCAACATTGTGTAAGCTTGACTTATCAAAGAGATTAGATTAGGAAAAGATACTGGTTCCACACGCCCAAAACAGAACCAAAGAGGGAAGCAGGGATGAAAAAAAAATTGTGCATCTTAGCCCTGCTTTTCCTAGTTTCCATTTTATGCAAAATAATATTTGTGTGCAGCTTGTCTTTCATGCCGCAAATACATGACAAATCAGACTGTCTAACCCTGATTTGCTCATCTTTTCAATTTCATGTTTTAGATTAGAGAAAAAAATATTTTCAAACTTAATCTTGACAGTCAAACTAGCATAGGTAGATTAATGAAGGAGTTCATCAGTTTAATCTGAACTCCTAGCAGATATAAGTGTAGAATTAAATAGGTTCATTTTACAAAAAGAAAAAATATGTTGTCAAAAGGGTAGCTAGTCCAAATGCACCCAAAGGAAGAAAAAAATGTTAGGAAAGATAGTGGGGTAGGTAGAAATATCATTGATGCTAATCATGCTGTCACTTTTCAGAAGTAGCATCAAGGAAGAATGAATTGTGCGCCAACGGGTAAGGCACTGGTCTTCATAAGCCAAAGATCTGAAATTCTAGACATCTCCTGAAAAAGAGCTGCCCTCCCTAACTGGAGCCACTATTAGTCATCAGTATTTTTCACTTGTTGGTGATGACTAGTTCTAATAGCCAAGTTTTCTAGCAGCTGATCTAAAAATTTGTCAAATTTTCCAGCTGGAAAACACCCATAAAATTTCTTTCCCTCTTACCTTTCAGTCTGCCCATAACGAGATAAAACCTCATTATCAAATCCTACCTAACCTCAGCCCTACTAGTCTGCTCATCGGATCTAGAGAAAAAATCCAAATCTGTTCAAAAAGTCTCCCCTAAGTTAGAAAGTGGCGCTTTTAGGCATTTCTCCCTTGGCGAACTATCCAAGAGCCAAAGAACCTCCATCTGCTATAGACCAGTCATAACAGACCTTCCCATTCTGCAAATAAAGTTGGTTACATCCCTAGGTAGCGCCACTAATACACTCTCAAGTCTCAGCAATACATGGACCATAAGTCAAACTAATTCTAGGTGTTTATACAATGTTTTAAATGGATCTTTCAAAAACAGAGGCATACCAGCATCCCAAAAAAAAATATTTGGCTCCACATGAGAAGACAGCTGCTTCTCAATGTGATCTTGAGCCTGGGATGCAGCTACAGAGCGAAGAGTTTTTCATCAAGCTCTTGCGACCACATTCAAAACCTGAAAGGACAGTAAAAGGAAAAATAGCACTGTCACAGGATTGATGATGCAACATGACTAAAAAAACCTCCTTCATCTATAAGCAGAGGGTTTGAAGACTGAAGCGCCTCCTTCACCTATAAGCAGAGGGCCAAGGGTAAAGTCTGTTTTTAAGCTTTTCACTAACTGTGAAGACAAACTTTGAAGTACAGTGAGACAACAAATAAAGGTCTCTGCATAAAAATGATGATTAAAAGTAGAGAGGTTGAAAGAACATCAGGCATTTTGTCAAGATAGGCCTCCTTCATTCATCAGCAGAGGGCCAGAGTAATCATTGATTCTAGGGTTTTCACTGACTGAGAGACAAATTGTAAACACAATAGAAGACAGTTGAAATAGAGAAATGATGTAAAAGACAAAGAAGGAAAGCAGGGGTACCATTGTAATCCAAGAGGTTAAACTTGTCTCTTATCAAGGTTTGCTTTCAAAAACAGTTTGGAGCCCAATTAAAAACAACTTTGCTGGTGATTAAGGGGTAGATCATGACACAGGCCAGTGATGGTAAATATTTGTCAAAGGGTACTCATCTTCCTGTTCATGAGAGAATGTTTTTCAAATTACTCATCATAGTAGACAAAGGAAACTTGAGTTTAGTTTTTCCCCAAAAAGGCATTGCAAATAGGTATACAGGGTCATTAAAGTGCAAGAAATATCATGACATGTGTTTCAGGTCCTAGAACCCAATGAAGCAATATATGCATGCCACTGTTACAAAGGAAGGCAGTCCCTTATGAAAAAGGGTCAAAGGCACCTCATTGTTGCATTCCAAGTGAAAGGAGAGTCTTAAAAGAAATCTTATTTTAATGGACAGAGGATGGGAAAGCATGAGTAAGTGCAACTGATTTTTGCACCCACAGTCAAAAGAGGAACTTAAAGGACACCTAACAGTCAAATCATTTTCACAGTAGGGCATCATTACCTCCAAAGCATCCAGAGCATACACTATTAGTTTAAGGTTCAAAATGGTAAATCTACCTCCTTACAAAATGGCAAAGGATGCTTCATCAATCATTGGTGTATTGTTGAATGGATCTTACATGTTGAAAATATTACTCAAGGTTCAGCAGTGGCAGAAGTTACCTTTCAAACATGTAAGCACGGTGAACATAGTTTGAAATTTTGAATATTTTTTATAAAGTGAATAGGTTAATACTTATTAAAGCTATTTAAAATCATGCGCATCCTTTTGTCAACATTATTCAAAGAATGGGCCCCTTATAGCGCATTTAAAATCATTTCGGTTTTCAAAAAAAAAACCAAGGCATTTGTTTCAAAGAAGAAAACTTTCAAAAAACCCTCACGGGTCAAAGCAAGGGATTTCGATCTATTTGCATTCAAAGGGACAAAGGGACCATTGCAAGCTTCTTCAAAACTCTCAAACCACAAGTCAAATTCTCCCTCGACTGTTCACAAGACCAGAGAAAGATTTTTTGGCAATTTCACAGAGTTTTTTTGGGCTTAGAGACTGCGCGGCACATTTTTACGCTTGTGTGGCACGTTTAGGCACAATTTTTACAAAGGAGTACACGACTGCACGGCACGTGGCGCGCCTGTAGCCTCCTGTCACAGGGGCCCGACAAGTGACCCGACGGTGTTTTGCACAACGCTCTCCCAGTCTAAACGTTTCACGCTCATTTTACACCATTAAAACACCTCCGACATGTGTTGAAAGCAGCCCAAAGTATTCAAACAACGCCATCATCGAATTCTCAAGGTATTCTATGAGCCTCCCTAGTATTGTCAAAATTTTAAAGGGTGAAAAATGCTGTGTTTTTCCAGGACTGAATGATGGTAAAAAGTGAAGTTTCCGGTGTAAGTAAAGGAGCTGTGTTTCATGTTTAAAACTCAAAGTATGCACATTAGTGAAGGCTTTGTCAAAAAATTGTGAAGTTAACCCTACTATGATGAAACAAAGTTAAACTCTGTCAGCTACATAGTGGAAGAAAGGTGCTTGGGAGGTTTGATCTTTTGTTTTAAAAACTCAAGAGTTGATGTAGTTTGTGATTTCCCAGCAGTGAGCCTAGCAAAAATGGTGGGTTCCTATTAATGATTCAAAAACCTAAAAAACTACCCTCAAACAGTATTGAAAGGTGTAAGACAGTGTCCAAAAGAAGAGACAGAGTTTTGAAAGGTGAAAAAGTGGGTATATTTTCAAGTAGCAGTGATCATGATGTAAATGTTTTTGTCATTTCAAAGGATTTCTCTGTTTGATAAGAAGGCGCAAAACACCAGTACTTTCTCCTTTACTCCATAAAAAAACTTTAATTTGTGAATCTGCAAATCACCATTTGGAGGTATTGTCAAAATCTGGGTAAGGAATAGTGGATACAAGGGCAGTGTTTTGGTTAAAAGGATTTTTTGTTGTTTGACTGCTACCAGGTTGTTTATGCTCACACCAACACAAGGATTTTGATGACTCTACCTATAACACAGTGACCTTTTGACTGTGTATATGCATTTTGGTTGACTGTGTGATGGTTATTGAATTTACTTGCTGATTGGCTTACAAAGGGAGGAAAGGTTAGTTTGTTGAAAGGAGCAGGGACCTAACACCAAAGAGAACATTTTACACGGCATTTGAAACCATTGTTGCCTTAATCAAATAGTGATTGAAAAGAAAACAGAGTTTGTTTGAAATCCTTTTGAAGGCAGTTTGATTTTGTAGAGGGCATCTAGAACAAGATGCCTCCCAGACAGGACAGCAGGAGTGGATTGCACAAGAGGTATGAGCCTATTTCCACTGAAGAATTGAATGCCCACCCATCGGTATTGTTCAATTTCCATGAGGTGGGATGTTTAGATTTTTGCCAAAGGGTGCAAGAGGTAAAGATTTTTTCTCCCTTGACACACCTTTGCGCTTTGAGGTTCATAGACAAGCATTTCCATTTGGCAGGCCTTGACTTCAAGTTCTCCCCAAGATCCATCTCCAAGGCCACTAAAATCCCCTATATTGGCGAGAAATGGTTTAAACAAAGCCATTTGGACTTAGATGATTACAAACCCTTCATCAAGCCTGAACACAGAGATGCTTGTCCTTCTATTTTCCCTTTCTCATATCTTTTAGCCAGCTACGCCCCCCTCATGAAGATTATCATGAAGTACTTTACTTGTGAGGGAAGATTCTCCTGAATCTATGCTTATCACATTCGACTGCTGATGCATTTCACAAGGACCAAACAGCTAAATATTCCTTTCTTCTTGCACAAAAGCATTGAGAAAATGGCCTCCATTGTCTAGAAGAGGCCTCCATCACAGCAAGTAGCCTATCTTTTCCATCACTCTCTCATCAAAATGATCATCCTTCATCAGCTTGAAAAGAGAGAGGTTTCTTGGGATGTTTTCATCACTCATCCAGATTTCTCCACTGTCCCTCCAGTCCATACATCTCCTACTCATCGCCCCTCGCCTTCTTCTAGCAAACCCACTCCTAAAAGGCTCAAGTTTACTACAGAAAAAACAAAGGAACATGAAGAAGGATAAGGAGACAACCAGCAAGAGGAAAAAGGTGTTGAGCAGCAGCATGACAGTGATGAGGGTGAGTAGCATGACCATGATGAAGGTGAGCAGCCTTATGATGAAGGGCAGCAGCTTGAACAGCAAAAAGATGATGAGGCTGAACAACAGCCTTATGATGAAGGGCAGCAACATCACAGGGGTGATGAACAGCAGCATGAGGAAGAGGAAGAAAGTGTTGAACAGTAGCAAGGGCAGGAAAGGGATGAACAGGAGCATCCTGAAGAGGACACACAGCAGTCCTATGAGAAAGAGAAGTAGCATGGAGATGATGAAAAAGGGCATGACGGTGATGAAAAAGGGCTTGACAGTGATGAACAAGGGCAGCCTCCTCAAGAAGAATAGCAGCCACATCATGAGGAACAGCAACTTCAAAAATAGGATAGGCAAAGTGACAAAGGTAAAAGGTTCATGCCCTCTTCTTCTAAAAAGGCCAAGCCACAGACAGCTAGGAAAAGAGTGCCTAGAGTGGTCACTCTGAATGTGACAAGAGCTCTCTGAAGTAAAGGGAAATTGCTAAAGAAGCCTATCATTGATTTGCCTAGGAGGAAGAGCACTAGAATAGCCACCCAAAGCAAAGGTAAGGGCAAGGTAGAAGGAAGTCATGGACAAGAGAGTGCTTTCGAAATCATCCCAATCCAAAGCAATGATAGTGATAATGAGGCCTGGATTCTAGAAAACCTATTAATTCATAGAGAAGGCCAAATTGATGCATTGAAGGATGATCTTCATAGGGCAAGGAATTTCAACCATTTTCTAGAAATGCAAAATAGGAAAATGAGTGTCCATATGGTTGTTTATGAGAAACGGGCGACTAAGTACAAGAAGAAGGCCTCTAAAGCCCAAGCAAGGTTGGAAGAGATCATGGGCAAATTTGATGAAATTGAAGGTGATGATCAGCCTAAGCGAAAGAGGCCTAGAACCATGGGGCTTAAAAGGGCCCTTGAGAAGCAAAAATAAGAGGAAAATGCCCTTCTCCAATCTACTCCTCTCACTGCATTGTTTGAGCAAGAGATAGAAAACAATAAGGAGGCGTGGCTTGAGAGAGTCAATGATCATTTGGAGAAGAAGTTGGAGAGGGCAAACAGGGATCTAGACCTTCAAAGGAAAATGACAAAGCATTACAAAAAGTTAAATCAGTTTTCCCGGCGCAAGTTAAAGGTTGCTCAAGACAAGCTCAAGGAGGTTAAAGGGAAGTGCCCAACATGGAAAGTGAGAAAAGACACATCAGGAATTCAGATTTTGGCCTTTGCTTCGCAGCATGTTGCTGAGAACCCTTGAGGGTCATGCTCACCAATTTTAGGCGATTTTCAACATTTTTTGGTTTTTTGGCATTTTTGAGTTTTTGGCCAAAACTCATGGGCTTCGCCATTTCATTTCGGAGGATCATCAGTGGAGGAGAATGGTATCATTGGATGCCATAATTTCAAGATAACACACTCAGCAATTTTCAGGACATTTGAAGATCATTCACTCCTCCGAAATAGCGAAAAATGCCCACTTTTTCCACACTCTGCCCGATCTATCAGCAAACTCTATTTTCTGGTTTTTTACACAAAGTCCTATTTTTTGGGACTTTCACGCATCAGATGGAGGAAATTTCAGTTTCTTCAGAAATTAGACACTCATATCTTTCCAACGAGCTATCATGAGCCTCGTTTCGACATCGGGAAGGCTTCCAAAAGTTGCCGGCAAGTCAGGGGATCTTTTGCTGATGTAAATTTTGAGTATTTTTGTAAAATTTGAACCTTTAAAAACTGCTTTTTCCTCATGTGCGTTTAGCTATTTTTGCACATGAGAAGTTATGAAAAGTCAATTTAATTCCCTTTTTTAGCATTTTTTAGATATTTTATGAGATATTTTGTGCCTTGGGCTTTGCAAAGCCTCATGGACAAGTTTAGATATTTTGAATAGGCCAATGACAGTGCAAAGTGAACTAAGAGGTTTTCCTCACTTGAGCCTATATATTCCAAAGGCTTTCATTGTAAACAAGGCTGACCTTGCTGATAGAAGCAATATATGGTCATATAAGCTTTGGAAGAAATACTTGTCTCATGCTCTTGGATAGTCTCTTGGATGTTCTTGATTGATGAAAGAGGATTTTTGTTGGATTCCATGACTTGGTAGAATGGTATAGTGTCTCTTTCTTTGTTTTGTTTTCTAGTTTTCATTCATGAATCCATGTTTCTTGCTTGCTATAGATCAGTAGAGAACAAATTTGAGACATGCCCTTGGAGGCACCTCAAATTTCCTGTTTCTTCATAGCTTCCATGTTTTCTTCTTCCTTAGTCACATTAAAGAATTCTTGATTGCTCTTTAATAACTTAAGGATATTGTTGCTCATTTCATTCATGGTTCTATGCATGTTAAGTATGATTTACGGTACACCCTGCTTACCAATGGCTAGCCATAGCTCCATCCATGAAATTTCTCTTTGACTGATTAGATTGTCATTTGTTGAACCAAGGAGGTCTTATTTCGATCTTGCCCTTTGCCTAAGACTATGCAATATTGTTTTAAAAGTGCCCAATAACTTGAAGTACTATGTTTAGGCATTCCGGCATATTGATTTGAGTTGTTTTTCCCTCTTAAGTGTTTTCCCCAAAGTCCGATAGCCATTTCCCAAAGTTAGAGGGTGATATATCTCTATGCATGGCTTGAATGTTTATTTCTATGTATTGATTAGCTTATAGTTACATTTTGCATGATTAATGGTTTTCCCTACCATGTTTATGTATGCTATTAAACTAGTTATGCTTGAAATCCTTTATTGTTCACAAACTTAATGTCCATTTACTCCATTTTGCCCAAAGATCCTTTCTACCTTGAATCAAATCGGCCCTTCAACAGCCTTGTATCACCGTCTAATAGCTTTATAGACCTTTTCGACCCCATAGCCCAGTTGATCTGACATCTTTTTACCTATCTTATATCTTTGATCAGTTTCATCCCTCACAACCTAAAAAACAAAACCAAAAAAATTACTTCATAACTAGCCTAAAATCAGAACACAATAAGCAAAACACACAGATATCCCTTACACATATAGAGAGAGCCCTCTCTGAGTCTAGGAACGCTAGGTCCTTGGGCTCCAAATATTGGTTTGATGTTACACTGTCATTTGGCTTGCCAATCAGCCAAATCACGGGACCCTAACAGAATTATACTATAACTGAAAAAGAATTCCTAGCTGTTGTTCATGCTATCAATAAATTCATACATTACATAACAGGCTATGAAACCTTTGTTCACATAGATCACTCTGCAATTCGGTATTTAATGAATAAATTTGTTACTAATAGAAGAGTTATAAGATGGTTATTGCTCCTAAGAGAATTTAACATTACTATTCTAGATACGTTTGGGAAACAAAATATAGTTGTTGATTTCCTATCTAGAATCCAAATATCAAAGACAACACTCCAGTTGAAGATAAATTTCCTGATAAATATCTCTTTGCAATAACTACTCAAACTCCTTAGTTTGCAGATATTGCCAATTACTTAGTTTCAGGGAAATTACCTTCAAATATGAATGCTAGAGAGAAAAGAAAAATCATTCAAACAAGTGCAAAATTTTCATGAATTACTAATAAATTGTACAAGACAGGTCTAGATCTTATTATTATAAGATGTGTTCGTGAAGATGAAATGTCTGAAATTCTTTAGGCATGTCATGATGAACCCTGTGGTTGACATTTTTCTGACAAGAGGACAGCCTATAAAATCCCTCATTTAGAATATTATTGGCCATCCATCTTCAAAGATGCCAGAGAATATTTCAAAAGATGTGACAGTTGTCAAAGGGTAGGGAAACCTACCCCTTCAAATGAAATGCCATTACAAACTTAGGTACATATTGAACCTTTTGAAAAATGGGCTTTGGATTTTGTTGGACCTATTAATCCTCCATCTAAACAAAAGAAGTATATCTTGGTATGCACGGATTATGTCACTAAATGGGTAGAAGCTAAAGCATTACCTTTTGCTAATGAATCATTTGTAGTCAATTTTATTTTTGAGGATATCTTTACTCGTTTTGGTGTTCCAAGAGAAATTGTAACAGATCAAGGAGCTCAATTTACATCAAAGATGGTGCAAAATATGGTAGAAAATTACAAAATCAAGCATAGGAAGTCTACCCCTTACCATCCACAAGCAAATGGTCAGGTTGAATATACCAACAAGGTGATTGAAGGAATTCTCACAAAGACTGTTCATCTACATAGAAGAGATTGGGCAGAAAGGCTTCATGAAGCCTTATGGGCCTATAGAACTACATGGAGAAACACAAAAGGACATATTCCTTATGAATTTTTTTATGGGAAACAAGTCCTGTTCCCCATAGAATTTCAGATCAAAACATTCAAGATGGAATTCCAACTAGGACTTGATTTGACAGAAGCACAAAAGCATAGACTGGAGAAAATTAATGAACTAGATGAAATTAGACAAGATGCACTCCCAAGAACCAGCATAGTCCAGTAGCAAAGGACTAAATGGCATGACAAGTATATCAAAGAGAAAAAGTTTCAAGAAGGAGACTGAGCACTCTTGTTTGACTCAAAATTAAAGGATTTTCAAGGGAAATTTCAGACTCATTGGCTTGGGCCATATGAGATCGAGAAAATATTTGAAAATGGAGTAGTAGAGATCATAACAATAAATGAAGAAAAGGTATCTCTTCTTGTAAATGGTCAAAGGCTGAAATTATACCATAAACCACTTTCAAGAGAAGAGTTTGTCAGAAAATTTCAAGATAACATTGATATGGAGTTAGTGAAGAAGAATTCTTCTTTTTCACTAACTTAACTTTTATCTTTATTTAAAAATAGATAAATAAATAAATAAAAATAAAATAAATAAAATAAAAATAAAGTATAAGTATGAAAACCAATCAAATATTGGCATAGTTATGCAGAAAGTATAGGGTGAAAATCAGAACTCTCTGACATTCTATACTTTCATTCTTCTATTCTGTAATTAAATATTCATGTTTGCAAAATGCAAAATGCAAATTCATTTCATTTCACTCCATATTTCATCTCATTCCATTTCAATTCTATTTTCATTTTCATTCCATCATAACATTTTATTTCATTCCATATTCATATTCCATTTCACTCCACATCCACATCCATACTTCATAATATTTTGACAGATCACATTCTACAGCTAGATCATATTCTGCAGATAGGTACATTCTACAGCGATTCACATTCTGTAGCTGATCCTATTCTGCAGCCAATCTGATTCTAGAAACCTATTCCAACAAGGTAAAAACAAGATGTTTGCAAGAAGGGACTATGGGACTATGTTCTAAAGATCACCATGCCACAAAAAGGAGGTACTAAGGAACCACATCAAACACCACATACAATAAGGTCAAGTTCTGAGGTGAATTGTGAAAAAATATTTTAATAGAAAAAAGTTAAAACATGAAATAGGTACAATGTGTATAATCATATGTTTCCTAAGCAAACTATCATTCAAATTGATTAACACTTGTCATGAAATATCTTGACCATATCCCTTATCTAACGTTCCATAAAGATCCATCATTAAACTCTTGATTAATGACTAAATGGTCATAATCATAAACGTGACCTATTAGGCCACGTCTCTCAAAGATCGTATCATTCACTTATTTCCCCACAAGTTCACCATAAACTCTCCATCAGTTCCATAGCCGTTTCATTCTCTTCCACAATTTGATTACCTCCTTCGTTTATTCACTTCCATCACACTTTGCAACCAATCCATTTTCAAACACAGAAAGGTAATTCTGAAGGGGAAGATACTCTACACATGAGAAGAATGGGTCTAATTGTCAGAACAGAGTCGGCAGGAGTCAAATATTTGGAGGGATATCCACAAGTCAGGGAGCTACTACAGCAAGCAGGATGGTTGAATTTTATAGAAAATTTTGATGGCCTCCATAAGGAGATTATCAAATCGTTTGCCAGATCTTTTGATGGGGCTGAGG